>JALIZH010033000.1:0-312500 GCA_030522465.1 Rhipicephalus appendiculatus
GCCGAGCGCCATCACGTGGTCAGAAGTGGCTCCTCCGCGCTGCGGAGAAGCGAACCCTTTGCAGGCAATGCACTCTGCAGGTTTCGGTCGTTGACCTCGACACTGTTATTATTCATGCTGCTGCGACTTCGATGCTGCTTGTCGAGATACGTGTAATCTCAGCTGCATTATTTGGTGCATTGTAGAACCAATGGTTGCTTTTGGGTTTTAACGTCTCAAAGCGGCTCAATGAGACGCCGTAGTGGGCATAATTTCGATCACCTGGTGCACTTTAAGATGCACTTCAATCGCACCGATGTGATACCACACACCGGCAGCTCTTTCACTATATGAAGGGATGTTGCGCGCGGAACTGTCTTAGCCCCGGTGAAAATGGTAAGATGGTGCAACGAACGAAATCTTCTACATGCCTCCGACTCCATGATAATTGCGATAAAACCCGACTGCAGGTTTTCTGGGGTATATGCTACGGATATTGTGCATTAAATCTAGAGCACCAGCTGCACTTTCTTGCAGTGCAATCGCTTGGTTATCGCATCTTTTGCAGCCGGTGTTTTCATAGAAATAAAGATTTTAGCGCCTTCAATAAACAACAAACAAAATTATGGTGCTGTGAAAGATGAACAATTTAATGTACGCACTATAACATCCATAGGCGGAGAGTTTTCATGTCCCCGGAGGGGGCGGGGCGCCCGACTTGCTCTTCCACATATCTCTCTCTCTCTCTCTCTATATATATATATATATATATATATATATATATATATATATATATATATATATATAGAGAGAGAGAGAGAGACTTATCGAAAGTATTAAGAAGACAATAAATAAATGTCTATTACATAAACTTTCATTTTCTTGATGCGTACGCGTACATCCTGTACTTATTTTGCACAAGAGCCGTGTAAAAGCCACAATTTTCGTCATCCTGCGACTTCGTTCTCAATGCGACCGCGGCGACTCCCAACTTGTACTACCCCATGATTCGAATTTTAGAAGCCTGAAAGGAAAAGGAACGGACATAAACAGTCCCCTGTGAAAAAGCTGCAAGACAGAATGGCCAACAGTCCGTTGGAAATGGATGAGAACCTAAGCCAAGCTCTTAAAAGATATCCCGGGCCAGCGCCAGGGGGGGCTCTGCCCCCCATGAAGCAGTCCGGAGGGGGGACCCGAGCCCCCCAGCCCCCCCGTACTCTCCGCCTATGATAACATCATAGGTAAAATAAGCGGGAAATAGATGTAGCCTTAATCAGTGGGTTGTGTCGGATGCTTCACACACATAACACATCTAAATTGGTCCATCACGCGTAAAATGGGACCAGGAAGCTTTCCTAGAATCATTCGAATTGTCATTCGAATCATTCGAGCCAGCAAAGCGCGTGGTGATCAGTTACAAGATCGAAAGGGCGGCCGTATAAGTAGGGCCGGAACTTTCCAAGCGCCCACACCAGAGCCAAACACTCTTTTTCAGTCACGCTGTAATTAGTTTCGGCTTTCGTCAGCGTGCGACTAGCGTAGGCTACGACGTATTCTGAATAGCCGGGCTTTCGGTGAGCGAGGACAGCGACAAGCCCGACGCCGCTGGCGTCTGTGTGTACTTCGGTAGGAGCCGTCGGATCGAAGTGGCGAAGTATAGGTGGGGAGGTGAGCAGACGGCGCAGCGTAGTGAAGGCGACGTCACATGCACGGGTCCAGGACGGAGAGGTTCACGTCGCCGCGAAGAAGCTGCGTTAACGGTGACATGATGGATGCAAAATTGCGAACAAAGCGCCGGAAGTACGAGCACAGGCCTACAAAACTGCGAAGTTCCTTCATGGTCGTCGGCTTGGGAAATTCCGCGACTGCACGAAGTTTTGCAGGGTCAGGTAATACGCCGTGTTTGGACACGATGTGGCCTAAGATGACGAGCTCCCGTGCAGCAAAGCGGCATTTCTTGAGGTTAAGCTGAAGGCCAGCGTTTGTCAGACAAGTCAACACGTGCCTGAGGCGAAGCAGGTGCGTAGGGAAATCATGCGAAAAAACCACGACATCGTCGAGGTAACAGAGGCACATAGACCCCTTTAGGCCACGTAGCGTATTATCCATAAGTCGTTCGAACGTGGCAGGCGCGTTACAAAGCCCAAAGGGCATGACGTTAAACTCGTATAGTCCATCAGGTGTTATAAATGCAGTTTTCTGGCGATCGGCTTCAGCCATTGGGACTTGCCAGTAGCCAGATCGCAAGTCCAGCGACGAGAAGAATTCTGCTCCGTGAAGGGTGTCAATGGCGTCATCAATGCGCGGCAAAGGATAGACGTCCTTGCGCGTTATCTTATTCAAACGACGGTAATCTACGCAAAACCGGATAGATCCGTCTTTCTTACGCACCAGGACAACAGGAGATGCCCAGGGACTGTGAGATGGTCGAATAACGTCTCTGCGAAGCATGTCTTCGACTTGGTCGTTAATGACGCGGCGCTCTTCAGCGGAGACACGGTATGGTCTTTGACGCAGCGGCTGGTGTAGACCGGTGTCAACGTGATGTTGCACTTGCGACGTGCGGCCCAGTTGAGGTTGCGACACATCGAAAGAATTCCGGAACTCGTGCAGAAGATCAAGTAGGTCGGCGTGTTCGGCAGGGGTTAGGGTATCAGCGATGGCGCTGGAAAACATATCGCTGGACGACTCCCCGAGTGCCGACAGGGCAACTGGTTGGTCGCAGTTGTCGTCCGGGACGTCAACCAGAGACGACGAGTCGAGATCTTCCACGCGGCCGAGACATTCGCCTGCAAGCAATGTGACTGGTGCGGAGAGCGGATTGCAGACGAATATATTGCTGCTGCCGGCGGCGATGTCAAGCGTTGCGAAAGGTAGCGGCAGGGCTCGACGACTCGTGAAGACATCGGACGGCGCGAAAAAGACTGTAGCATCGGTGTTGGCGTCACAGAAAACGGGAACAAGTGCGAAAGCGCCAGGCGGAATTTCGGTGTCCTCACGAACGAGCAACTTAGGCGGCTGATGAAGAGCGTCGAGTAATGGGGCGTCGCACAATGGTGAGAACTCAACTTCGGCGTGTCCGCAGTCGATGACGGCATTATGGCGGGATAGGAAGTCCCACCCGAGGATGACGTCATGCGAACAGGCAGAAAGGACAATAAAACTCAATGATGTACAGATTGTCTTCAATGAAAACTCTTGCGGTGCAGGCTGCGAGAGGCGTCACTTGCTGCGCGCTTGCGGTGTGGAGCGATAGTCCCGAAAGCGGCGTCGTTACCTTGCGTAATGAACGGCAGAGATGAGCGGCTATGACAGAAACGGCGGCGCCGGTGTCCACAAGTGCAAAAGTACGAACACCTTCAACAGTTATTGCGACCACGTTAGTAGGGGAGGAGTGAGGGCTTGCACAGGTCGAAGATGGCGCAGTTCTTGCCTCTTGAACTGCGGCGGTTAGTTTTCCTGGTCGGAGGGTCCGGGCCGGCTACGCATGGGGGAGGGCGATCGCCGACGAGGAGATTGTGAACGCTGCGGCTGGAAGTCAGGGCGGTGAGTAGGGGCATAGGGCTGGAATGATGGGCCAGGAACGTGGTGGGGGAAGGGCTGGCTGCCTGATTGCGATGACGGGGCACAGTCGCCGAATGCTTGGGGGCGACGGCGGCAATAGCGGGCGACGTGTCCGGGAGTGCCGCAGGCGTAGCAAATCGGCCTGTTATCTGGCGTCCTCCACGGATTGGCGATGGTCGGTGCTGCCCAAGATCCAGTATAAACACGTGGTTGCATAGGCTGTGAGTGCGTGGTGTAAGATGGCTGCGGAAGCCTACGCACAGCGTCCGCATACGTGAGGGGCGCGGCTACAGGCTGCACGGCTTGTGGATAGGCGACAGGAGCGGCCACAGGCTGCACGGCTTGCGGATAGGCGACAGGAGCGGCCACAGGCTGCGCTGCACGCGTGTAGTGAACGGGGCTGGATGAAGGCGGCTCGTGGTGCGCAAAAGGAACAGCGTGGGCAACCTCGTCCGAAATAACAGTGCGGAGCGAGGCGGGCAGGCGGGTGGTAGGCTCATGAGTAAAGGGCATTAAGGAAAGTTGGCGGGCAACTTCCTCACGGACGAAGTCTCGGACCTGCTGAAGCAAGGTCGAATGGTCAGGCATAGTGTCGAGACTGCACAGCGACTCGCCACCCCGTGGAGGCTGCCGAGTCAGGGCGCGTTGTTTCTTCAACTCGTCGTAGCTCTGACACAAGCTGACGACTTCGGAAACTGTGCGCGGATTCCTAGCCAAGAGCATTTGGAATGCGCCGTCGTCAATGCCTTTAAGGATTTGCTTGATCTTGTCAGCTTCGGGCATGGTGTCGTTGACACGTCTACAAAGGTCCACGACGTCCTCAATGTAGCTTGTGAAGCTTTCTCCTGTCTGCTGTGAGCGGACGCGCAAGCGCTGCTCTGCACGCTGCTTGCGGACAGCGGGTCGACCGAACACTTCTGAGGAGGACGTCTTGAAGACGGACCATGTGGGGATGTCTTGTTTGTGGTTGTTGAACCACAGTTCGGCGACACCAGTTAGGTAAAAGATGACGTGGCCTAGCTTGTCGGGGTCATCCCACTTATTATGCGCGCTCACCAGTTCGTAGTGGTCAAGCCAGTCTTCCACGTCGGTGTCGTCTGCACCGCTGAAGACCTTTGGATCCCGCAGCCGAGGAATGCCGGGGCAGGTGGCGGACTGGGGAGAAGGCGCCGGTGGGTTTGCGTTGTCAGTCATGATGGGCGGAAGCGTCCGGCTTCGCAGCTCCAGGGTGTAGCGACGGGGATGTACAGCACCCTCCACCAAATGTGAAGAGGTTTATTGATTGTGCGATGATGTTACGGTCGCTAGCGTCGAGGCAGCGTGAAGAACCGTCCAGAGGCACAGCAGCGATCCGAAACACGAGCCGAGCGAGCCGAGCGTTGGCGATGCTGCTGGATGAAGGCGCATCTTCTTTTTCACAGAATAATGAAAGCGGTGCAGCTGGTGCCCTAGCCTCAGCGTAATATTGCGGCTCGAAAACATCCCACGAAACACAAAACCTCTAAAAGACTTCTCGAAACGGCTACAAACAACTATAGACGTCTTGGTCTACAGAAGACCTAAAATAGACATTTTGAAAATCTAAGATTCGTGCCTCAAATGTGTTTGCGTACAGTTTATTTGCATTTTTAACAACCAAGAGCCTTTTTTGCCAAACAAGTTCATAACGTACACACGAGACATATTTTAGACATTCTGTAGTGCGAGCGCAACACGACTACTTCAGTTATTGTTCAAACGTTTTGTCGAGAAGTGCCGAAATGCCAAATCGTACGCAGGCGCGCATTGGCGCGCACGCCAGTACGCATCAGCTTTGGTCGGCGGGGTGCTCATGTTGAAACTTGTCCTTCCTCCGTAACGGTTCGTGGTGGTTCGATTGGCAGGCCGGAGGTCATCGTTTGGTGTTTTGTGTAGCGTTTCCACCATTTCTGTACGGATAACTGTCTCTTATGCGGTATCAAGTAACTGTGCTCACACTGTTTTCCGCATATATTCCATCAGTGTTTTGTGAAACAAGCTCTACTGTGTGTTTTCGCCGACGGTTCGTTACAACAATGGCCGGATCTGCGAGCCCTAGCCACCTTCGTTGCAACTCAGAACGTCGCACGTTCGGATAACGTAGTTTTCTCGGTAAGTGAAATTAGGTGCGCCTGACTTTTCGTCATTACTACTGGAACTTTATAGCATATAACTTGTAATTAAAACATAAAATAGGTCATTTTCCTGCTGATGGATGAATCTTCGTCGAACGCAAAACTATATATGGGGGACGCGCCGGTGCGAATCGTAAGCCGGACTTACTCGCCCTATTTCGGGTCACCTTGTTCTTCTGCGGCTGACAGCAGAGAACACCTACCAGTTAAAGCTCATGTGTGGGTGTTTGCGTGCGAGTGCTTGCTCGCTTGCTTACAACCATGTCGGCCGGTCGCTAACGAATAAAGTGCAAGGCTCCTCAATCACTTTGTGAGTGCAGTTGTGATTTATTGTCGATTATAAATACATGACAGTTTATCACATCTGTGATTGGAAATCAGCCTTTAGAGTGACTTGAAGTTGATACTGTTATTTGTTGTAAATCATAAAGCTTACTTGATTTTTTTGGATCAGCTTTTCTTCACTGCTGTTTGTACAAGACATTGGGCCTGTCACCGCGCCAGCTAATTTGGAAGCCAGTGCAGTTTCTCTGACGGGACCTGGAGTGCATTCATGCGGAACATGAATTTATGTTGCTGTCGCGGCAATCAGCTTCACCTTGTGCGGTCACCTGCTGTCGTATTTCGTGCCACATTCGGTTGGGCTTTATTAATTAATAAAGCCGCTTTTACAACATCATGGGATAATTTGTAACTTCGGCGACCTTGAGCGTATCTATCTATCTAGCTATCTATCTAGCCGCCTACGACTTTGTGCTCTCCTGGCCGTATCGATAATGGGATTAATACCAAATTGGGTATGGCATAACACGACTGTATGACGAACACAAATGGCTGGTCATATCACGAAAATCATGACTAACTTGTCATGAAAAGTATGATTTACATGCCACGTTCATGGCGCGCTCGCGGCCGTTTCGTTCGCTTGATATACACCAAATTTGGGATTGAGTGACGTGACTGTATGACGAACATAAATGACAGGTGGTAATATGCAAATAATGATGTGCATGTCATGAACAACATGATTTACATGCCATGCTCATGGCGCGCTCGCGGCCGTTTCGTTAGCTTGATATACATCAAACTTGGTATTGAGTGGCGTGACTGTATGACGAACATAAAAAGTGGTAATATGGAAATCATGACTTGTCATGTGCGACATGACTTGCCTGCCACGCTCATGGCGCGCTCGCGGCTGTTTCGTTAGCTTGAGCCTTGATATACACCAAATTTGGTATTGAGGGGCATGACTGTATGACGAACATAAATGACAAGTGGTAATATCGAAATCATGACTTGTCATGTGCGAGATGACTTGCATGCCACGCTCATGGCGCGCTCGCGGCCGTTTCGTTAGCTTGATATACACCAAACATGGTATTGAGTGACGTGACTGTATGACGAACATAAATGACAAGTGGTAATATGGAAATCATGACATGTCATGAGCGACATGATTTGCATTCCACACTCATGGCGCGCTCGCGGCCGTTTCGTTAGCTTGATATACACCAAATTTGGTATTCAGTGACATGACTGTATAACGAACATAAGTGGCAGGTGGTAACATGAAAATCTTGGCATGCATGTCATCTACAACGCCATTTACATGCCACCCTCATGGTGCGCTTGCGTCCAGTTCGCTAGCTTGATATATACCAAAATTGGTATTGCGCGACGTGACTGTATGACGAACATAAATGACAGGTCCTAACATGTAAAACATGACATGCAAATTATGTAAAGCATGATTTGCTCCTTCCTGGCTGCTTCGCATTACATCGATTCCCACAGTGCGTGGGATCTGCCGGCTTTTCTTTTAGAAGCAAAGCAGCTTATGGCGGGGGCTTTGTCCGTCCTTCCTGCGTCCCACACCCCCCCCAGCGCATGCGCGTCCCCTCCCCCTCTCTCTCCTCTCCTATGCTCCCCCCTCTTTCTCTCCTCTAGGAATCCTCTACTCTACGGAGCGGCGCGCAAGACAGGTGGTGCGACAGCTGCATACTCCGCTGAGGGCGCCACGGTAGTTCCGCAGTATGAAAATGACGGAGCGCGCGCGCCTTCATTCTCTCTCCTGTGCAGCGCCGCGATGAGCGCTCGGGCCGCTGCCGCGAAACGGGAGCGGCGACGTGGCGATACCGGGCTCCCCGCTGCTTCGCAACCACACATGGTTCCCTTTAGCGGGAGATGGTGTATTTTTTTTTTATGAACTTGCCCACTAATGTTTCTATACCTCGAGCAGGACAGACCAGCCGGAGTGTCGAGCAGCCTTCATGTAGCGAGCGCACGCGCGCAGAGCGGCACCAGAGTCCTCGCGATCACGTAACACGTGAGAGCGCCACTAAAAAATCTCAGGACGAATAGGGAACAACCACGTCGAAGTGGGAGTGCCTATGCTTCTGACCCTGAAGCTGTCGCCTTTAAAGGTAAGCGCCAATAATTTTAAAGCGCTTTTAATCTTGTCCACCAAGAAATAAAAGTGCTCCGGGAACATAATATAACAATGGCTTCACTTGGCAACAAGCGAAAGCCATGCTTGATACCTATCACGTATATATGCGTTCGAAGTTCACTGTCTAGTACCAGAACACTGACGGGCAGAGCAAGTATGCACACGTCTGAGTTATGGGAGGTCGCGACTGGAAAGTTCCAATACGCTACCGGTGGCTTTGCGTTTCCCCAGGTTGGTCCACACTGCGGGTGTTGAAGTCGTGCAGATAGGCGTGAAAGTGTCTGCACACACGACTTTCTCCGCAAGAGGAGCGTAGGGGTCGTGGCGTGTAGGTGGTGATACGGCGAAGTTGAACAACGCGCCAGTCGTGTGGAGTGCGTTGTTCGCTTCGAATGTAGAACTTGGGAAAGCGTTTGATGCGAGGTATTATATAGAACCACTCGATGAGCTGCCCTGCGCTTCATCGCGCAGTGAAGGCCGTCGGCACCTGCAGTAGTCGCAGTGCATTTGCGTTGCGCGATGGCCCACACACGGTGTCCATTAATGCTGCGGGTGAATCAGACGCTTTCTGGCTGGCGAAGGGAGGTGTAACGGCAGAGGAAGCCGTGGTAGAGACACCTGTCGCCATTTCCTGGGGACCACCGCCGCGGTAAGCAAGAAGTGATGAGAGCTACTATACTCATAGCGGATGTTACTTAGCGGTTGTGTGGCCACACAGTGTGCGCCCAAGAGCGGAGAATCATCTAATCCTCACTACTCGTCGCGTAGACAGTGGCCCGCTCTTGGGAGTCGCTGGAGTAGGATGACGCATTCGCGGTGCTCAATGATATATAGCGCGCGGATCAGGGATGTTAAACGGCCTGCAGCGTGATCCCTATCACGCTTGAGCTCAGGTTGATTTAACGCGCATGCCACTTATGCTGTAACCGCATATAGGTGTTAGATATTTTGCCATGTAGAGCGCACATAAGAAACCCAAGTCTTCCTCTTCATACAACTCGAGACGAACCTTAGGAGTCCTCAAACAGGGTTTCCGCGTCGCCGGAACTCATCGCGGATGGCAACGCTGCAGCTGTTCTTTAAAATTGATAATCGAATCACCGCAGTATCACTGTCTGGTGCCTCACGAATCGCAGGGGATGACGGAGGAAAGAATACGTAAGCGCGCGTCATGGAACGCGATCGCTCTCTACCATTGTGATTCTGGAGTGCGCTAGTGTTGCTACTGTGTAAATGCAAGTTCACCAAGCTATATAGTAGAAATGGTAAAATCAACGACTAATCGGTGAAAATATGTCCCGCAAAACGGTCAATCTTCATCGATGTTCAACTTCCACTTAATCGATTCGCCCCATATGATCAATCGATTTACAGATAACGAAAGGAGAGACGCAAAAATCCTGAAATTTTACAATGCTAAAGCCCGAGTGGCGTCAGTGATGCTGCGGAAATCACATGGTTACCGAGGTGGAATGGCTGTCTAATGCCACGTAATGCCTTATTCATTCGAGTCACACCACACTGCTTATGCATTATCAGTACGTCACGCAGCCAGCCCTGGCAAGCGGTACATTTCCCGCGCATTTTTTTCCCGTTGTACATGCCCAAACAATTGAAAGCATTTGGTTTGGGATAGCTTTTAATGGACATGCATTTCAATTTGGTCGAGCCGGAATTTCCAGTGGAACGACAGCGCCAAAAGGCAGCGTACTCTCTGACGCGCGGAGATTGTGCGCTGGGCTGTGAAACTCTTTCGCTCCAGTCGTGCCTCACAAAATTTAATGTCAAGGTCGTAAACCTTCGACATTAAAGACTTCAACGTTCGTCCGCATACTGTACAACGCACTCTGGAACAGACGATTTTATTTCATCAAGGTTGGTCAACCTTGTTTCAAGGGATTTGATACGATCACCTAGTTCATTTATAGCGAGCTTGTTCGCAGCTTGAACGGAATCAATACCATTTAGTTCTCCTCAATTATGCTTTGACCTGCTAAGAGCTGCTGCAATGTCGCCTCGATGGACGGTCCCGTATTCACTTCTACGTCGCTACGTAATATCAAAAGTAAAAAAATAAAAGGAGAAGCGCCGCAGCAAGCGAAACTGTTTCCGCGAACGGTATTGCGTGCATGAGTATGACAGAACGCAGTCAAACAACTTTTGCGGTGAAACCGGCAAGAAAAAGGGGAGCAAAAAAGGGGTTTTCGTATGACTAACCTGCATAAGCAGCAGAAACAGCGTGAAGGCCACTGTTGCAGCCACGCCGGTATCACTCCCCACTGGCTCACTGAAGAGTCCCGCTTTATGAAGCTGACCGATATCGTCCAGCCGGTAATCACTCAGATTTCAACTGGCAGGCATCGCACATGCACCGGAGACCGGAACGTCCGGTGACGTCATTTCGCTATCGTCATTAGGTGCTGCGTTGGTTTTAGGGTTTGTTGCTCGCAGTCCTTGCGTTGTGGCTCCTTCCGGTGGTGGGAAAAATGCCGCGGCTTTCCTGAGACTTTGTCGTGCAGAAGCGCGTTAACCCGCATAAGCAGTAAAAACAGCGTGAAGGGTACTGCTGCAGCCATGCCAGTTTCACGCTCGGCATGGCTATATAACTTGCTACGCGTACTATCGGCGTCGGATGAAACGGGAGCCAGGCACTCGTGGGGCAGTTTACAGTCCCATGGTTAGAGAGAAATGCACTCGTGCCATGTGCTGCTCGTGCGCCACATCCCCGCTTTCGATCGCGCAATGTTGCCGGATGTGCACGCCTGTCGACCATTGCTGATGACTCGACGGCGTGCGCTTTACAGTTGCTAATGCTTGGGCCAAGCGCTCCGCTGTTCGCGTTTTATTTGACGCCGATTGTACAGTTTGGTAAGAAGCGAGAGAGATCGACGAAATCGGTCAAGAAGAGATGAAGAAGTGCTCTTTCTCACCGTCTTCGCGGCCCCTTTGGCCGATTATTGCTATTCTTTACCTCGCTGTAACAAGATTAAATATTATTTCGCACAGTGATCGGACCACGCTCTCTTACGACTTGACCGTTGAGAGTGATTGACACTGTTTAATTTTTGGGGGTCTCGATATGAGATCGCCGCTCTCGGAGCACAGGGAGACAGTCGACACGGTCGAACCAAACGAACATCGTGTACATTTATTTAACTACTTCTACTAGAACGAGCTCGCTAGCCGAATCATAAATCAAACGCTAAAAACAACCTTAAACAATTATTATGCCTATACACTCAATCAACATAACAACAAACACAAGGTAACGCGAAGGCGGCGTCGTCGACGGTCGACTCATCACGAGGGGCCCAATGGGAAGCGACCCGCGGCTGTCGCATCCCGCCTACCCCTTGCAGGAAGACGTCCGTCCCGATCGCCGGCCCAACGCCAAAGAGGTGGTGGTTGTGGTTCGAAGAAGGAAAAGGCGCCTAATTTCTGCAGCCCGGTCGGGAGCACGGCGCAGCGCCTACCAACTTTTCCCGCGCGCCCATCCAGCCTCGCTTCGCCGCCGAGCGGCGCCACTGGCGCTACCGTGCTAACCTTAAAGGCCAACTCCGGAGGTTTTGCGAGGTCAATGGATCTCAATGAAATTCGCTGGGTACGTTCCTTTGCACATTTCCGTCATTTATGCCAAATTTCAAGCTTGAAACATGCGCTGATTGTTTGTAAATGAATTTTAAAGATTGTCTGCAAACGTCCACCCGGCTTCCCAGAATTATTGGCAACATTGCGTGTGTGACGTGTTGGTTTGCCGGTCGACGGAAGTGACGCAGCCGATGGGTTCGCTAACTTTGGCCGCTACAGCATATATTGTGCTGGTCACAAGCTGACGGTGTTTGGCCAGCGCTTCGCTGGTTTGGAGCGCAATTTTCTGTTCTCTGTGGAGGAGCGTGTGATATTCCGCGCCGGCGGGACAAGCATGCTTGCACGACTTCCGGTTCGTAACAAACTACGACGTCATACGTCGACAGTACACTCGGTTGGGTTTCGGTTTCGGTATTGCGCCTTTTTGCTTATTAAAAATTATTTTCGAATTTTCTGAGCATTTCATCTATCGGGCGCGTGGCAAGAGTGTCTCAGGAACACAAAAGCACCATTATCCTGACACGTTCAAAAAATCGCCGGAGTTGGTCTTTAACGATGATGATGATGATAAACACCCGCGCGAGCACAACGCCACCTTCCGCTCGACGGCCGTCAACCCAAACTGCGGCTTAACCGCGAGACGCGCGCGCCATGAGGTGCAAACGACCTGCCAGGGGGTGATAGCACCCCCACATCCTCCCAACCTTAATTCAAAACATACCCCGGTAAAAAAAAGAAAACAGCTACACAAGCTCTACGAAAGAAAACACATGTCCAGAATGTCCGTGCACTGCAACACAACCGCTGGTCGACACCGCTGCACTGGCTCGACGACTTGACCTCAGTCCCAGACCCGCAACGACAACGTGGCCGTCGGCGCGAGAAAGCGTCACTCGCGCCGACACGTCTTCCGGTTGCGAGCAGCACTCACGAGGCCGCCGCGCAGGTCCCAGGCATGTCCATCTCCCGAGATGTTTCGACCGCACTCCTGGCCAGCGGCGAAGACGATGTGCAGAGGACAGCCAGCCGCGGGTTACATCAATCCCGCTGCGTACACTCAAAAATATTCTCGACAGAACGGTGCGGTAGGACAAAGGAAGGGAGCTACGGGCTCATCGCCCTCGTGATACGATGTTCAGTACGGCTAGCAAAAACATCGGCGGTGACCGAGACGCCGTTCATCTAAAACAAAGGTTGCATTTCTTAGTTCGTGCATCGCAAGATAAAATGAGGGAAGCAGAGCACCTCAACGCCACGATCCAACGGGTTGTGTCCCGACAGGCAGCTCCGCAGAGCCTTAGGCCTAACGAGTCGCTCGACAACAACCGGTATCCACCCAGCACCCAGATGGCGCAGAAGAGGCGGCCGCGAGAAGACATCAGCTCTGTCAGGTGGCCCTACGCGCTCGCCGCACACAGCAGCTTACCGAGCAATCGGCGCTCACCGTCCCGGACGGTCTCACGACGCCCCGACGTCGAGCCGCAAGACAAGACAGCAACGACGCCCGTGGCTCCTGGCCACCCGACTCCCAGAGTCAAAGAGATAGAAGAAGCTATTTACAGAAAACTCGGACCACCTACGAGGCTTCCGTACTCACTCGCTTAGGGCCTGGCCTACAATCCACGTGCTCTAAGCCTTGCTCCCCCAGATATGGACCACGTGGCTCTCGTACCCAACAACTCAACGACGTTTTTAAAAGAACAACAACCACTCGGGAGCAGAAAAAGAACTCAACGTGCCGACAAGTTCAAACACGCCTCAGCAACCGATCTCCTCCCTCTAAAAAAAGCACGCCGCCGACGCTAGCGATGAACATCCCTCCCTAGGCCTACTCTACCCCGGCATTAAAAAAAAAAAAAAGGTTGTTCTGAACCGCGAAAATTGCCGTCCGATGCTCCAAGAGCTCCACGTTGGGCTGCCAGTGTGGAGGTCTCTAGGGTTACTGTATATGCTACCTTTATTTAGCAGAGTTGCGCCACTGTTTTTCGGGCGCCGCTCGCTCCGCCGCTCGCTCCGCCACTATTCGCCGAGCGCCATCACGTGGTCAGAAGTGGCTCCTCCGCGCTGCGGAGAAGCGAACCCTTTGCAGGCAATGCACTCTGCAGGTTTCGGTCGTTGACCTCGACACTGTTATTATTCATGCTGCTGCGACTTCGATGCTGCTTGTCGAGATACGTGTAATCTCAGCTGCATTATTTGGTGCATTGTAGAACCAATGGTTGCTTTTGGGTTTTAACGTCTCAAAGCGGCTCAATGAGACGCCGTAGTGGGCATAATTTCGATCACCTGGTGCACTTTAAGATGCACTTCAATCGCACCGATGTGATACCACACACCGGCAGCTCTTTCACTATATGAAGGGATGTTGCGCGCCGAACTGTCATAGCCCCGGTGAAAATGGTAAGATGGTGCAACGAACGAAATCTTCTACATGCCTCCGACTCCATGATAATTGCGATAAAACCCGACTGCAGTTTTCTGGGGTATATGCTACGGATATTGTGTATTAATTCTAGAGCACCAGCTGCACTTTCTTGCGGTGCAATCGCTTGGTTATCGCATCTTTTGCAGCCGGTGTTTTCATAGAAATAAAGATTGTAGCGCCTTCAATAAACAACAAACAAAATTATGGTGCTGTGAAAGATGAACAATTTAATGTACGCACAATAACATCATAGGTAAAATAAGCGGGAAAGAGATGTAGCCTTAATCAGTGGGTTGTGTCGGATGCTTTACACACATAACACATCTAAATTGGTCCATCACGCGTAAAAAATGCGACCAGGAAGCTTTCCTAGAATCATTCGAATAATGAAAGCGGTGCAGCTGGTGCCCTAGCATCAGCGTAATATTGCGGCTCGAAAACATCCCACGAAACACAAAACCTCTAAAAGACTTCTCGAAACGGCTACAAACAACTATAGACGTCTTGGTCTACAGAAGACCTAAAATAGACATTTTGAAAATCTAAGATTCGTGCCTCAAATGTGTTTGCGTATAGTTTATTTGCATTTTTAACAACCAATAGCCTTTTTTGCCAAACAAGTTCATAACGTATACACGAGACCTATTTTAGACATTGTGTAGTGAGAGCGCAACACGACTACTTCAGTTATTCTTCAAACGTTTTGTCGAGAAGTGCCGAAATGCCAAATCGTACGCAGGCGCGCATTGGCGCGCGCGCCAGTACGCATCAGCTTCGGTCGGCGGGGTGCTCATGTTGAAACTTGTCCTTCCTCCGTAACGGTTCGTGGTGGTTCGATTGGCAGGCCGGAGGTCATCGTTTCGTGTTTTGTGTAGCGTTTCCACCATTTCTGTACGGATAACTGTCTCTTATGCGGTATCAAGTAACTGTGCTCACACTGTTTTCCGCATATATTCCATCAGTGTTTCGTGAAACAAGCTCTACTGTGTGTTTTCGCCGACGGTTCGTTACAACAATGGCCGGATCTGTGAGCCCTAGCCACCTTCGTTGCAACTCAGAACGTCGCACGTTCAGATAACGTACTTTTCTCGGTAAGTGAAATTAGGTGCGCCTGACTTTTCGTCATTACTACTGGAACTTTATAGCATATAACTTGTAATTAAAACATAAAATAGGTTATTTTCCTGCTGATGGATGAATCTTCGTCGAACGCAAAACTATATGGGGGACGCGCCGGTGCGAATCGTAAGCCGGACTTACTCGCCCTATTTCGGGTCACCTTGTTCTTCTGCGGCTGACAGCAGAGAACACCTACCAGTTAAAGCTCATGTGTGGGTGTTTGCGTGCGAGTGCTTGCTCGCTTGCTTACAACCATGTCGGCCGGTCGCTAACGAATAAAGTGCAAGGCTCCTTGATCGCTTTGTGAGTGCAGTTATGATTTATTGTCGTTTATAAATACATGACAGTTTATCACATCTGTGATTGGAAATCAGCCTTTAGAGTGACTTGAAGAACGTTGATACTGTTATTTGTTGTAAATCAAAAAGCTTACTCGCTTTTTTTTTTGTATCAGCTTTTCTTCACTGCTGTTTGTACAAGACATTGGGCCTGTCACCGCGCCAGCTAATTTGGAAGCCAGTGCAGTTTCTCTGACGGGACCTGGAGTGCATCCATGCGGAACATGAATTTATGTTGCTGTCGCGGCAGTCAGCTTCACCTTGTGCGGTCACCTGCTGTCGTATTTCGTGCCACATTCGGTTGGGCTTTATTAATTAATAAAGCCGCTTTTACAACATCATGGGATAACTTGTTGTTGCTGATAAGCATGATTATTTGTGCGCCATAGACAGAACGTCATTTATGAAGTTCGTGTTAATCCTCTGCGCGTTCAGATTTATTATAAACCGATGTGTTCTATATTAAAATTGGATATATGTGATGTGCTGAAGTAGCCATTAATTTTCGCGGCCCATGACACTGAAGTATGATGGAGTGAAATCATCGAAATCTTAAAGACGCCGCAGTGAGGACATGCGTGGATGAACAGGTATGTTAGTGATGTTGCTTGATTGTTTGGTCACGTGCACGACGCCTGACATAGGAAGTGGGAGAAAAACAGGAAAGAGCTCTCGCGGTAGCTCTTTTGAGTCCCTTCAATCTCTAACTTCCTATGGTAGCCGTCAGGCTGCCGACCAAATATGCTGCAAATGCAGTTACATTAGCTTGTTTTATATTTCTAAAGCCATTACTACGAAATTCCGAAAACGTCTTAGCTTGGTTTTGTCAAAACGTTTGGTTTAGACAACTTCTAGCGGGACATTAGCACGGCTACAGAATGTCTTGACCAAGACATCTATTAGCTCTTTCGGCTAGCCGTTCAAGCTGTTTTTTAGACGTGAGGTAGCTTCTTTTGTGTTTCATGGGATGAGCCGAGCAATCTAGTCTTACTAACATTACAAAAAATCGAAAGAATAACAAAAAAATAAGAATTTAAGTGTGCGTGAAATCGCTCGGTTTAGTTACCTCAATTGAACTCGTGTTACATGACTTTAGGCACGTGCAATGTTAGACGCGACAGCGCACTTGAATCACGCATTCACATCTTTCAGATTTTCGAGCCGTGATCGCGTATACATGCATGCCAAGTACGCATGTTGATCGCTATCGATCCCGATTGGGTTAAACATTCTCGACTACAATTTGCCCCCTTCCACAGTTAGGGCAAGGGAGCCAAACGCGACTGAACGATACCATGATATTCTGGCTCGATCGTAAATGGAAGTGCGAAGATCGAAATTGTTTAAGATAATAACAATATCTGGTGTTTAACGTCCCAAAACGACGATATGATTATGAGGGACGCCCTAGTGGAGGGCTCCAGAAATATCGACCATCTGGTGTTCTTTATCGTACACTGACATCGCACAGTAAACGGGCCTCTGCCATTTCACCTCCATCGAAATGCGACCAGTGAACCCGTGACCGCTTCGGGTCAGCAGTCGAGCACTCTAACCGCTACACCACCGCGACGGACAAAATTGTTTGAGTTATAGCACCTGTGTTTGTGTTTGTCACACACACTATTTGGCGCAATAATTACATACTAGGAGCATCGCGTAAAAGCGCAGGTAGTAAATATAAGCCGATCAATCTAGTTCTACTAACATTATAAAAAGTAGAAAGAAAGCACACACACACACGCACACACACACACACACACACGCACGCACGCACGCACGCACGCACGCGCACACACACACACACACACACAAAAAAAAAAACATGCAACTTCCTGCGAGCGCGGCTCCTACGCGGACGGAGAGTGGCTTTCCCGCATAGCGACAAAGCCCAACATGGCGTACCTTGGCGCAACTCAGCTACCTAAAGGTTGCGCCAACATACAGTAATTCTAGGGGTCTCGATATGAGAGCGCCGCTCTCCGGAGCACACGGAGACAGTAGACACGGTCGAACCAAACCAACATTGTGCACACTTATTTAACTACTTTTACAAGAACGAGCTCGCTAGCCGAATCATAAATCAAACGCTAAAAACAACCTTAAACAATTATTATCATTCAACATAACAACAAACACAAGGTAACGCCAAGGCGGCGTCGTCGACGGTCGACTCACCACGAGGGCCCAATGGGAAGCGACCCGCGGCTGTCGCATCCCGCCTACCCCTTGCAGGAAGACGTCCGTCCCGATCGCCCCCCCCCCCCCCAACGCCAAAGAGACAGTATTGCCATCGATGGACGTGAGAAATCCGCTAGAAAACAATAAGAAATCCGCCAGATTCCGCTAGATTCTGAAACATATCCGCTAAATTTCCCGCTAAGACTTATTTTATTAGAAAGAAACAGGGAAATTTCGTATGATAAAAACCTTTATCATTCTTAAAGGCTCCCCAAAACTATGAGAGCTGAACTAACATATAAAAGAGTTTTCCCTAGAGTGTAACTAGAATGCTAGAGGCTTCAGTGCTACGGTTGTCGTCAACGTCGTCATAGATGAGGCTAAAAGCTACAAATGTCACCATCGCCGAGGACCTCACTCGATGTTCCCCGGACGACGGCCCCTGGAGACCTAGCCCGGGCCAGTAATTTCTCGCTGGATTAATAAAGTTTATTACCTACCTACCTTCACTAAGGTTGGGCGTTGGGCTGGTTGGTGCAGCATAATTCCAATGTTTCACAGCGCAGCAGGGCGATCATTCTCCACTGGTTTTCAACGTTGCAATCGATTCCGGGGGGCATTGGCATTGCTTCCAGCAGATGAATCAATGGCTCCTTCATGACGCAAAAAGTGTTTTGGGCCGACAAAAGTGATGTCTTCTGGAGAACTATAATGAAGAACAGTCGCTGCTTGATTTGATCAACTAGCATGGTAATAAACCTTATGCATCTTTCTCGCATCACAGTTTCATCTGCGAGAGAGAACCTGTCGGTCTTCTTAGCCTTCATGCTGTCAACGTACGTCTTTTCGGCGTAGCGCTTTTCAGCGCTCCTCGCCATCTCCAAATGCATCTTCTATTCGGCCCACTGGTCTACGATCCTTGAAACAGCTATTTCGACGAGGGATAGCCACCACGTCCTGAACTCTTGGAAAATTTTCAGTGTTTCATCGCCGCAATTCACCAGACCGTGGAACTTCTTGTATGCAATTTACCGGGCAGGGGATCTAGCCAACCAGTAGTGCACTTCGCTGATTAGGTATTCTAAGTTTCTCGGCAATGCTTCCGACGATTTTGAATCAGGGCACTGCGTGAGGCATCCTCCAGAAATCCGCTATGTATGAAAATGGCCCGTCAGAAAATCCGCTAGCCACTAAACGAAT
This sequence comes from Rhipicephalus appendiculatus, assembly GCA_030522465.1. NCBI lineage: Eukaryota > Metazoa > Arthropoda > Arachnida > Ixodida > Ixodidae > Rhipicephalus > Rhipicephalus appendiculatus. The sequence continues at coordinate 19,000 of JALIZH010033000.1, forward strand.
TTTTTCCCCCGTCAGAATCAAATAAAATCCGCCAGATTTAGCGGAAAATCCGCTAAATTGGCATCACTGCAAAGAGACCAACTTTTCCCGCGCGCCCATCCAGCCTCGCTTCGCCGCCGAGCGGCGCCACTGGCGCTACCGTGCTACCCTTAACGATGATGATGATAAACACCCGCGCGAGCACAACGCCACCTTCCGCTCGACGGCCGTCAACCCAAACTGCGGCTTAACCGCGAGACGCGCGCGCCATGAAGTGCAAACGACCTTTCAGGGGGTGATAGCACCCCCACAAATTCCAGGTACGTACATCTCATTACGACTTTCCGATACGAAAGCTTTGTATTTATTTCCGTTAATATGACTACACTAATTCTGTTCAGCGTACTTTCTGAGGACCGTGAACGAGTCAGAAAACGTTGATACAACAACGGATTAAAATATGCTGCATAAGAGAACGCGAGAAAAACTGTCAATATGTCATAGAGCACCGTCGTGCATCCCCCCCTTTTTTTTTCCTCGTACTCCAAACCTGCTATATGTTTTGTCTAAATTTTAAGTTACTTACGACACGCTTACACAGCAGCTGCTGAAAGCTTGGATCTAATCAAAGCTCGTTGCCTGTAATGGTCCATTCATTTATTTGAATGGCATCACACGTCGTTCGTTGTAGGCTTATAACTCCGAACAACGGAACTTTTACCGACGGAGCCGGCTTCGCAACCGAACGCACGCAGTTCGCTGTAAGCTAACATTGCGCTACAACGCAGACACGGAAGGCGAAGCCTAAACGCTGATCACGGTGATGGAAGACGGGCCGGCAAGTCATTATGAGTGCATCAAGGTCATAGAACAGTCATGACAAGAAGTCCTCGCCATACATGCAGGCGTAAAAATTGATGGCTAGCCGCCAACGGCAGGAGCAATCGACACTGAGTGTGCTCCTGACGTCAACTCCGCTCGATTTCGTGGAGCACCTTGCTTGCACATTCTGTGCAACCTTTTTTAAATGCGAAGCATTTCTTCGCGAACTTCGGCGACTTTGAGCGTATCTATCTATCTCGCTATATGTCTAGCCGCCTACGACTTTGTGCTCTCCTGGCCGTATCGATAATGGGATTTATACCAAATTTGGTATGGCATAACACGACTGTATGAAGAACATAAATGGCTGCTCATATCACGAAAATCATGACTAACTTGTCATGAAAAGTATGATTTACATGCCACGTTCATGGCGCGCTCGCGGCCGTTTCGTTAGCTTGGTATACACCAAATTTGGGATTGAGTGACGTGACTGTATGACGAACATAAATGACAGGTGGTAATATGCAAATAATGATGTGCATGTAATGAACAACATGATTTACATGCCATGCTCATGGCGCGCTCGCGGCCGTTTCGTTAGCTTGATATACACCAAACTTGGTATTGAGTGGCGTGACTGTATGACGAACATAAATGACAAGTGGTAATATGGAAATCATGACTTGTCATGTGCGACATGACTTGCATGCCACGCTCATGGCGCGCTCGCGGCCGTTTCGTTAGCTTGATATACACCAAACATGGTATTGAGTGACGTGACTGTATGACGAACATAAATGACAAGTGGTAATATGGAAATCATGACATGTCATGAGCGACATGACTTGCATTCCACGCTCGTGGCGCGCTCGCGGCCGTTTCGCTGGCTTGATATACACCAAATTTGGTATTGAGTGACATGACTGTATAACGAACATAAGTGGCAGGTGGTAACATGAAAATCTTGGCATGCATGTCATCTACAACGCCATTTACATGCCACCCTCATGGTGCGCTTGCGTCCAGTTCGCTAGCTTGATATATACCAAAATTGGTATTGCGCGACGTGACTGTATGACGAACATAAATGACAGGTCCTAACATGTAAAACATGACATGCAAATTATGTAAAGCATGATTTGCTCCTTCCTGGCTGCTTCGCATTACATCGATTCCCACAGTGCGTGGGATCCGCCGGCTTTTCTTTTAGAAGCAAAGCAGCTTATGGCGGGGGCTTTGTCCGTCCTTCCTGCGTCCCACACCCCCCCCAGCGCATGCGCGTCCCCTCCCCTCTCTCTCCTCTCCTATGCTCCCCCCTCTTTCTCTCCTCTAGGAATCCTCTGCTCTACGGAGCGGTGCGCACGACAGGTGGTGCGACAGCTGCATACTCCGCTGGGGGAGCCACGGTAGTTCCGCAGTATGAAAATGACGGAGCGCGCGCGCCTCATTCTCTCTCCTGTGCAGCGCCGCGATGAGCGCTCGGGCCGCTGCCGCGAAAGCGGGAGCGGCGATGTGGCGATACCGGGCTCCCCGCTGCTTCGCAACCACACATGGTTCCCTTTAGCGGGAGATGGTGTAATTTTTTTATGAACTTGCCCACTAATGTTTCTATACCTCGAGCAGGACAGATCAGCCGGAGTGTCGAGCAGCCTTCATGTAGCGAGCGCACGCGCGCAGAGCGGCACCAGAGTCCTCGCGATCACGTAACACGTGAGAGCGCCACTAAAAAATCTCAGGACCAATAGGGAACAACCACGTCGAAGTTTGGGAGTGCCTATGCTTCTGAGCCTGAAGCTGTCGCCTTTAAAGGTAAGCGCCAGCAATTTTATAGCGCTTGTATTTCTTGGCCACCAAGAAATAAAAGTGCTCCGGAAACATAATATAACAATGGCTTCACTTGGCAACAAGCGAAAGCCATGCTTGATATCTATCACGTATATATACGTTCGAAGTTCACTGTCTAGTACCAGAACACTGACGGGCAGAGCAAGTATGCACACGTCTGAGTTATGGGAGGTCGCGACTGGAAAGTTCCAATACGCTACCGGTGGCTTTGCGTTTCCCCAGGTTGGTCCACACTGCGGGTGTTGAAGTCGTGCAGATAGGCGTGAAAGTGTCTGCACACACGACTTTCTCCGCAAGAGGAGCGTAGGGGTCGTGGCGTGTAGGTGGTGATACGGCGAAGTTGAACAACGCGCCAGTCGTGTGGAGTGCGTTGTTCACTTCGAATGTAGAACTTGGGAAAGCGTTTGATGCGAGGTATTATATAGAACCACTCGATGAGCTGCCCTGCGCTTCATCGCGCAGTGAAGGCCGTCGGCACCTGCAGTAGTCGCAGTGCATTTGCGTTGCGCGATGGCCCACACACGGTGCCCATTAATGCTGCGGGTGAATCAGACGCTTTCTGGCTGGCGAAGGGAGGTGTAACGGCAGAGGAAGCCGTGGTAGAGACACCTGTCGCCATTTCCTGGGGACCACCGCCGCGGTAAGCAAGAAGTGATGAGAGCTACTATACTCATAGCGGATGTTACTTAGCGGTTGTGTGGCCACACAGTGTGCGCCCAAGAGCGGAGAATCATCTAATCCTCACTACTCGTCGCGTAGACAGTGGCCCGCTCTTGGGAGTCGCTGGAGTAGGATGACGCATTCGCGGTGCTCAATGATATATAGCGCGCGGATCAGGGATGTTAAACGGCCTGCAGCGTGATCCATATCACGCTTGAGCTCAGGCTGATTTAACGCGCATGCCACTTATGTTGCAACAGCATATAGGTGTTAAATATTTTTCCACGTAGAGCGCAAATAAGGAACTCGGGCAACGCGGCAGCTGTTCGTTAAAATTAATAATCGAATCGCCTCAGCATCAGTCTGGTACCTCACAAATCGATCCCCGAAAAAAAAAAAAAGAAAAACAAAGCGAATCCATCACGAACGGGCGGAATCGCAGGAGATGACGGAGGAAAGAATACGTAAGCGCGCGTGTCATGAAACGCGATCGCTTTCTACCATTGTGATTATGGAGTACGCTAGTGCTACTACTGTGTAAATGCAAGTTCACAAAGCTATATAGTAGAAGTGGTAAAATCAAGGACTAATCAGTGAACTGTGTCCCGCAAAACGGTCAATTTTAATCGATGTTCAACTTGCACTTAATCGTCTAAATCGATTAGCCCCATACGATCAATCGACTTACAGATAAATGACAGGAGTGACGCAAAAATCCTGGAATTCCACTAGAATGCTCAAGTCCGAGTGGCGTCAGTGATGCGACGGAAATCCCATGGTTGCCGAGATGGAATGCATATTTCAATAGCGCAAAAAAAACACAGGGACACAGGCGAGAAAGACGATACAGGCGCTAAGTGTTCTCGCCTGTGTCCCTGTGTTTTTTTGCGCTATTGAAATATGCATTCGTACCAACTAGCTCGACTTTCCGTGCTAGTGAGATGGAATGGCTGTCTAATGCCAAGTAATGCCTTATTCATTCGAGTCACGCCATACTGCTCATTCATTATAAATACGTAACGAAGCCAACCCTGGCAAGCGATAGATTTCCCGCGCATTTTTTTTCCCGTTGTACATGCCCATACAATTGAAAGCATTTGGTTTGGGGTAGCTTTTAATGGACATGCATTTCAATTTAGTCGTACCCGAATTGCCAGTAGAACGACAGCGCCAAAAGACAGCGTACACTCTGACGCGCGGAGATCGTGCGCTGGGCTGTGAAACTCTTTCGCTCCAGCCGTGCCTCACAAAACTCCTATGGTTACTCCGCAGTTATTGCGCTGGTATAACGGCTCAAGAGCCGGCAAGTCGTAGATGCATTTGCAGTTCCAGGCGTACTATAAAAATGGAGTCGTTGAAGGCCACGTCCAACCTGCAGCACTCGCATTTCTTTTGCGTATGCGAGGTAAGCGTGTTCGCAGTGTCCCGCATAGACCACCTATTGGTTACTGCCGTTGCAGCGCTCCACAAGATTATGTATGCCTAGTAAAAAATTCAGCCAGCTCCGCGAGGCGGACACTGATGAAATAGCGAAGCTCGTGACCTGCTGGCGTCACAAAGCACGTAATTTTTTTACGAGCTGGCAGCTGACCAATAATAACTCGCATACAACCTGAAGGCATCAAGTCTGCCAGAACGAGACCTTCGCTATGAATGAAGAAAGAAGCGGACATTCACGGGGAATTTAAGCAGGCAGCCGACTCCCCTGGTCACATAAGAAGGGGGGCGCTACGATGAACATCCCCCCCCCCCCTGATAAGGCACCCAGCACACGCCTATGTTCTTAAGAGAATACATTACGTCAATCACGAGGCGCAACATATTATTAGCAAAGCATCCTGACCAATAAGAAAACACACTTACGAAAGAGAAGCTCTGTGCATTCGGCAACTGGTCCCCCGGTATACGTCTATCCCTGCAGTCAGCAAAAGTTTGCATCACACACGAAGCGCGTCATCATTTGACAAATCTGCATTTTCTAGCCTGTATCCAGGGGAACTTTGTGTTCCCCTGGATACATTACTCATCCGCAAACATTGTTTTCAGGTACCTCACAGCATTGAATCTTAAGAAAACCATAAAACTTAATTTTGAACACCCTGTAAACTATAGAACAAGAAAGACGCGTAACCACCCTAGCGTCTGAGATTATGGAAGTGCATTACATTAAAGGGGCTTTTTGCATCCCGACTACCAATCTCAGGATAACCGCCCTTCCTTGATGCGGAGTTCGGAGTAGAGGAAATCCGTCGGGCCCTGCACGGACTCAACGGCCGATCTGCACCAGGCGCGGATGGTATTTGAAACAAAAGATTGCGCAACTTGGACGATTAGTTAGCGGAATATCTCGCGGATGAAATTAATGGTATTTGGAAGAACGGAACCACCCCTTTACCATGGAAGACTGCTGTAACAGTCGTCATCCCCAAGCCGGAAAAAATGCCCAGCCCTGACAATCTGCGACCCATCTCTCTTATATCCTGCGTTGGCAGAATTGGAGAGCATGCTGTTCTCATACGACTTTTGCGGTTTTCGGAGGATAACGACCTTTAGCCCTAAAATATGATCGGATTTAGAGCAGGTCTATCTACACAGGACGCCGTGAAATTGATTAAACACCAGATTATTGATAGCAACGCAATGACACACGAGCCAGCTAGGCCTTGACGTTGGAAAAGCTTTTGAAAACATACTTCACTCGCATATCTTAACCTCAATGTTTTACCTTAACCTAGGTGAACGATTTTACAATTGCATCTAGTCCTTCCTCACTGGCAAGAAAGCTACTCTCAGAGATATTGAACTTGAATAACAACTGCTAGATCTGGGGGGAAAGGGTGCCGTTATTTCACCCTCACTATTAAACATAGCCATGATTGGTCTTAGCAGAAAGCTCCTGCTCGGACATACGATGGGCATCGGACATACGATGTATCCTGATGACATCACTACATGGTGAACCGGAGGTAGCGATGGTCAGGTGGAGAGTGCTCTTCAAGAAGCCATAGACAACATAGAAGCCTATTTCGAACCCTCAGGCCTTAGGTGCTCTCCATCGAAATTGGAGCTCCTTTTTATATCGATCCAAAAAATGCAGTCCTGCGGCCTAAGGGATGGGTACCCCTGGACATAGGCGTGCGCAGGGTTCCCCTTCAGGGGGGGGCGAAGGTTCATCGCAGCGCCCCCCCTCCCTATTAAGTCAATGTATGGGGCAGACTATGCGCCCCCCCCTCTCTTGGGTGACTAAAGGGGGCGGCTGCCCCCTCTGCCCCCCCTCGTGCGCACGCCTATGCCCCTGGAGAATAGCAACATCAGGCTCTTCATCAGGACTGCAGGCCACAGACCCAGACTCGATCCAATCCACTATTTTAGGCACGACCTTCGAGTCGGGTGGCAAGATTATAGCAAAGCTCGTTGTCAAACCAGATAACGCTGTTAATCTTGTCGTCTCCGGATCAAAATAAAGTTCTTTGCCTGCCTGCCCGCCCGCCCGTCTGCCCGCTTGTCTGCTTGCCTGCCTGCCTAGGAAAGTCACCAAGCGAGTTCTTGGAATGCCAATTTTTGCTCACACAGAGCGTTTCACTTCAGCTCGGAATTCCCAACACCCTATAGAGGAGATCGCGTAAGCTCAGAAGCGCGCACAACCAACCCGTCTCATTACTACCAAAGCGGGTAGATGCATCCTACGGGATCTCGGTCATTGCCCGGTGTGATCGTAGGTGACTTTTCCAACATTCACCATTCTGTTTGCGAGAGCATTATGGTGGCGCCTATCTCTATGAACATGCACCCCGATCATAACCGAAGGAAAGCGAGAGCTGCTGCCTTAAACGAATACACAGCGATCAGCGATAGGTCATCTTTGCGGACGCTGCCTCCTACAGAGGATGCCAAGCATTCACAATAGTAACCGTCGATTCTAAACAACAAATTACCAATGCTGACTCGTTCCTGGCCAAAAACTCGGAAATTGCCGGACAGATAGTTGGCGACACGCGGGACGCTAATTATAGCAACTCAAGGTCAGCAGTCAGAAAATTTGAAAAAGGCGTTATTTCTAAGCAGGCCACTCATCGAGGGTATAAGGAAATCACACAGCACTTCATTTGTTGGTTCTACGCACATCAAGGTCAGATAGGGGGTGTTCCTCCCAATGAACGTCAGTGAGTTGGCTCATGCGTCTGCGCGCGACCTCTAATGTACCGCGCTACCCCTGGACAACTTGGACGCGACTCCACAGAGAATACGGACACTCCTTCTACCTACGAGACAACAGAAATACTTTTATCTCGCGCGCAGAATTTACTCTTTTCCACATCCGTGGCTCAACAGAGCTCAGGCCCTCACACTTCGGTTTTTGTACACGAGCATGTGTCCTAACCCGTGTCTTTTACACACGATATCTGTCCAGATACTTATACCGACAATCCTCGTCCCTCATGCGGAGAAATATCCACATTAGAACATGTGCTCTGACAATGTGTCAGCTCAAACCACGGTGGCTCACACTCTGCAGTCGATAACAATTCGGCCAGGTGGGGTGCGGCCCTCCGTGGCCCCCCTTCTGGCCGACCAACCCTGTAATGTCCAGCAGGCCCACGATGTGGCCGAGAGGCTTGGCCTTCTGGCCCCTACATGGGAGCGGCCCGCTGCTGTGTGTTGAGACAAGCGCTGCAAGACCTCGATAAAGATTACCATACCATATACTATACAGATCTTTTCGAGGCCTGAAAAAAGACAACAGTTCCCATTACGCAAGCGTTTCATTGACAGCTAGAATCCTCCGATGTACCTGTTCCAAACAGATTACCGTAAAATGCAAGCTCAGATCCTAGAACATATTCTGTTACGTCAAATTGGTCCGTAACCACTGCTGGAACGACAGGCGAGCAATCGTAAGCTCAGGAAGTAACAGTTCACGACCTTGAAGTCAGGTTGTCACGTTTTAAAGGGGCCATGGCACCCCATTTTCGATCCCAATCTGTGTTATGTGGTTTAATCCTTGAGCATTCACAAATAAGCTGGCGAATGCTGGGTCGAGCACTTAAGTTATAATTGATATTTTTACAAACACGCGAGTGGCCTGAGAGTCGGGTAACACTGGCGCTGTCGCGAGCCGTGACGGTTGTGCGAGCGTCTGCATTCCGCCGAACGATATTATTCCGTCATCAGCTGCGCGTGAAATCAAAATGTTTGAGCTTTCTTCTGCTTGGCACTGAAATTGAACGATTTGCAGCGGCTGAAACTTTGGTAGAAGACGACAGCACCGCTCTTTGCTGCAAGTGACGTCACAGTCGCCATGGCAAGATGGCGGTCGCCGGCGGTGGGCGGGATTTACAGCCGGCGACTTCTAAGGCCTGTCTTGCACTGAAATATTCTTTTACGGCCCACTTTTCATATCAGTATAAGCATGATAGACTCTATACTTCTAGTTTTCGCTGAAAACCACAAACTGTTGGGTGACCGTGTCATGGCCCCTATTTAATAGTAACGCCATTGATGTGACATTTTCTGTGTTCTGCTGGCACACTGAGCCGCCAACTGAGTTTGAGATTGCTTACCTTTTGTACGCTGTCGTTCCAGTGTATCAACCACACATTCCACTTTTAGTATGAATCGTACAAAACGAATGCTTGTGTTGGGCCTTTTTTTGGGTTTCCTTCGTTTAGGGTTTTACCACGTGCAATTTTGACTACCCACATGCCTTGATTATTTTTGTGTAATAAATTGTATCATTTGATTTGTGATGTATTACCGATTTTATAGAGTAAGAGAACAGTAACGATCATTACTTTTTTTTCGCATTAACTGTAACAGTAACAGTTTACTTTTGGAAACTCTGTAACTTTATCTGTAGCAGTTACTTGTTTGGCTTCGGAAAGAAGTGGTTAATTTTTTTTTTTGGCCTAGGTGATTGTAACTGTAACACTCTTGCTTTTTACTGGTAACTTGTTGGTAACGAGAAATGTGAACACTACCAGGGTGCATTTAACCACGTGCAGCTCCCTGCTCACCGGGAAGTGATACCGGCGTGTGCGACACCCTGTTACTTATACGCTAAGATTTATAGGTGCGAAGAACACTACGATTAAGCAAAGAATTCGCGAAAATAAAAGAAAAGATATGTTACATGGCGGATAAGTCGCTGTTATGAACCAACACAATCGTATTTAAGTGACCATGGGTTGGTTATAACTGCAACATCCGCCGTGCAACATACCTTTTTTTTATTTTCGCGGATTATTTGCTTAATCGCAGTGTTCTTCCCATTTATAAATCTTAGCGTATAATTAGCGGAGTGCTGCACGTGGTGTACTCTAGTGGGGTTCGCATTCCTTGTTGACTAAAGCTAATACTCGCTAGTAAATCATTTAAATAAACACGTACAAACCTGAATATGTTGTCTAGATGTTCCTCGCGTCCGCGCACCTTTTACTTAATGCTAGGACGCATTGCTACGAGGTATAAACACGTGCAAGCACAAAGATCGGCTGAATGCAGCTTGAGAATTATTTTTTCTCACTTAAAACGAAAAAGTAAGTTGAAAAAACTTTCAGTCGGTACACAGTGAAGGTTGCTACTAAATGCGCTGTTCAGTATAGTTTTGCCTGGACCACGTCAATGTTAAATTTACGAACAAACATGTGCAAAAACAAACTTTTTTTTGCAAATATTGTTGCCAGCTGAACACCCTATTTCGCACTATAGTCTCAAATAATTTTTCGCCTACAGCGAGACTGTTTGGTGATCAGTTAGTACAAACTATCTCATTTCACTAAATATTATCTTTGTATGAAAAAATTTCCGATATGGACCACATTGTTCATATTTAAGGCAGCATAAAAAACACAAAAGGGTTCGTAAAAATTATTTTAAGTAACACGCATACCACCGTTCGATAGGACAAACTTTGGCCCAACCTAATTTAGGAAGAACGGATTTTTTTTACCACTCGTTTCACGAGTCATGCTTTCCAGCTTTCCGAAAAGACTAGCATGCAGCTTGCGGTACTGAAAAATTTTGTGCGCAAGAAATATTTTGTGGGAGGACATCTTGCTTTAGATAGATGGTCCTCAACTTTTTTTTCAAGCAAATATTTGATGGTCGAGCGCCAAGGTTGGGAGATTTGGCATGGAATGACCCACTAATAAAAACTGCTACATAAAAACCGTTTATTTGCCTAAATTTTGATTGAAGTATAAAGCCAATTTTTACTTGTAGCACCACGTGGTGTAAATTGCGTCTCATTGTGGGCCAAAATTATGATTTTCTCACGTCCATGATTTTTTTTCTCTCAAAATTTAGAAACTGCAGTCGTCTGAGATAATTGCTAAGGCATACTATACCTTCCCTAGGGTAAGTATTTTTTACTCGGGTATTCATCCATAGCGCAATATTACAAGGGTAGAAATGCAAACAGAACAATCTGGCGAAATTTCTGGATGTCTGTATGGCAGAAAAATTGCAGCGATATTGTTCAGCTTCGAACACCTGACACAAACGATTTTTCTCAACTTGAAAACAAAATTCGGTATTGAAACGAGCATCGTTATAATAAATTTATTTGGCAAACAACACTCAGACGACACTGCGAAATACAGAAGGATCCCACGTGCGTGACTAAAAATGTTTTTCTCTCCGAAATATTAATGCAGCAAATCAGCACAGCTGTTTTTTTTTTTTCAAATACATCTGAGATGTCACCAAAACGGCTTGGATGTTTGGTGCGGAATAACCCATCAAACTTGACATTGATACCGCCCATCACTTTTGGCCCCCCATGCACTATCTTTCCAAGTACATGTTCTTCTTTTATTGGTATTCAGCTTGACAGCAATTTAAAATATCCTAATTGCATTGTTCGCAGAATAAAATTGCTTGTGGTATACGCATCCTAATTAAAATTTGCCCATACGTCTCAAGCACCTGTCTTTTTATCAATCCTTTCACCATTCTCATTTTACTTATGGTATTGTCACGTGGTCGCGACGGCGAAGATGATGGTACTCGGGCTGTGAAAGACGATACTCTTTATTGAGCAAGTATGTGCCCAGTAAACAACAAAGTACAACCAATTCACGCTATACTCAGATAGCGGCTTTCAGAACGTTGGCCGTCGGTTATATGATCTGCGCTAAGGCACGTCGCCATTTATACACGCGGCGTCGAATATTCCAGCCTTATAGTTGGTGTCCACGTCAGTTCCAAGAATAAACTGTGCTGTTTGCGTTGCGCGCTTAAGCTTATCAGAAAGTAGTAAAATAATCTGGAAGTTTAAAAAAATTGAAGGACACTTTGTACATTCTAAAGTGTGTTCGGCGAAAGCGTGTGGCCGTTCCACTGACTATGTCATGTCTTTTTTTCTTTTAGACTCTCAGTGGGATAACACACAAAGCGAATGTGTGCGTGTTTTCTTTTTTAATTTTTTACCGCGAGTCGCAGCGAGACTAATCTTCCTCCGTTCGCATGCGTTGGTATTCTCTCTCGCTTTGTGCATCGTGCAAACGCCATAGCGTTCCAGCGCTTAAATTGATGGGCCCTTTGTAAATTCGAAGGTGTATTCCGTGAACGCCTGTGTCCATTGAGACGGCGTCGGTCAGAATGATTGTTAACGCTGGGCACAGCGAAGCTACGCAAGCAAAGAGCGAGCGCTGTAGAGTCCGACGCAACCGGCGTCCGTTTGCGCATCCCGGCGGCCACCTGGCTCCGTGCCAGAGCTCGGATGGACGGGACGGACGGACAGGGACGGACGGACGGACATGGACGGACGGACGGACGGAGAGACAGACAAACAGACAGACGGATGGACAGATGGACGGACAGACAGACAACGGACGGACGGACGGACAGACAGACGGACACCGGACGGACAGACGGACGGACGGACACCGGACGGACGTGAGCACGAGACATTAAAGGCTTTCGCCTTAAAAATTTTGATAGGTGCCACATATCCCACTGAGATGTCGATTTCATACGAAGCAGTCAGCGGGTAGCTAATGCCGCGCATTTAACCCTTTCAGTCCCGAATTAACTATTTTCAATGTAAGCAACTAGTTTTTACATTTCGAGATGTGCACGATCGTAGTAGTCCAAAAAAACTGAAAAACTCTTTGCTCACACTTCTCAGTGAGGAGTAATCAATGTTCCAATTAATTTAATGAATAATTATTATTTAATAATAATTACATAATTTTTACTTCGTTTTTTACTTAAAATGTTATTTAGATAGGATAGCATAACGTAGCCACGCGTTGTGAGGTGGATCGACGTCTTTGGGTATGTAGAGTAGTTGCCCGTAGATCGTGGGCTTACCTCGCATGTCGACTAAATTAGCACCTAAAGGGTCCGGCGTGACGTCAACACTCACGTTGACTATCAGTTTTATTGAAACGAAGTGTACGCTTCGGTGCGACGATATACATAAGTAGCTGTTGGTGTACTCTCAAAGGTCGAGGAACCCTTTTCTATAGCGTGCTGAGTGTAAGAAGTACATATAACCATAGGCGTGCGCAGGGTTCCCCTTCAGGGGGGGGCAGGGAGGGGCGAAGGTTCATCGCAGCGCCCCCCCCCCCCTTCCTATTAAGTCAATGTATGGGGCAGAATTTGCGCCCCCCCTCTCTCAGGTGACTAGGGGGGGCGGCCGCCCCCTCTGCCCCCCCTCGTGCGCACGCCTATGCATATAACATATGTAATGTTTATAGCCCAAACCGCAACCATAAATGACGGTGCGCCGACATCACACCTGTAGAGGGTCTTGAGGTGTCTCGAGCACTGTCGTGGTTCTGAGGTAGAATATCATCGACTACCACGCAGAATGCCTGGGTTCGATTGCGGCTCGAACCATGATTTTGATTCTTTGCGTTTATCAGGATTTTTCGCTCACACAGACAACGCCGCCGACGTCGGCACAGGATTTTCTGTGACATTGGCTCCTTAACGATATCGAGTTAACATTTCTTTAGTTTATTCTCGCTTTTCCTGGGCTGATAAGAGACTGAATCATCGGCGTATACTCGCATACCATGTGCCGTGGTATGCTGGTATGCGCTGCACGTGACTGTGGAAAAGGGTTCTATCACGCACGCGCATGTGTGTTTACATGTAGTGACTCCTATTATCCTATGCCAATGTTTTGTACATATCAGTCAAGGTGGCAACCAGCAGAGCACCCATACGTAGATGGATGGGTGAATTCTGGTTCCCCAAGAACTGCTTCATATATAATACTTTCAATACTCCATACTGCGTCTCTCCAGACTGTTGAAAACCAACCTATAAGAATAATTACATGCAGTTCACACTTTTATGATGGAGAATCTCGACTACACGAGAATACATTTTTACTAGGCTTGTGCGAAGAGTGAATTTTAGGTTCGAAGCGAATAGTGATTTTGGTCGAATAATTTCGAATCGAATTCGAATAGTATACATATCGCATATTATAAAAAAAAAATGGGCATATTTGTCATGACCTAACTAACCTTCATAATATTTTTAAAAAAAATTGAGGCAAGGCCTGTGCAAATGCCATATTTTGCTTCAAAGGAAGCGGAAACAATTTTGAATAGTAGCAGGATTTGACTTTCAGTTGAAAGCGCACGATGACCTGTAAAATATGTTACGTTTTAAAATTTACTATACTTAAGAGCATATAAGCCGGTATAACAAGCTTTTAAATTTTAAAAAAATGAATCGATGTGAGGGTAATCTCTTCATTTAACCATGATGTGGGGCTTCGCGACAGTGCAAGTCCCCTGGGTACGTGTTTTTGCGGCTTAGCACCACCTCACTGCAGTGAAACCACCTTTACAGAAAGTTACATGTGAACTAATAAACACTTCTAATGGTGCTTTCACGGCTTAGCATCCCTCCACTGCAGTGAAACCACCTTTACAGGGGTTACATGCGGACTGATATACATCTATTCGTTTGTTTCGAATACTTCGAAATTTTCCGTAATTTAAATTCGAATCGAAGCGAATTCGAATACTGCAATATTCGTTCGAATATTCGAAGCATTCGAATATTCGCACAAGCCTAATTTTTACCATTACTGAATCACTAAATATAACCAACGTATTTTTTTTCTACAAATTTATCAATAATGAACTATACCGCCGGCAATATTTCTGCCTTCTAACCTGATTATTTGTAGTACTACCCGATTCCCGTTGAACAAAAATTTTCTTTCACCAAGAATTAGCATTAAACATGAAACTGTAACATTCACTTCTACTTTAACATGGAACACTCTTGCGCTTATCATGAAAACTGCAATATCATAAAAGCACAGAGTAACCAGCAATCTTACTGTTCTTTATTTAATGTTTGCTTTGTTGTACAGTGCTTTTTCATCACGGTGAATAAACTTGTTTTAAATGATTTGTCTTGCTACCATGTGATATGCTAAAATCGTACTATTGTGTGTAATCGAACGTGTATTCTGTTCTGCTAATGTTCTGTTTTTCTCTTGAATACTACCACGTGCTACTGTTACTTCGAATTGCCAAGTACCATAACTGTGTTTTATAAAGGTCCCGATACAGTCTTTGAATATGAGACCTCCTTCGGTATACTAATGATCTATACACCCAATTTTTAATAATAAAATTCTTATTTTGATATCATGCCGTACACGGTGCGGTATTACCGTACCGCTCCTCCTTTTCTCGCTCGGGCTTCTGCCGCTCCTAATTCTAGGGAAGTTAAGCATACACCACGAATGCCTTTTTAAAAATTACTGTGCAATTGTCACGCCTACCGTACAGGTGTTACTGTAATTTGCTTAAAGATCCTATTATCGCTTCCAGTTCGCGATGATTGGTCGGTTGAGAGAAAGCGGAGAAGCAGTCGCTTCAGTCATTGGACACCGCCAAAAGTAACAAGTCGGCTCAATAACCTTTCTCTCTCTCTCTCCTTTAAAAGCGCGGTATGGCAAAGCAAGAACAGCGCACTTGCATCGTGAAAGTAACCGCGACTTTTAAGATCTCGGGTGCACAGCTGCGGGCAAAATAGACGATATGTCTGAAAACGCCGTCGGCCCGAGGGATGAAACTAATGACGTGACCGAAATTGCTGGCCCCAGTATCTTTAGGATCCCTGTTGGAAGTTTTCGCATAATGCCGTTGAACTCGAAGGCAAAGACTAGCTTTGTCTGGAAACATTTTGGGCATCTGACGTATCTCACCGGGGAAAAGCAGAAGAAAATTGGACAAAGTCATCAAATGAGGACGACTCAAAGCCATTCGAATCGTGAGTAGAACGTCTTTGGTTATTTATTTTGCTAAAATACTTGGTCTTAACCCTGTGATGATTTTATTGTGAGAATTTCATCATTCGCCTTTTTCCTCCGCAGCTGCAAGATAAAACGCTACGCGTCAACGGTGAGCACGTCAAATATGCAGAGACACTTGGTGGACGTGCACAAACTGCGAGATGACAGCAAGGGGCGGTGCATCCAGGGCGACAGTAAAAGATTACTTCCAGATGGTTCCACGGCGTAACACGACACCATCGTCAAGAAAGAGTTTGCTAGCCAGGGACCTGGACTTTTGATTGCCAGAGACCTGCTGCCTTTTAACTTGGTCAACGGCGAAGGATTACAGGTGGGTTTAGACTATAGCGCCGTGACTGCATTTGAGTTTCCTTCATGATATGATTGGTGCATGCAAAGGCGGATTGCAGCGCATTTGGATTTAGTCCATCAACTGTATCGCACGAGAGGAGCTATCGTGAGGTCGCTGCTGGGCTCAACTTCGGGGCCTCCCCCTTCCACGCTCCTGACAGATGCCTTGGAGACTTCCCTGATCGCCTGGTGGTGGGACGGCGATGTGTGCGATGGGCCCCCGAGAGCATGGCAGCGTCCTAAATGAAGATGGCACAGTACAATGAATGCAAGGACAAAACAGCTCAGATGCTACAATAACGGTTATTTCACCACAGGCACAAGCATTAATTTCTTTCATCATTGCATTGGTATTGCTTTGCGGCAGCAGGGAACTTTGCGTTGTGACAGGTGCGGCGACACCGGTTCACAAACTGATGGCCATTGGTGAAGCTGGCTCACTTATTCGTAACGGATAACCCAACCTTAAACCAGATATACGTAAAGAAGGAAACCATCTAAAACTACGTTAGTTGCCTTGCAAACAAACGGTCTATGCTTAAGTTGTCGCGGTATTACATCCGAAAGCCATGTTCTGATTATGAAAGGCGCTGTAGTGCGGGGCTCCGGAAATTTCAGCGACCTGGTGTTCTTTAACACGCCCCTAATTTTAAGGACACGGACCTTTAGGATTTCGCCTCGATCAAAATGCGGCCGCCACGGCTGTGATTTCCATACCTAATAAAAAGAAATGACACAAGTAGTTCCTCGGATATTGATTTCAAATATGCGGATCGCTTTCGATAGACTTGTTCCCAGCCGACTGCTGTGTTAAGTCACGTTCAGCAGTATAGGTGGTTTGTGAATTGAAGCCCCATGCAGCTGTTTTCCCAGTGTCTCCACCGCGAATGACAAAAAGTAGGCTTGTGCGAATATTCGAACGCTTCGAATATTCGAACGACTATTACAGTATTCGAAGAATTCGAAATGAACGAATACATGTATATTAGCCCGCATGTAACCCTTGTGAAGGTGGTTTCACTGCAGTGGAGGAGTGCTATGCCACGAAAGCACCTATCCAGATTAGAGCTGTGCACGGGCTCCGGGTAGCCCGAAAGCCCGAGCCCGGCCCGGCCCGCGGGCCGGGCTCGGGTATGCGGACGTCTTCCCAACTCGGGCCCGGGCCGGGCTCGGGCTACTCATCTCGGGCATCGGGTGGGCCGGGCCTGTGCAAAGCCCGCATCAAACCAAAAAAATATAGACGTTGTGCCGGAATTGTTTTCTAGCACTTAGCGATGAGCACACAGATCACCTTTGTGATTATTTATCCATACAATCATCCTCCTGTCCTGCATCATAGATAATAAACTGCTGGAAGAACAAGGAGTCTAATTATTCTAAGCTTGTTATGCCTGCGAAAAAGATATTTGCGATTCCGGCTACCAGTGCGAGCAGCGAACGGAACTTCAGTTCGACAGGATATGTGATGCACCGCACTTCACTGAAGTCCGAATCACTGCGCAGCTTGTTATTTTTACAGAACTTGTAATCTGTGTATACATATTAACATATGTCGTTTGCATATGTTTAACTTTGATATGCTGAATAAAATGCAACATGATAAAAAAGTGATATCTTGTCTCCGCAGCAAACTTTGATAGTGTCGGGCTGGACCGGGCCCGGGTTTGTGTTTTTGTACGTCGGGCCGGGCCGGACGGGCTCGAAGCCCTTTGGAGTCGGGCTCGGGCGGGCCTGCGACGCAGTCAATGGGCCCGGGCCGGGCTCGGGCTTGAAAATTAGGCCCGTGCACAGCTCTAATCCAGATGCATATTAGTCCGCATGTAACCCCCCTTTAAAGGTGGTTTCACTGCAGTGACGTAGTGCTGAACCGTGAAAACACGTATCCAGAGGAAATCCGCACTGCCGCAAAGCCCCATTTCAAGGTTAAATGAAGATATTACCCTCACATCGATTTGTCATTTTTTTTAAGTTTAAAAGCTTGTTATACTGGCTTATAGGACCCTAAGTATAGTAAATTTTAAAACGTAACATATTTTACAGGTTGTCACTTACATTTCAGCGAAAGTCAAATCCTGCTACTCTTCAAACTTGTTTTCACTTCCTTTGCGCCAAAAAAATGACATTTGCGCAGGCCTTGTTTCAATTTTAAAAAAATATTGTGCAGGTTAGTTAGGTCATGACAAATATGCTCATTTTTCTTTATAATATGTGATATATACTATTCGAATTCGATTCGAAATTATTCGACCAAAATCACTATTCGCTTCGAACCTAAAATTCACTATTCGCACAAGCCGAACAAAAAGCCTTTCTTTTGTACAATGAAAGTACCAAATTAAATTATGGGAGCTAGATACACGCATTGCCCACCATTTCCTGACACCGCATAATCGAAATGCAGCGGCTGCGACACTACCAAATGTTGATGACATGGTTCTAATCAAGGAAACAAGAAAGTAATCAAAAAAGAGCCAGAAAAGTAGCAAAGTAGACTACAATATTTCTGGTGCCACCAGCCTACAAAAGTAACCAATCCGGCAGCACGCTTCACCCAAAGCTGGTCTCGCTGTTTACTTAATCATCACAAAATGTGCTGAAATATCGAAAAAAAAATATTTTACGTAGAAAAGAGCCAGAGATCGCGCATTTCAAGCGTTTCAGAGAACGTGCTTTTCTTGTGTGTTATCAACGAGCAATATGTATGGTTTTACGCACTGTCACCACAATAAGAAAACTATGTCCTTGTAGCTCTTTACGATGGATGGATGGATGGATGCTATTACCTCTCACGGCCGCAGCTCCTTCTCCCGTCCGATGTACCAATGGACAAGCTGCCGGGTGACGTCTAGGTGTTCTTCTATCACAAACACCTCCAGCTTGTCCACGGTTGCACCGAACAGCTGCACAGTTGACATGACCATTTTGACCTTGCGGTACAACTCGTCTCTCCCTGGAAACAAGTTCAAGAAGCATCATAAGCAAGCAGAAAGAAGAGCGGAGGTGGGCACACTGAAATATGACTTTCAAATCGCACGAACACACAAAGTTCGTTTTAATTTAGCGCCCCACATTTCACAGCTCTGTTACACAAACACACCCCACTAGACGTTCTCGTAGCCAAGCATTTTTCCCGATTCGCACTTCGCAACACTGCTGCAAGTTCGACTAGAGCAGGGGTCTGAAACTCATCTCAGCTGGCGATGCGTAGTCTCGAAATTTACTCCATCAAGGGCCGGCCCGGACATTGAGGATAGTCGTAGCAGACAGTGGGGGGGGGGGGGGGGGGGGTTGCACAAAATTCACTTCACGTTGCCATATGACGGAATGCCTTTCCCATATCTCATATATGGGTCATATCCACAAGGGACTTGACGTAGGTTTCGAGAAACATATCGGCCTGCAGAATGACTGAAATATAGTTTGTTCTACGCTGATGTTTCAGCACACACGGACTGCATGCTGTGCCTCAGGCGAAATATGCTTGAGACCAGTCCCGTTTCTTTAGCTCCCCCGAAGACAACGTTATTAATCGCAATAGGCGAGAAAATATTGCGAATACCACACAGGAAAGTCATACAACTTGATTCCTTGGCCAGCCAGGGTGAACGCAGAAGAGCGCAGGGAGAGGGACATAGGTGGAAGAGGGGTGCATACGGTGATGCGACGGGAAGTTTCGACGTCTTTTTGAGCCGGCGCCGGGTGGGGAGAGCGTCCGCTACTACCTTCGACAAAGCGCCCGTAGTGCGCTTGAATGATGGTTGTCATTTCACAATCCACGATAAAGGGGGTGAAATTGAAGAAGACCATTATAACCAGTTGTGCAAAGAGCTTATTTCTTTTATTTAACCTCGAATTTCTGGTGCGCTAGAACCAAACCACTCAGAGTTCAGCGCGCATGACGTTTCATTGTCTTTTTGCGCTGGCGCTGCATCTATGTTGCAGGGCGCTTCGACGGCTGCGACGGCGGGGAGCGGGCCCAAGGAGCTTCGCTCCTGAAAAAAAAAAAAAAAGAGAACACCGCGCACACCTTGCGTCAGACGCCACCGCGTCGCAGGAGACGCAGGGGGGATCATTCCGCGCCCCGCACGTTAAAAGAAGGGTCGGGTTTTGCGTTGTCGACACTAGCGGCGCGTTGCTCAAACACACAGGCGTAACAACTGTGCTAGTTCACGCTTGTCCTGTGTATACCTGCGCGTCCTTTTCGAGCGTCGTCCTTTGTGCTTCAGAGGGAAGCTGCAAGTGTCGAGCTGCTCGTCGACCTTCGTGTGACATTCCAATTTCTTGTTATCGCATTATTTGTTTAGCCCTTGCGGCGAAACTGTCCCGAGTTTTTTTTTTTAGATGCGAAGCAGCTCTTTGACTCACGTGTGTAACGCCGTACGTTACGTGCGTCCGTACGAATGCGCCGCAACGCGTTCCCCTCGCCGTAGGTGTTGGAGCGTTGCCAAGTAGGTCACGCCACAGCTGCGCGTTGACGTCACGCTCCCCTCGCACGCTCCCCTCGCAGGTGCGCGCTGACGTCACTCTCTCTCACCCGCAGCATGCTCGCTGCAGCGCCCGCAGCTGCCGGCTGCTCCGCCCGCTCGCAACACCTCTGAACGTGTCACTTCTCTCTCGCTTCACCCTCTCCACCGCCCGCAACGCTCGACCGCACGTCGAGTGGAAACACTCTTTCGGCTCGTTTATCTGCGATGACGCCCGTTTCAACCGGGTCAACGCCGTGCGCACCGCTGCTGCTTCGCATCCCATCAGTGTTCCCTTCGGGGAGATGGTCCAAGTTTTTTGAATAGCCTGACGGTGTCTCACTGTGAACACATTCAGGAAGCCTGCCCGCCGATGACATTGGCGACGACTACTACTAGCAACTGGCGAGATGAATACATATGAGTCTAATAAATATATTGAACTCATCCATGCTGAGAGGGAGGGAGAGAGGGAGAACAATAAACAACGCGGCTCGAGTGTACTTCTTTGCCATCCGAGTTTTACTTTGCCCTGTACAAGTCAATTCGAGATGACTAGCAGCCCAGCTGTCAATTCGATTTCCTTTGTCCGTACACCATGACCACTTCCCTGATCCGGTGGATCAAATTGCGGGACAAGCTTGAAAGCTGAGCTTTTAAATGTCCTCGAGTCATCTGCCTTATCCTTCGCCCTGTTCCAAGCCGTCGCGATCGCTGGAAGCTATCATATCATAAATGAGGAGAAGCAGGCTAATCGGAGACTAAAAGCGGAAACCTCCTTTAGCTCCCCCCAATTCGGCCAAACTACAACAGTCGATACTTTTGCTCGCCCATCGACACGTAGCAGAGAAGGAAAAATACAAGCGTCGCCTGAGGCGGCCGCTCCAATAGGTGGCCTTTCTCTCACCGGCCGCCGCTAGCTCTATATCAAACTGAGGCGGCACTTTCGTTTACAGAAAAGCTATTGAGGGACTATGCTAGTACTTTAACTTTCCATTTCCTGGGCACAAGTGCGCCTAATAAAGAGTTGCGTTTTGAACAGCCCGACTGCCGTTTTTTTCCCCCGTCAAGACCACGTGGCAATAGTGAAGGTGGCGCAAAAGCGTTCTTGAAGTTTGCGCATCATTTCCTACTCAAAGTTAGTTACGCTCACAGTTTTGTGCATATATAATAAAGTACGAGAGAGTGCGCTAAAAAGCTTTCACATTACATTTACCAGTTTTAGAGCGGGGTTACTTCAAAAGCCAGTGAACTTTGCATTCAAGAACCCCCCAATGCCTGCGTTAAGGCGTATTTCTTGCCAATGAAATTACGGATATGTATGCCACATATTTCATATCACTCTCGTCCGTTCGTTCTCCCGACATCCTATATACGATTAGCGGCACTATAGCGTTGTTGACAGGGAACCTTGCTCGTTCCGTGGCAAGTATGTCTGCGACATATAGCAACACACTACGAATGTTAAGTCACTTCTCGCACGAAGCTTCGGCAGTGAACGTAGTCTTGCGGCGCCGATCGTCCGCCTGAGCGTCTGTAGCTGCACGATATCGCGCTCACTGGCAATGCAAGCCGTTACGATAAATACCTCAATAGAACTTTCCAGGACATCGATCATATTTTCCCTGAGTAATAAGAGCGATCATACGTGAGTGCTTCTGAACTAACCACGTTACCACCAACATTGAACTGTGACAGCCACATAACGCATGTCGGAGAGTATTCTGTGGTATTTGCTGCTCTAAAATGTATTTTAGGTTGAAAATTAAACAGGAAACGTTAAAGAAGCCCTGCAACACTTTGCCATGTGACTCTCGAATGACCTCAGTGTCGGAGTTCATTGCGTCTAAACTCGCTCCGCGTAATTTTTTTTAATCCGTCAGGTGTGAACGGAGTTACGGGTTTTCGTTGCATAAATCTGCGAGTTTTTTTTCCTCACTCTATTTCCGACCAGCACGCTGGAAGCTAAACGGAGAGGGAAAAACACGTGAGCACACGTTGCAACCTTGACGGGTTTCTCTCTTTCGCTCCCTCTTTTTTTTTTTTTTTTGTGTTCTCGGAGGTTCTACAACTACCGCGACAACATTACACCAGTGCATTACGGAGAAACCCGCGTGTTCTTCGAGACAGAGCACGTATAGCGGAACTTAAATGTGTTTGCATACTTGCGGTGTAATGACATGCGCGCCACTGCTCCGGGGCCCCCAACTGGTTGCAAAGCAGCAACTGCGCAGCACTTCAAAGGTCCAGCTAACAGGCTCAAACTTTCCTCCAAATCATCAAGAGATGCTCGCGTGCTCCTCTGCCGGCAGATGCGAGCGCTCCTTGCAGGCCCGTAGCCTGAAATTTTTCGAAGGGGGGGGGGGGGGGGGGGGCACCTGTTGATCAGGTGGGCCCCCCTGATCAGTTGTTCGAAAACCACCTATTTTTATTATTTATTCGCGGTAAAACACCCCCCCTCCATCCCAATTTCTGGGGGGGACCCGGGCCCCCTAGCCACCCCCCGCCCACCTGGCTACGGGCCTGGCTCCTTGCATTTCAAGCTGGGACGGTGAGGAAAGGGCATTCGAAGAGGTGGACAGACGAGCCGACGAAAGCAGCGTAGCGAAGGAAAGAGGAAAACGAGCAAACACGAGAAACTCCGCTAGCGTTCGCTGTAGACTAGTGCACAACTGCAACGCCGCAGCTAAATTTTGACCTCTGGGTGGTCTTGGGGCCATTCAAGAATCCAAGGCAAACGTCATATCCTTCTTTACAATCAGGCATACCGCATAGAGCTCAGTATTTCTTTTAATAAAGAAAACCACAAAACAAACCATCACAACTGCGCGATGGCTGATAAGGTGCCTGTGAACAGTGGAAACACCCTCCCATGCTTTACCGGCAAATATAAGGCTGCAGCTGCTTTACACTTCACACTAGAAGATCTTTGAATGGCGTCAAATTGTCCTTCTCCACGTGTTTGTTTTCCGCTTTTATGTAAGGGAGACCTGTCTGGCAACTCATTTAATTAGTCTGCCTGAACAGCCTGAATACAGTGCTCGACAGAAGAGACCAATTAGCCCTGGTGAAACGGTCGCGGAACCAGTCACGGTCTGCCACAGAGACCACAAAGCGATTATCACTACCATTACTCTAAGTAAATAATAAAACATGCACCCCAATCTTCATGTGTGTGTTGGATACAGCTTCGCTGGAAATTCATGTTCGCAGGGCGGAATGGCGGCCAATTTTTTTTCACACCTCCAAAGAAGCTCGCTCATGCGCACGGAAGGATGCGACCATACCAAACCATTTAGCTAATATCACAGTGGTGCGCACCGCGCAGACGTTTACATACCTCAACGGCACAGACAATCCTCTCGCCTGCTGAGTGACGTAATGTTACGTATGGGGAGTCTATCGGCCCTGCGAACTGCAAAACGGCGCATCGGCCCAACGGGCAAGCCGTTTTGGCTACACAGTGGTTACGTGCATCGCGTATTAGCTTACATCCTCAATGATACAGTGTACTGTATCAGCACATGGCACCGTTACTGGTCACCATGCCGCCTGCGAGACTGCACCATTTCAGGGATAGAGCTAGATGAAACAGTGGCTGCGCGAACGCGGACATGTACACGAAGTTTTACCGAGACCTTGTGGTCATAAACTTTGCTGTAAGATACTGCTTTCTTACAGTCCCAACAACCCCTGGTTTCTACACCACTGCGACATTTACAATAACAAATCCCGACAACTAATGACTATAAGAAAAAAATTTGAAAATAAAAGAGAAACATGGCGGGTAAAAGCCGCAGCAATATGGCAGAATACATTTCGTCTCATTGACAATCTTAAAATAAGGGAAATAGCTTACGCCCTTCGCCCAGGGACTCCGCTGCTCCGGGAATGGACTCCTTCCCCCGGAAAGAGGTGCGGAGATCGTTGATGCGGAGGAGGTTGAAGACGATGGTATTGGCCTCTGGCAGTGAAAAGGCAGCCTGCGGAACGTGGACTTCTGTATCAGAGCTGTCTCACAACATGGTGCTAGCTGCAGCAAACACCCACGTTATAGCACTCTGAGGTACGTGAGAACATATCACAATATAATCATGCACTTAATATGACTTCGGCTGTGTTTTATTCCCCAAAATAGAACACCAGAAATTAAAGCAACTGAGAGTAGCCGTTTTATTAATGAACTGTAATTATTATTGTATAACATATCTTTGGAACGACTGCCACTGTGCAAGTGGGAGATCCTGTGCGAAAATTATGTGTACGAGTATCTCACAATATTTCCCTTGTCAAAATGAAGGAGCTGTAAAAAATAACTGGCATACAATTACAAAGACTTTCAGGTTGTCGAAATCAGCCCGTTTACAGACCTATAATAAGAGGTCGTTCATTGTTCAGGTATTCGAGGTGTGCCTTTGTAATTTTTGTGAAGGAGCGAAGAAACATTCTACGCAGTAGATGACATTGAAATAGATTGAAGTATAAAGACCGATGAATATTGTGGCATGAGTACTCCGGCGTTCTGCCTAGAGTGCAGCAACATATAGGTTCGCTAATGCCTTTCGAGTTCTGCCACAACTGCTAGTGATAGGATGTAAGCTAAAAAAAAAACATTTTAATGCTTCCAGTTCCTCAGTAGGAACATTGTTGTCAATATATTATCTCGAAACTCATAACTATGAGTTTAGGTATAAGTGAATGCGAGAAGTATTTGTTATTGAGTTGGATAAGTCGTTAATGTTCTGTTTAATGTAACGAGACAGACTTGGCCATAAAGAGAATATTAAAATATTATGCAATAACTAAGCACTTTATAAGATACCCCAACGAGCGCCGCATGACAGTCGAGAATACTTTAGTTTCATATAGTTCCGGTTGTTAATATTCAGCTCCATAGTTACGTGAAACACGCTATTTATAAGCAGAGCACGCTGCGTCTCTGAAAAGTGTGTAGCAGCAGGGTGGAGTCATATGGCTAAGGGTGAAGTCAAGAGCTTGTGACTCTCACTGATAAAGAGAAATAGCTTCAAAGACAAAAAGAAAAGAGGAGGGGAGAAACAAGAGAATGGGCGGCTAGGAGAGTTTGCGGCTAATATTTATTTATTTATTTATTTATTTATTTATTAGAAGTCTGTGTGGCTATGTGGCTGGACGGGAGTTACCAAAAGATAAAGGTATTTTAACTTTTGTCAAAAGAGCACGAGTCGAGTTTGAATGGGATGCTCTTTAAACGCACGTTAAGCACCAGCAGAACGGCGGAAGCCTTGTATTTGTCGTGCTGAAGCAAGAGGGGCACAGATGCATACTGCTGAAAAGCAACCCCAATGACACGTGAGGATCGTGTTCCAACGACCTGCGGTTTCGTCCACAGTGGATGCGCTATCAGTGGCTTCGTTTTTACTTCGGGAAATACGCGATATACATGAATCAGCGCGGCGATGGAGCTTGGGCCTTCGCGCTCGGACAGCGTGATGAGCAGGTAGACGAAGTTCAAGAAATAGAACAGCCTGTCGGCAACAAGTGTGCCGTTTTCGCGTTTCAGCAGCGGCTGAAACTTCGGTATAGGACGACTCCGCTCCATGCAACACGACGTCACACACGCCATGGCAAAATGAGGTCGCCAGCGGTGAGCGGGGTTTGTACCCGACGACATCTTGGGCACATTATGCACTGAAATATTTTTTTATTGTCCATTTTTTCATATATGCACAGGCACGATAGACCCTCTACTTCTATTTTTTGCTTGAAAACCGCAAACTGTGGCGCGACCATTTCGATCATGGTGCCTTTAATCTGCAGCACGACACCTGACAAGACGAGCTTTGATCTAGTTCTTTGCTCTGGAGGAAATGAGGGAATACACTTACTCCTTTCTCCCACGCCTCGCGATTTATGGTCTCTTGGGCACGCTGGCCTGGAATCTGCGCGCCAGTACTGAGGAGCGTCACCTTCACCACGTTTCTCGCCCGCTGGAAGTAACGGCGAATAGAACATAAAACATTCATACAAAAACTTTTTCCATGGCGCTCGTACCTAAGCCAGTGAGGGCCTGTACGTTAACTTGCTGCTAAACAATGGTGAGTAATTTGGGAGCAAATATTTGTGCCAAATCGGAACACATGCAATATTGTGCCATTGACAGTAAGGACAGCTGTTCGTGCCAGCAGTGATCAGCGAAGTGCGCAGTTACTATCCAGTCTCGCGGGCTACTTTTGGCTGCATTTTACACTTGAAAGTCACGCGTCAATGAAAAGAACTGTGCAGCAGCTCTTGAGATTTTCCCGGTCTGGGGACGCATGCGTAAGCATGCCTTCCTTGCACCTTTCTGACAAAGAGCTTTTGTTTTTGGCGAGTCGTGGAAAGGGGGGGCGGTGTTAGTGCAAGTGTGTGACGTATCAGCACTTCTCTTGATTTCACCTTTTGATTTTTACTTTCTGATTTTATCTTTTCTTGCTTTGCCTGTGTATATATACGTGCGTCCCAATCTAATAAACTTTAGTTGGAAGAATGCGCTGTGTCCTTGTCCCCTCGCTCGTCTTTTGTCTGCTTTTTGCGCTGCCCTACATTATGATTGACTTATTCCAACTCGCCCAACAAGCAACGTTGCTAAGATTTTCCCTCCTTAGACTTTGGGCGAGCTCATCACAAAGACGTAGTATGCACCGGTAGACTTCCTAGTCAAGTATGTTAATGGTCTAGGGCAGGGGTCGGCAACACTCAAAATAAACACGATTTGTCATCCAGTTTTACAAATTAGTGTCAATTCGCCATTTCTTACACTTTGCCTGCAAATGCCCTCCCTCCTTCCCGCCCCCACTCAATTTTCTGTGCGGCCCCCCGGCTGTGTCGGCTTTATGCAACTTGGCTCTCCGCCTCAAAAGGTTGCCGACCCCTGGTCTAGGGCACTCAGTATTAGTAGATGTCTTCCATGATGCACATGTCACAGGGAATTTACGTTTCAGAAACGATGCTATTAATTCAAAGGTGCTAAAGTAGAGCGGGCATGCTGTCTAGCCATGAATATACTCCTCGTCAACATTCGTAGGGGTCACATAGGAGGGGGCACAGCTTTGCTGTAGCATTTCATCCTTGGGCAAGCACAAACAAAACAATTGCAGGGGTATTATAGCGAAGGCTACAAATGCTACCCTGTACAAGAACTGGCCATGAACTTAAACTCGCTCAAATAGTCAAGGCCATGAGTGCTGCAGATATAGCGTTACCTGCGAGTTCTGGAGGCCCTTGAGTTAGAGCAAAGGCCCCAAAAAAGGCAATTGTTACGCCACATCTTCAGCTTTAGTGTATAGACATTCGGTGCCTAAGTACTTATTTTTTGTAGGACAGCGGCATATATTATGTACCACTTTGACTCCACGAGTCACAACACTATATGGAATAGTTGTGGTACAAATGGAAACCTCTTGGACATTGTTAGTCTTTCTTCATTCCCATACAGTGCTGTTGGAATTCCCTTCTCGAGCTAAAATCTCGTACCCACAACACAAAACGCCGATCACACCCAAAGTTGTCTGCATCCTTTCTACAAACGTGAGAATCTCTGAAATTCTGATATCAACCTATATATCATAATTTTCTCAACATCTCGTTCCATAATGTCAAGTAAACACAGGACACGGGCGTTTACTATTGAGTGTTGACGATTACTCAATACTGCCCATTTACATGCCGTGACGCGCTCGAAACGTTCTGCTAGCGGCTCTTTCAGAGAACTGACGCCTTCTGGTAAAGCACCACAGAATGAATTGCTTTAAAATATTGCTACGTACCAGTGGCATCAACATCAAGACGAAGAGAAGGACGACAAAGGATAGACTGGCGCGAGCTCTTCGATTGGCAGCGCTCGCCTAACCAGCTGTAAATACATATATGCGTATTCCCTCAAGTCCGTGTCCCTGGAGTCTGTCTTTCCCGTAACATATTTGGTGGAGCTGTGCGATCCCCGTCCTCGCCACGGAACTCCGCAGCGGGCGCTCGCTCGCGGATTTCAAGATGACCTCGCAGGACTCGACTCCATCCACTTCGGTTGCCACGCCTCCCTCCCTGCCTGACAACCCACCGGCCGCCGCAACTTTCGTCACGCTTCCTGTCTTGAAGGACCCTGGCGTGTTCTCGGGCGTCGAAGGTTCCGACGTTGACCAATGGCTGCGCCTGTACGAACGCGTCAGCGCCAGTTACAGGTGGGACCCCACACTCATGCTCGCGAATGTCATATTCTACCTTGACGGAACCCCTCATGTTTGGTTTGACACTCACGAGCATGATATTACAAGCTGGGACAGCTTCAAGGACAAGATCCGTGAGCTTTTTGGGAACCCTTTTGGTCGTCGACAAGCCGCAAAGAATGAATTGGCAACTCGCGCGCAGACTTCCACCGAGTCCTACGTCAGCTACATTCAGAATGTCTTAGCACTCTGCCGCAAAGTAGACGAAACCATGTCCGAGCCAGAGAAAGTTGCGCACATCCTCAAGGGTATTGCCGACGACGCGTTTAACTTGCTGGTGTTCGGTAACGTTTCTTCTGTGGACTCGATCATTCAGGAATGTCGCCGCCTGGAACAAGCTAAAAGCAGGCGCATCTCACATCAGTTTCAGCGCCTTCCAAATACAGCAGCAACGTCATCTTGCCTCGACACATATCGTCCGCCAACCGCCTGCGACAACTTAACACGACTTGTTCGGCGTGAACTTGAAGCTGCCGCCCCTGCTACAGTGGCTCCAACGCCCCCTGTCCCACCTCCTTCTATTCCCTTGCCCCTAATTCAAGCAGTCGTACGACAGGAAATCGCCAGCATGGGTATCTGCTCCATTTCGACGCCTTCCCGTACCGACTACCCGCCACAATTCACGACTGCTCGTCCATTCCCGTCCGGCCCTCCTTCAACGTTCCGCAATCCCGCCGCATGGCGAACACATGACGACAAGCCCATATGCTTCTCTTGTCACCGTATTGGGCACATTTCTCGCCATTGCAGAAGTCGTTGGGGTCATACTGCACAAACGTTCCAGCGCTCCTTTAATGCCCGACCCGTTTATCGTCCCGAGACCAGCCCCGACCATCTTGCCCATCAGGAACCTGTGAATGAGCCCCACTACTCCCGCTCCCCTCAAGTCTGTGTCCCTGGAGTCTGTCTTTCCCGTAACAATATTTAATCCCAGCGAAGAGGACGCTGAACGCGCTATGGCGTCTCCGCGATCTGACTTGGCGACGGGCGCATCGGTCCTCTCCCAGGAAAAAAAAAAAGAACAAGAAACCGGCAGGAGTAACTGCATAATAGGCAAAGACAAAATATACAGCGAAATGTTTTCTGATAATTCAAATGGAAGTACTTTACTCTTTGAAGCGAGGTGGGATAGTAATAAAAAAGAGGTTCACTAAAGAAGATGAATGTATACTTGTAGTGGGAAAACTAAGGAAACGACCGAATGTAGTTTAATTAAATGTGAATATGCCCACGCATGTGAATGTTGGAGCACTAGCCTCGGAGTATTCAATTTCAGGGACAGCACTGCAACGTAAACACATCCATAACAACAAAGGACGGTTGGAGGGTTGGTGGCGGTAAAGTAGACGGAAAACGGAGAAAACAAAATAGCATTAAAAAACGAAGGTTACTACACCGTTACTATACAGCGGTTGTTAAAGCTTTCTACACACACACAAGGACACGCGAAATGCCGGAGGCGAAAAGAAAAATGCGTTCGTTTTACTGCGCGTTATGGAGCTGGCCCCATCAATTTATTTGGGATCCCGCGTCAGTATAATCGACGCGCCTGGTGAGCCCACAATATTCACATAACCTAGTGTTGGCTAATGCGTCACAAGTAACGCCGCTGCCTAACCTAACACAACCTGAGCTATGATACTCAAATGATCAGAACCATCGGCTTTGGTTTCGTGGTTCGAAGCCACGCTAGCAAGTTGGCATGTGCATTAAGCAGTTTCTTATCGTAATGTGGTAACGTACTCGTTACCATTTCGGAGTTTCAACGGGTAATGCATTTGAGTTAACATTTTTCCGTAATGTAAGATATCACGTTACTAGTTACTATTTTATTCCAATTATCCCGGGAGTTTTTCACAAAGCTGTCTCGCGGACGCCACATTCCTAGAGCCTTTTTTTTTCCTTTTTTTCTTTTTTTGTCGCTACGGCGGACAGCTGCGACTTGCCTTACTACAGGAGTAGCATCGAATGCATCCGTCGACAGCCTTTTTACCTTAAGTATTCCCCAAGAAACCAGGCAACCTGTCCGACGACCGCCTTGAAATAGATCCGTTCACATAGGCGTGCACACAGGGCGCAGGTGAAGGAGGACAGGGAGGGGCCTTTAAGGGGGGCACGAATTCTGACCTTTCTCCCACCTATTCTGGCCTTTGATCAGTCGTGCCTTTCCCACCAATTAAGGATCCCCAATTTTTAAGGCTTGTGCGAATATTCGAATGCTTCGATTATTCGAACGAATATTACAATATTCGAATTCGCTTCGATTCGAAGTTAAATTATTGAAAATTTCGAAGTATTCGAAATTAACGAAAAAACCGCCAGGCCTGCGCAGAAGGCGCAGCACAGCCACAGCGAAAGCTGGGAGAGCGGCCTTTAGCCTTTTTTAAACACTCTTGGGGCAACTACTACAAGCCCACTTGCATGGTACCCACTACGCTATAAATCATGATTTTTGTGTAGTCGGGAAGCGTCTCCTATGCCGTTCTTCGTCATTCTTCAGAAAAGCGCGGTGCCCGCTACACTCTTGTAACGAATTATGTGCACTTTGTTGATGCTGTGGCTGACGACGATGAAGAATTATGCCTCAGGCTTTTGTAATGGGTTGGAGCATTGAACGCCCCACTCGTTACGCAATTCGCATTGTGTGACGCCTGGTTCTTACTTTACTGCTTTAAAACGCTTTACAACACACGTTAACGCGATTCCTTACCCGTTATCAAGCCTGCCTAGGGTCAGTTTGCACCGCAGTTTCAAGCAGTTGCGTAGCTCAGTGGTAGAGTGCTGGGCTGCCACGCAGAGGACCCGGGTTCGATTCCCATTCTGTCACAAGTGTTTTTTTTATTTAGTTTTTTTCTTATTTCGTGCGATATTGGTTACGGACACCGGTGGCGGCGGCGGACAACTACGGCGCAGAAACGACCATTGTTGTGATCTCATAACAGCTTTCGCTGTAATAGATGTATATTAGCCCGCATGTAACCTCCTGTAAAGGTGGTTTCACTGCAGTAAAGTGTTCCTAAGCCGTGAAAACACACATTCAGAGGAAATCCGCACTGCCACAAAGCCCCACTTCAAGGTTAAATGAACATATTATCCTCACATCGATTCATAATTTTTTAAGTTTAAAGGCTTGTTATACTGGCTTATATGATCAAAGTATAGTAAATTTTAAAATGTAACACATTCTCCAGGTTATCACTTGTATTCTACCGAAAGTCAAATCCTGCTGCTATTCAAAGTTGTTTCTACTTCCTTTGAAGCAAAAAAAAAAATGCATTTGCGCAGGCCTTGTTTCAATTTTTAAAAAAAATATTGTGCAGGTTATTTAGGTCATGACAAATATGCCCATTTTTCTTTATAAAAAATTGATGTATATTATTCGAATTCGATTCGAAATTATTCGACCAAAATCACTATTCGCTTCGAATTCGCTTCGAACCTAAAATTCACTATTCGCACAAGCCTACTGATTTTGCATTGAAAGAACTGTTTATTTGCAACCTTTAGCCCCAGAAAGCCGTACACATTTGGCAGGCCTTTGTGACCAGCCCGTCATACCTTTAGTTTTCATTTTTCAAATCCATTGTGGAGCTCGTTTACTTTCGGACTCCGCCGAAGAAGGGGGGGGAAGGGTATAACATTTCGCTGGTAGCGACCGAACCTACAACCTTCGGATAATGCGTCCGATGCTCTACCTAGTGAGCTACAGCAGCGGCCGTCCTCACGTCCGCTTTATTGAGCATTTCTGGGCCATGTAAACCTGAGAATGTTAGCCAGCGCTACTCGTAAACATGACGGCTAGTGTGGAACACTTTCTTTGCCAGTTGGAGTCGTGTAGCATGTACATAACAAAGAAAATGAGCCCTCGATCAATTCACCTTTTGAAGTTGAAGTTGAAATTCGAATTGGCGAGATCTTACTGTATTAGAGTGCCGCATCAAAGAGTGAATTCCTTACAGCCCTCCCATGGCGGCGTCTTCCTAGTGGCCACATGTAGGCACGTGCAGGAGTTTGTCTTCTGACAAACTCCTGCACGTGCTGGATAAGCTGGTTACTACTGGCTTCCATCTCGGTCGCCTCTTCTACAAAAGGGACTTTAGACGATGACGCGCGGCTTGGAAAGCGAGCTGACTTACATATTCGCTACGGGCATGAAAAGACAAATCCTATCAAAAATCGAAAAAATATCTTACGTAGAAAAGATCCAGAGATCGCTCATGTTCTTGCCATAAACCACGTAACTAGTCACGTGATTAGAATAACGTATCACGTAACATTAGTCACGTGACACTTTCCCACCAAAACCAAGTGGCACGTGCGTAGCGTGGGGAACCGACCGAAACCGGACAAGAATGGCCAAGTCTAGCCACACTTGGTACTACTAGCAAAGACTTAACATATCTAGCAAAAGTGTGGAATTACGAGCAAAACTTAGCTAGGTAGAACACTAGCTCCGCTGTTGCTTCCAGCCTTGCGCCACCGCGTGGTTTTACTTGTTGGCAGACTAAGCAACGTCGTGTGCAACGTAAGATATCCTTCCGCATGGCTGGCCATGTAGCTGTCTGACATAACTTGTCACAAGTCTTGCTGGTATAGAACTGTGACAGGCTAAATCGGAATCGTGGAAGTAACCAATGAAGTTCTTTCCGAGACTCCTAGAAATGAACTCGCGAAAGTGAGAATTACCGCCATCCTCATCAGCCTGTGGGCTGTACCGTAGTAGGAGGCCGTCGTCAGCGAGGACATAGGAATCGAACTCACCCCTGTTCGGCCATGTGCCTTATTGTCACCTATAGGTGATTGATGATTCGCCTACCAAGGCCGTTTTTGCGTTGCTCCTCGAGGATATGTTTCCAGCTGATCAGGGTATCCCATGGCATGTCTGCATCCACGGCAGCGAGTGTTTCCCGTGCGGAGGACGGCTCGGGCAAAGGCGCACGAGAGAGTACGTCAGTAACTTTGTTCTCAGCCCCACTGCGATGTTCGACGGTAAAACTGTACTTTTTCAGCACTAATATCCAGTGAGCAAAGCGACCTGCAGGACTTTGTAAACGCTGACACTAAGTGAAAGACATGTCCGTCCAAGCACATGCCAAATTTCTTGAGTGCAAATACAATCGCGAGGCAATCGTGCTCGGTGACAGTGCAATTTCTGAACATGATGAATGGATTGAGCGCGATGCACAGTCTCGAACTCACCTACTTGTCAGTTTTTTTTGCAGTATAATTCCTCTCCGCTGGCGTTAGATTGTGACTGGTAAACGCAACTAGCCGCAATGTACCATCGAATTCCTGTAGCAAGACAGCGCCGAGACCACAGTGGCTAGCGTTTGTTTGCAGCACAAACAGCTTATTTAAGTCAGAGTTTCAGCGCGGAAGAAACTTGACTTGCCACGGCCTCAAGGCAGCGCGTTTGAAACGCGTTTGCGCTGCCTTAGCATCGCCTAAAGTCAGTGCGTTCGAAACGCGTTTGTGCTGCATTGAAGGCGGTGGCAAGTCAAGTTCAAGTCAAGGAGCGTTTATGAATACTTCGCTGGTCAGTGCTCTCAAATATATTTTGCCGAGGTTCAGCTCAACCGCTCTTTACGCCTTTTCGGACTAAGGCCCGCATTCACAAACCAACCTCACGCTTACCTCGAGTTTTT
Source organism: Rhipicephalus appendiculatus (assembly GCA_030522465.1). NCBI lineage: Eukaryota > Metazoa > Arthropoda > Arachnida > Ixodida > Ixodidae > Rhipicephalus > Rhipicephalus appendiculatus. The sequence goes on from JALIZH010033000.1 coordinate 53,288, forward strand.
CTCATCGCTCTTAAGCCTTTATTGATCTTATGAACAAAGTAGGCCAGTATTCATGAACCAATCTTGTTATCTTTATCCCTGTTACCATTCTTGAGACCTTATAACGCATGTAGAGAGTACAGAAACTTGAGGAAAACGTGAGGTAAGGCCGAGGTTGGTTTGTGAATACGGGCCTAAGTGATTGAGTGGAACCGCGACCTCTGCGCAGCATGGTATGAAAGCACGGTAGAACGTAATCATTCTCAAAAAACGCCGAAAACTCTTAACGAAGTGCTGGTAAGGGTACTCCGCGACGGCCCGGAGATTCGTGTCACTGGGACGAAGCTGACAATCGCATACGATAAAACGAAGCAAGTGAACTTTTGAGCACGCCAGTTGAACTTTTTTAGGGTTTTCGGTATGTCCATATCTCTGCATTCATTTTTTGAAGAATGATGGCAAGGTGTTTTAAGTGTCCCTCGATATTGCGTGAAAAGGTGACAACAGTATTCACATATGCCATGGCAAATTTGTAGCGCACTTCACCGAGAACAATATACCTTAGACGATAGAAAGAACAAGGGGAGTTCTTAAAAGCCGAATGGCATGCGGACAATTTCGTAGAAACCTTTGTAGCACGTAAATGCTGTCTTAGGTATGTCGCTTCACCTTATCTCTATGTAAAAATACGCGAGAGAAATCGAGTGTCGTAAACACTCTTGCGCTACCCAGACTAGGTAGGTGGACTCAATGGAGGGACATGGGTAAGCATCCTGAGCAATGATATCGTTTGAGCGGCAAGAGTCTAAGCATAAGCGCTGCCATCTTTTTTAGGCGCTAGAATGACAGGAGGAGCACAAAGGCTCTGGGACGGTCTCACTGCACCGGTGTCGATCATCTGTAGGACAACGTCAAGGCGCACTCGCTTGTGCGTGCTTAGGGGCCTCGGGTTGCAGCTCCAAGGTTGCGCGTCTCCTGCGTCTGTGCTGTGACGTAGGGCAGTGCAGCTCGGCTTCTCCGTGAAACACGAAGGCGAACGGCTCCAGTGTGCGAACGAGCTGTCGTATCTGCGCGTCTCCGAAAGTGCACTTCTCCGACAGTTTCGAGTATTTTAAAAGCGGAACGGAAACGATACGCAGCTGAGGCTGGAGTGCTATGCCGAGGAAGAGAAGCCGAAACAAACGGACATAAATCACCATTATGAGCGATTCGAAAACCGCAGTTTGTCAAGTCCAGCAGTGCGCTTTTGAGCGTGATGAAGTCTCGGGCCAATAGTATCGATACTGCCAGTCTAGGGCAATAAATGAAACGCTACCTGCATGCCTTGCCCGCGAAAGATAACCAGAGACGCACCACAGCGCCTGCTGTCATCCAGTTACCGTTAGCAGCTCGCAAGTGCGTATTACCTTGTGCTATTTAAACTTTACGCATCTGGTACAAGTGAAAAATATCGTCTTAAATAAGGGAGACCATGCCGCCGGTATCTAAAAGCGCGGAAATTTCCGTGCCTAAAAAAAATGCACCCTGATGCGTGGTGCAGGACCAGAACTAGCAGAGCTAGCGCGTTCGAGGCGGCAAACATAAAAGGTCAATTTGCTCACCCTCGGTTGTTGCGGCCTCGGGCTGTGTTGGGGAGCTCGCTACCATCGCGGACCATGGTCGTTTTCCTGGTTTGAAACGCGTCGAAGTAAAGGCATCATCCGCGTAGTGTCCACGCTGACCACATCGGTAGCATGCGCCAGCCTGTTTTACATGCTATACCTGTACCTTCTTGGTGCATGCGGCCCATAAGCGGCATGAGATGGATCTCCGGCGTTCAAAGGATCTCGTTGCCAGTCTGAGGTACCGGACTGGTTTGGTGGAGGGTATATGTCCGGGGTAACCCTGGAAGTACAGGGCCCCCAACAACGCAAGAGTTCCCTCTGATGGGTGTGGTATCGTCGTGGGCGCCTAAGACGCCACGTCGAAGGAACGCCGGGTGCACGCCGGAACGGTGGCCCCGAAGCAGGTTAGGGTCGCGCAGGCCGTGTAGAATCTGGTCGTGAAGCAACGTAGCTGCTGCGGTGCCGAAACTGCAGTTGTCGGCCAAACGACGCAGCGCTTGTATGAACTGGACGGCAGTTTCGTCCGGTTGTTGAACTCTCCGCCTGAATTTGGCGCGCATGCAGACAGCCTCTTCAGGCGGCGCGAAGTATGCGTCCATAACGGCTAAGGCCAGCTGGTACGCGTCGCGTGCTGCGCCGTCTTCGTTAGCCTGGTCGCCGTCAAGCTGCGTCTGCTCGTCAGCAGCCTTGTAGTAGGTATGCAATTCCTCCACGCCGAGCGCATTGAGAAGCAGCACCTTCTTCCTTTCCGGCGTAGCGTCCGGGGCCGCCGCGTCGATGTACACCTGCAAGACGCGGCGCCACTTCTTCCACGGAATCGGAGGCACGCCAGGGCATTGCAGGAATGGAGGTGGTGGAATTACGGAGTACATGCCGCCGACGAGACAGAGCGCGACGGAAGAACAGCAGTAGGATGCGAAATAAAAGCGGAGGCAATGAACGTAGTGGCTGCAAACACGTGTAATGGGCCGCAGTCTTGTCAACCAGCCGAGATATCCATATGCAGGAGTATATTGAACGCGAGCCGTACAGTAGAAGTAAGCAGAATGCAGGATGGCTCACATTTCGGCAGGATTGATCCGGATTTTCCTCGTCGCCAATGTGAACCATCCTGCATTCTGCTTACTTCTACTGTACGGCTCGCGTTCAATATACTCCTGCATATGGATATCTCGGCTTGTTGACAAGACTGCGGCCCATTACACGTGTTTGCAGCCACTACGTTCATTGCCTCCGCTTTTATTTCGCATCCTACTGCTGTTCTTCCGTCGCGCTCTGTCTCGTCGGCGGCATGTACTCCGTAATTCCACCACCTCCATTCCTGCAATGCCCTGGCGTGCCTCCGATTCCGTGGAAGAAGTGGCGCCGCGTCTTGCAGGTGTACATCGACGCGGCGGCCCCGGACGCTACGCCGGAAAGGAAGAAGGTGCTGCTTCTCAATGCGCTCGGCGTGGAGGAATTGCATACCTACTACAAGGCTGCTGACGAGCAGACGCAGCTTGACGGCGACCAGGCTAACGGAGACGGCGCAGCACGCGACGCGTACCAGCTGGCCTTAGCCGTTATGGACGCATACTTCGCGCCGCCTGAAGAGGCTGTCTGCATGCGCGCCAAATTCCGGCGGAGAGTTCAACAACCGGACGAAACTGCCGTCCAGTTCATACAAGCGCTGCGTCGTTTGGCCGACAACTGCAGTTTCGGCACCGCAGCAGCTGCGTTGCTTCACGTCCGCAAGTTCTTTAAGGGAGGAAACAGAACAGCCATAAAGTTATGGCCTAAAGAGGACTGTAACAGCCGACAACGTAAGCGGGTCCTGACCAAGCTCCAGAGCATTCCTTGATCATGACATCACCGCAAAACATGCGAAACCTTCACAGTCTCAGAAGCGCAACGGAAAGAGCTCTTGCATGGCCCGAACACATACCCTCAGACTCTCGAATGAATGGATGTTGCGTTCGGCGTCCAGCTCGCATCGGAAACGGTAATCGCAGTCTACCGGCAGGAACTCCGCTCGGAACGCCGTGACGAACTGGTCCTAAAAAAAGGAACGGAGGCTGGAGACGCTGCCACTGCGCTGCATTACCTCGAAGAGCAATAGGCAAGACCCGCTCGAGCACATGGAGCTTCGAGACGCCAGAGACGGTCCTGTAAGTGGAAAGTTCGTCGAGAATATCGACGACCGTTTCCCCTGTGCCTTGCCCAGTAAACGTTGGAACGTCCAACGTCATCTTCGTCAATGCCACAGGCTGCGTGCGCTCGTGGCCTACGCGTGTGGCGGCAGTCATCGAAAAGAGCCGTGATCGGCTCAAAGACGAGGTCGTCTCATCAGGTTCCTGTCACTCACCACCGGTTTCAACCGCTTCGTTTCCCTGCTGCAGTTCCTTAGTCCTCGTGCCTGCCCGACGTGTCGAGGAACGGGTCTCCATGGAAAAAGAAGAGAGGCGAAAAAAAAAAGCAAAGGAAAGGAAACCAGCAAACACAAACAGAACGCCGAGTATACCGACCCACCACATACTCGCGCAGGCGAACCGCGGAAACCTGAAGCCCACCACAACCGCAAACAATGACCAACTGTAAAGAAACTCTCGCAGAAAAGCTGAGCCTGCCACGTACAACCTCGATGTCCATATCCGATAGCTACCAGCCAGCCCCTCGTCAGGAGGGTCAAATGAGGGCTCAGGGGAGGTGGTCGGCCACAGCCCTCAAAGAGGACACGGAGGCAGCAAACAACAGAGACATGCTTACCCGGAGAGGGCCAGCGTCCGACTGACGTGTCTCGCAGTCTTGTCTTGTCTTGTCCCCTAGAACTTGGCACATTGGTTGGTTGGTTGGATCCTAGAGGAATGGCTCAACCCACCACGGGGGGATCGGCCATGAATCGTGCGGCAGTGGGGTTTCGGAAAGAGAGAGAGAAATAGGGAAAAAAAAAACCTAAAAGAGACAGTGGTTTTATATAAGTAAGAAGATTAGTTTTGTTTACGGTATTTTATGGATTGGTAAAGAACAAAAAAAAAATAAAAATAAATAAAAATAAAAAAGGTTAAAAGGGGAAAGAGAAAAAAAAATTTTTGAGTACAAATACCTGATAAAGATTACTGAAGAAAATAAGTAATAAGTATATACTTATGATGTTAGCATGGTAGTCGTTTTGACTCTTTTATATAATTAAATACCCAAGTCGCCCTTAGGCTCGCGCCGCATTCCGTTCCTCATTTTCTTTACTGGGTGTTCCTAGATACTTGGCACCCTGCAGAATGGCGTTGCTGTCATTCTCGCCTTTCTAATGGTTTGTTTGTTTGTTCGCCTACAAAAGCTGGCTCATACCCACAAGGGGGGATTGGCCACACTGACTGTTATAAAGGGAAAAATAAAGGCTGTGCAACGTAAAAAAAAGAAGAGGATAAAATGCAATGTAAATGAAAAGTCAGGGAGGTAAGAGGATTATAAAAAAAAAGAATTTTTTTTTCTTCGGTCGGCAACACTAGCAGCGTAACCTTCCGGTTTCTTGTAAGAACTTATGTAGCGTAGTAATAACAGCACTGCAGTCCAGGAGGCCTGCGAACGGGCGGAGGGCCATGGTCTTCCAGTACCGGCGTGGGCGCGGCCAGCAACTGCGGCGGACCCCCCCTTCGGGGAGTGTCTGATCGGGGTTCTCCAGGACCAAATAAAGTTGATTTCACCTTCACTGCAGTTTGTGCCAGACTGGCCGGCTCCAAATGATAACAGGTTGGAGGTAGTCAGTGTTAACCCCAGTTTACCAGTCGGTATTTCAAGAAATATTCGGCGGAGTGAGGCGAAACGGCGGCATGAGAGAAGAAAGTGTTTATTGTTTCTGGTTCATTGCAAATTACACAGAGGTTAGTTAATGAGAAGCCAGATGTGTGAAGGTAATAATTTAGGCGGGGAACTCTACAGCGAAAGCTAGTGAGGGTCACTTCGCTTTGACGTGAAAGGCATTTAGTGGTGGTTGTTCCATGAAAACTGCAAGTGCTTGAACTCATCAGACTGTATGAGAGCTGTTTGACTGTTTTTTAAAAATAACAAGCGCTTGAATCTTTCTCCTGTAGTGAGAGGAAAATGAGGAACTATATTAAGAACCGGGATATTTAAAGAGTCGCCGTAGCGAGCGAGTCAGCTGCTTCATTTAGGAAAATTCCAGCATGCCCGGGGACCCACAAGAACCGAACTTCTGATAGGCTACGTGGAAGAAGAGTAAAAAATATCCTGTGAAGATGCGATTGCTTGGCGGACGTTAAATGAACACAAACGGATAATGCACCGGTAATAGTAATAACTTTTGATTGCTGGGAATTTAGTTTTCGAATTGCCAAACTGATGGCCAGAAATTCTGCCAGAAATATTGGGGTGAAATCGGGCAGTCGCAGCGCAAAAGACCGATTAAAGGGGTGGTGCCATCAAATTTTGAGGCTATAACAAGCCTGTTGTGGGTTCCCTCTGTATGCAAGGACACTCCACACGAAGGGTCGGACGCAGCAAACGTTTAGAATATCTTTAATTCACTTCCAAACTGTACCTAAATGCTCATTCTCCCGATCGATGCCCATCGCTAGCGCATCAAAACTGACGTAGCTCTATGGGAAGGACAACGAAAGTTGTAGTGACGTCACACCATATCTATAGTGACGTGAGTGTCCTCGGGACCTCTGTTACCTCCAGAACGTACGTACCGGCAAAGCATCGGTTGCTACATCGCTTGCCGAGTTTCGATCGCTTCCTGGCGAAGTGCTGCGCATCTTCGCGCGAGCCTTGTATGGTCACGTGACCAAGCCTACTACACTGCTACGTCACTGCCCAACTTGGTGCCCAGAAACCGAAACCGAAAGTTGTCCGCAAAAATAAGGCGATATTAAATTACTTAGCGAGAATACGTGAATCTTGGTGCGTGTATCATGCTTCCTAGAGCTATAAGAAACGCTTGCAGCGAAGAACGCGCAAGCCACAAATTTGGTACCACCACCCCTTTAAGCTGATGGGAAAAGATGCCGACTCCGGCCTTCTGAAGATTCTGCGTTGCGTCCGTAGAAATAACCAAGTGGCCAGGAAATTGACCGAGATGATCCCGAAGAAGGCCTTCGAGAAAACGCTTTGGAAGTAACTTAGCATTTTTGGGAAAAATATCATCGAAAAACTAAATTAAGCTGCAATGAACACGGGTTTTGGGAAGTTAGGTTCGTCAGGGAAACGCGTAGGTCCGATAGCAGAGACTTGTGGCCTTCGGGAACGTCGCCACGGGTGCATAAAGAAAGAATCAGGAGATGTGATGAACACTGTCTGCGAACGGGAGAGAGGTGAATCGTAAAGATTTCAAAATGCCTGCACAGTAAGCTGTTTAAATCTTGCCTGAAGTGCTATGACTCGAGCTTCCAAATAAATCGCGTTATTAGCCACACATTTCGGTAGCCCGAGACACAGACGCAGCGCCTGCCTTTCCAGCAATATTAGAGATCTTAACTTGTAAGCAGCACTTCCGGAAAAAAGAGAACACAACCGAATTCCAAAATGGGGCGTACGTAAAGTTTATACACCATAAGTAAAGTTGCTCTACGCATCCCTGAATTTTTATTGCAAAACCGGCGCAACAATCCCATGGCGCGTTCTGTTTTACGAGTGTTTTGTTCAATTTGCTGTTGCCAATTTAAGTTGTGTGTGTAAACAATGCCAAGCTATTTTAATGCCGTTACTTTCGGAATTTGTTCATTACGATAATGAAGTGAAACAAAAAGGGTTTCTCATTACTTAGGCAATATTACATTTTATTACTTACAAAGTTATTGGAATTTATTTGTACCTGCTTGCGTGTTTTAGAATAATAAATCTTCAGCTATCTTTCGACCTTATTAACCGCGACTTATTAAAAAATTACGCAGCTTGCATTAGTTGCACAAGGCCGCAAGCAACAGCGGAGCTAGTGTTCGACATAGCTGTTTTTCTAGTAATGCCAAGCTTTTGGTAAAGATGCTCAGTTTTTGCTAGTTGCACTAAGGACGGCTAGACTGGGCTAGACTTGTCACGTGACTAGCTGCTATTTAATGCGATTTTAGTCGCGTGACTAGCTGCTACGTGGTATTTGGCCGGTAGATGTCACGTGACTCGCTGCCAAGTGGTTTATGACGGAAACATGCCACGTACGCTATTACACACGCTATCTTGCGTGATTTTAGTCACGTGACTGCATGCTACGTGATTTTTACACATGTGACTAGATGTTGCGTGATATTACGGGAGTTTTAGTCACGCGCGTAGTTCAGCGATATTACATAATACTAGTCACGTCATTAGTTCCGTGATGTTACGGTATTTTAAGCCACACGTCAAGATGTTTCTTGATTTTTAGACACGTGACTAGTTGTGTGATGCTACACGGTTTTAGTCATGTGATAACTAATCAATTGATTTTACGTGATCTTTAGACCCGTGAGTGCTCTTGGGTGATTTTAGTCCCATGACTAGTTTTTACGTGATGTTACGTTTTTTTTAGGCACGTAACGGATTCGCCCATCATTGTTATCGTATTCCACGCCGGACAAATCGGCGCACGTGTTTGGGAGCGAAGCAGAGGTTGAAGAGGACGAAGCGTATCGGTTCACGATGATGATAATTCCTAGCTGTTCACTTTACTCGGCGCCAAGGAGAATTTAAAAAAGGCTGGAGTGGAAGTTATGCCTCGAAAGTGAAGCCAAGAATACGCCATCTTACCAGCGGCAAGATATAACGCTATTGTGTAGACAAGAAAAAGCAGCGTTTTCCTCACACGCCTAACCGTTTTAGTATGGGCACGGCACTTCTAACTCTCCATTGCCGGGAAGAGAGATAGAAAGCTTTTTTATTTTAATTATTGTTAATTGTCGGGTGGGCCTCTCAGTCCAGAGCTTCAACAGCCGCTGCCACGTCCCGTGCTCGTCGAACCAATGCCCGCTGGCCACTCGGGCTTTTGTCACGCAGCATATCCTCCCAGTCTTGCAGGGTTGCGCCCCTAGCGGCGGCACGCGCGTCCGTGGGGTGATATAAGTTCGTGCCAGCTCCTTCGTGTTTTTCCGCAGTTTTGCGAAGCGTTTCTTATTCGGCGGTCTTTCTGTGGCTCAGCGTCGCAGCAACAAGGTTGTTGTGTGTGTGTGTGTGTGTGTTTGTGTGTGTTGTGGGCTGTCACAAACTGACAACTTAGCTCGGCGTGAGCGCGCCCTTCGCACCATCTCGCTGGTAGTGCAGAGAACACGCTGAAATTTCCCCGAGGTCGGCGTACCGCTAGCGTTAAATGATGTATAATAATAGCTCGCCGTTAGTACGGTGAAGGACATGGGTTTTCGTGGCCGACCCGTCTAAAGCCGCGCGTTGCAGAGCGAGAGGTCGCCCGTCCGATTCCGCGCGTCGGAAAATATTTTTCGGAATTATTTTTGTTTGTGGCATATATGTATGTACTATATACATATATATATATATATATATATATATATATATATGTGTGTGTGTGTGTGTGTGTGTGTGTGTGTGTGTGTGTGTGTGTGTGTGTGTGTGTGTGTGTGTGTGTGTGTGTGTGTGTGTGTGCGTGCGTGCGTGCGTGCGTGCGTGCGTGAGTGAGTGTGACGGCGACGGCAAGCAACAGCGACGACAAAAACCAGCCGAGAGTGTCCATATAATTACTATTGAAATAAAATTATAATGTAGCGACAACAAAAAGCTACCAGGCCATTGTTCTTGCCTCCAATCTGCCCCTGCGCATGTGGAAAGTCCGCGAGGACTGTCCTGACATGGAGCCTCTTGTGTTGCCCGGACCATGGCCTCCGAGATTGCGCACCGGCAGGTTTCTCCAGCCGTCGCAAGCACCGCGCTTCCCCGCCAAAAAAAAAAAAAATGTACTGCGTCTCGCGCGTCCGGCTACCACGAGGGGGGCTTACCGAAACGAAGTTAAAGCATGAGTTAAAGCCCCTTGATCTTGGTAAAGTCAAACGTTGGGTAAGTACCGCCATTCCTTGTACTCGCCGCCGCGCTCGCGACCTCTCTCACTCCTCGTCCCTTTCGCGTCCTCCCGTTCTCCGCCACTTTTACTGCACGACGACTGGTCTCCTTTGCGGTTGCCCTCAGAGACGCGCGGACCTTGCGTTTTGATAGTATTTTAAATGCGAAGCATTTCTTAGCGAACTTCGGCTACCTTGAGCGTATCTATCTATCTATCTATCTATCTATCTATCTATCTATCTATCTATCTATCTATCTATCTATCTATCTATCTATCTATCTATCTATCTATCTATCTATCTATCTATCTATCTATCTAGCCGCCTACGACTTTGTGCTCTCCTGGCCGTATCGTTAATGGGATTTATACCAAATTTGGTATGGCATAACATGACTGTATGACGAACATAAATGGCTGGTCATATCATGAAAATCATGACTAACTTGTCATGAAAAATATGATTTACATGCCACGCTCATGGCGCGCTCGCGGCCGTTTCGTTAGCTTGATATACAGCAAATTTGGGATTGAGTGACATGACTGTATGACGAACATAAGTGACAAGTGGTAATATGGAAATCATGACTTGCCATGTGCGACTTGACTTGCATGTCACGCTCATGGCGTGCTCGCGGCCGTTTCGTTAACTTGATATACACCAAATTTAGTATTGAGTGACTTGACTGTATGGCGAACGTAAATGACAAGTGGTATTATGGAAATTATGACATGTCATGAGCGACGTGACTTGCATTCCACGCTCATGGCGCGCTCGCGGCCGTTTCGTTAGCTTGATATACACGAAATTTGGTATTGAGTGACATGACTGTATAACGAGCATAAGTGGCAGGTGATAACATGAAAATTTTGGCATGCATGTCATCTACAAAGCCATTTACATGCCACGTTCATGGTGCGCTTGCGTCCAGTTCGCTATCTTGATATACACCAAAATTGGTATTGCGTGACGTGACTGTATGACGAACATAAATGACAGGTCCCAACATGTAAAACATGACATGCAAATTATGTAAAGCATGATTTGCTCCTTCCAGGCTGCTTCGCATTACATTGATTCCCACAGTGCGTGGAATCTGCCTGCTTTTTCTTCTTTGTTCGCGCCATTTTTCGCCGAGGCACCGCGCAGGGAACGTTGTTGCGCGCGCATTGTTTTCCGCGCTTTGTGTTGGCGCCATGTCGTGCTGTCGCGCCTATTTATAACTGCAACAACCAGAGTGCAATTTTGGTTGTACACTTTTATGATACTCCGAGGTAAGCGCGATGGCTTCCGCAAGAAGCAGTGGCTGCGCAACATCGGCCGAAAGAACTTTGTTCTGACAAAGAACAGTGTTCTTTGCGAGTTAAGGCGCCTTCGTTGTTGCTCGTATCAAAGCAGCGCCGTATGCTGTATTTTAAGTATTCTCCCGGCCTGCTCATCAACGTTTTTTTTTTCTCGGCTCTTTGTGTACTGTATAAAAATGGGGCTGCCCTCAATATGCTGAATATTCTGCTCAGACTCCATCACCTCGCACGTCCACAACTGCTATTCAGTCTGAAATGCACAACTGTAGAACCTGCTTTTCGCTGCAAACAATAATTACGTGCGATGATACAGTTTCTTGATCGTGCGCTTATCGCAATGGCTCTAGCATCCACTTAACGTGAATGCTTGGTGGAAAAAAAAGAAAAAAAAAGATGGAGAGAGGTGACACTTACTGCTGCTGGTCTACAAATGAGTTTTTGTTTTGTTTTTTTTTTTTTTTTGTATGGGAGGGAGGGAGAGGGATTCACACAGAAATTATGTCACAAAGTTAATTGCTGGGTTTTAACTTCACAAAACCACCGTATGATTATGAGAGACGCCGTAGTGAAGGGCTGCATTTTCGCCTCCATCGAAACTGCGGCCGGGATTCGATCCCGCGACCTGCGGGCCAGCAGTCGAGCACCATAACCATTAGACCACAGTGGCGGGTCATAGTGACGCAAATGCGATCCGGCGCAAGAAAAACAAAAGCAATAACATCTTGTTAGCGAGAGTGAGCCGTTATCTCGCAGGTCACGGCCGAAATGGCTCGTCTTGTGGTCGCGCCTGCATTAGCGTGTCTTCCGTTCACCAATAAGAAACTAGATTACCTCTGATACCGGTGTCACACGGGCACTTTTGATGGCGATCAGAGTCAATCCGGATCGGATTTCTAGGTCGCGATCAACAATTATCGCTGCTACACGGTCCAAACTAACCCGGATAGAGCGCAAACGTCAGCCAAATCACTGTCAGGAGCCAGACGTCGATGAGGTGATTAGGAGATCGCGATGATCTCGATCCCGATCAGGCCTGCTCGCGATTAACAGTGACCGTGTAGCAGCACTTGATCCGGATCGAGCCTGAACCGGATCGGTCCTGATGATGATGATGATGATGTCTGTTGCCTCTTCCCTTTAGAGCGGGAGATCAACAGGCGAAGCCGGATCGGGCAGAAGGAAAAGCAAAGACAAAGCGAAGGTTAACTGCAAAATAAATTTTAAAAGGCGGGAAGAGAAAAAGATGAACCGCCGCGGCGCGCGCGTTTATCTCCGCCAGTCAGCTCGGTGGCTCGGGGCGGCTCGCCGGAACCGGAGAGAGGAGCTTAAGCCATGGGTTCGAGGGCACCATCGGGTTCTGCGACCATCTCCCCTTCCACTGACGCTCTCCAGATCCATGGATGGATGGATGCTATGAGCGTCCCCTTTATAACGGGGCGGTGACATGTCTGCCACCAGGCTCGAAAAAAAACTTTCTTTTTATGTTGGCCTAATGCCTTATCTACATTGATTAAATCTATGTTATTATAGCAAAGAAAAATATAACTTCACGGTCCATCTCTCTGCCTCTTAAGGCAGAATGACCTTATTTTTCCCCATACTTCATTTTTGTCCCTTATCTCTACTTTTCTGCCACCAATACTCTAACCGTCTCTTACTTATTTCTATCGCGGACGTGTTCAGCTTAGAGCACTGCACGGGCCCGGGCCGGCCCGAAAGCCCGGGCCCGGCCCGGCCCGCGGGCCGGGTCGGGCCGGGTAAGTAATTGTTAGATCGGGCCCGGGCCGGGCTCGGGCCCATGAGCTTCGGGCCCGGGCCGGGCCCGGGCCTGGGTCAGGCCCGTATCAGGCCCGACACTCATACACTGTCGGCAATGGCGCGTAATGCTGTTTGGCTTTGTTGTTTTTTGGGGGGCATTTAGCGTCCCGAACCTATTCAGGCTATCTGAGATGCTGCAGTGAAAGGCTCCGGGTAATTTAGACCACCTGAAGTGCATTAGCGTGCACTGAAATCGCACAATACAAGACGTCGCGCATTTTGCCTCCGTCGGTATGTTACATATAATTTCTGGATATTGTCTCATATATGTTCCCGCCATTATATTGAGTGAAACACGTACTTGGGTACCGTGTATCAAAAGAAATGGTATAGCTGAGCAGCACTGCGGCAAGAGTGAAGCAACGGTGCACTGCCCAGATTAGTGCATATAAGATGTGCCCATCGGTATCATGGGAAACATTTCGAGTATGCAGCTACGCTCGCATGCCCGCCGCGCCTGCTTCCGCCTTCGTGACTCTGTAGACTGGTCAACGCGACTACGAAGATACGCATGTTCGGTCGAACACAAAACTACGAGACACGCAACCAACGCAACGAATTTTAAAAGACCGAGGATAGAGAGAGGAGGCGTAGGCGCCGCGCCACCACGGCGCCCGTCTCCGTTGGCGAGCCACGGCGCCGCAGCGGCGCCGAACGCCGAACGCGTGATATGTACAGTACGGCGCACACGGCAGCGTCTTTATCACGGAAGCCAATCGACGCACGCTTCACGAGAGTCACGTGATTCCTGCAGAAATATCAACTCACTCTCTGTCTGGCTCGACATTTGAAAAGGGGCCAAGTGGATAACCAGAGTCACGGTGCCGAGTGTAGTTCTGCAATTCTGTAAATGAACTGCTCGTTACATTAAGAAAACCTCAGCGTCACCGAGCGTTATTGACGTCGATTACACTGTTCATCGGCACCACCAGCTCTTCAACTGGGCTTGATTTCATAGCCTCATGAGTTGCTAGGGCTACTTCATCAGTCGATGACATAACTGGAATTGACTCTGAGGTAAGTTAGCAGTTTTTCAGCTTTCTTCGCTCTACTACAGTCACAAAGCTTTACTATCACGGATGTACAGTGCGAAAGGAAAGTCCAGGACACTCATTTTAAGTTTGTAGACAGAATGTCGTCGTGTTTCGTCAGGTCACTAACTTCCTCATTTCGGTTTAATACGTCCGACTGAATTGCTGCGAATGGGTATTAGTTTCGCGCCTTGTACACTTTTTCTTTCTTTTTGCATTTTTGCTTTCTTTACCAGCTGTCTTACCGAGCGCCTCTTTTGTAAGGCGCAGTGCTAAGGTGCCGTACGTTACCACGCGCGCTTTCGTATTATTCTTGCGCTTTGTAGTGACTTTTCTGTTGCAACACACAAATACAGTTAAAACTCGATTTAACGAATCTGAGGGGAGCCGCGAATTATTTCGTTAAATCGAAAACTTCGTTAAACCGAAGACGGCATTTCGCGGTTACTTAATTCGGTACATTCGATTATATGGTGTCGCGGCATCCGGAAAGCTACCATGGCATCATATTTGCGTAGCGTAAAGGAGCGAAAAATGAAATAGCGGCCTTAGGAAACGACCGCCACCTCCAGGGTGTATGAAGCAACAAAAATTGTTAGCTTAAAATAAAATTGCTTCTCTCAATAAAGTTGCTTCTCTCTCTGTTACCTCAACAATAAGGGCCGCAGGTGACAACATATTTATTTCCCAGCAAAGAAGTCGGTGATCTTGGCTTGCTTGCGTTTTGTTAGCAATGGCCACGCAGTTTAACCCTTTGTGCGGCAGTGGGACACATACGTCCCACTTTTCCGTCTACAGAAAAAAATTTCTCCCACATCACCCATTGCAATTAGCGCAACATTAAGTCACTCATATCTTACCTAAGTCATCGTAATCTCGAAAAAAATTTTTTACCACGCTTTCGAAGGGCGGATGTAGTGTTACAATAGCGTTGAATTTCGGTCAATTTTTTATGATCGCTTCTGAATTTTCCTCTTTTTGAGATACATAGAACCTACCAATCAAAATTCCGGACAATATCCTCCTTTTCTGGTTTTTGAGAGAGATGATCTTAGCTTCGAGTCATCACGTGTTTTTGTAAATTTGGGAAATAACTTGACCAATAAATGCATCGGAACAATCCCCTTCAAAATTATTCCGCTAATCGCGCAGCGCAATTGTGAATATTAATGCGTGGAAATATTTTTCTCGATATTATATACCTCTTGAAATGTAGCCACATGTTCAGGGATAACATCTGTACTCGAAAATTTCAACAGCAAGAGCTAGGACAGCCAAATGGACAAAAAAAAGTGGTCGATGCATGCGGTGAAGTAAGCTTTACAGGGACATACCCCAGCGGTTTGAAGGCTCAAGAGACGCAACTGCAGGCGGCGTTGTCCTGCTCAAATGAGGTCCGCACAACTTTTCTCTGCACAACTTTAGAAGTGATACTCTGTGCCACTTGCTTCGGCCGTTTCATCCCAAAATTCCCGTTGATGCAATCGGGAGATGGTGCCTTCATGAGGCAGTGGGACAGTGTTTTCCCACTTTTTGAAAACACTCTCATGAGTCAGTGGGACATATATGTCCCACTTTTTTTTCAATAAACTACTGGCTTCATTTTGATGAAATTTGTTTCATACTATTTCTTTCTAGTTTATATCAATAAAGCACAGCCGGTTTTTGTATTACCATGTCAAAAACATAGCACGACCGACAAAGGGTTAAATTGGACAAAGGTGTTCCGCGATGTTGCCGTTTGCTCGCAATCAATAACTTTTGGGGCGTTATCTAAAAATAGACAAAGAATGATCAATTCTCTATCTCATTTTCCGAAAAAAAAAAAAGTTTGTTAAATCCGGACGGATCTCGAAATTTGTTTCGTTATATCGAGTTAGCCAAAGTACGGGACCCTACGGGTGTCTGAGGGGGAATCGGGGTATCTTCGTTAAAGATCAAGAATATTCTACTAAGGCCGCGTTAGAAGGCATCCCGCGCCTACACGCACACGTGCCTAGGCATTCGTATGTGTTCTCGTAAGTGCGACTTGCTCGCGAGCTGCACGTTTCAGGTTTGTTAAGCTATAGTTTATGCGGCTCTTTCTCCACCATCCTCTTATATATATTTGAGAGAAATAAAAGTTGGTTTCATTGACTGATGGATTTATTCGTTTTAATTTTATGTAAGGAAATTAAGAAAAATATTCAATTGGCCCTGCTACAGATTTTTAGGTAACCGTAATATGACCTTACTATTGGACTCCCCTGCGTCACGATTTGTTTTCGGACACGTCGAGTTTAAGGAGAGTGACAAGTTATGCTAGAAAGGTGTACTTTCTTCCTCCTTTAGTCGGAACAAGCGACCCAGCCTGGCGAACCCTCCCAGGAGTAGTTAGAGCACGTTTTTTTTCTCTCTCTCTTTGCATTGCGCAATAAACCAAGTTTGCAGTATATGTTCTGCTCTATTTACTCAATAGTCCCAGCTTGTCAGCAATTAATGTAAGCTCGACTATAAATGTCCGCTGTTGTTCCACTTTATGTGGGCGCTGTATGTTGTAGTCGTTCTTTGAAATGCAATAATAACATTGCATGGTTAGCGCTGCGTGCATGGACAGCCAGCTGTGCCTCCTCATATGTCCCCCCTGCAATTCTTTCGGAAAAGTGTTACGGGAGTAATTAACCGATGGTAAACACAGTACCAGTGAAAATCGTGACATTGTCATAAGTCCTCACAACACTGTCCAGGAACTATCTTGTGCGTGGCTGGTATCTTCACTATAAGCGAAGATTGGACAGCGCCTCGTTTATGCTCAAAAAATATTTTTTTGAAATGGGCCGGGCCGGGCCGGGTCGGGCCGGGCCCAAACCTTTCGGGCCCGGGCCGGGTACGGGCCGTATTTAAAAACACCGGGCCGGGCTCGGGCGGGCCTGAGCATGGCGCTTTCGGGCCGGGCCGGGCCCGGGCCGGAAAAAGCCGGCCCGTGCAGTGCTCTAGTTCAGCTTTCCATTGTTGTCCCTAAAATCCAAGGCTTCATGTAGACTCGTGCCCACACGTATATCTGGATGGATATCGCCACATTCAATCAGTACATGTTCCATCGTTTCCTTAGTTCCCCCCACAGCATGTACATTGTTCTTCTTCGTTACAGAATCTCGCTTTATAGCTACGCGTTCTAAGGCAGCCCGACCTTGCTTCAAACAGTAAAGCGCTTCCCCTTGAATTATCATAAAACCTCTCCCTCCTTATTTCGTTTTTTCCCTTTCGGTAGTCACTGAGAGCCGGCTTCTTTTCCATCGCTGTCATCCAATAAGTCCTCTCCGCCTCTCTGACTTTTCACTTAATGCTCCTTGTTACCATGTCGCCCACACTGCTAGCCGTATATTTACTGGTGAGCCTCCTAGTTCTTTTTCTCCACGGCGTGTCGACGCTTTTTCTATACAAATACCTGAAAACCTTCCCTGCCCATCTACTCTCCTTCATTTTCCTCAGCCTCTCTTCAAATCTAATTTTGCTCTGAGCTTCCCTCACTTCAAAACCTGTCCATCCCATATCACCCTTTACAGCCTCATTTGTCGTCTTCCCGTGAGCGCCCAACGCGAGGCGTCCCACAGTCCTTTGATTTACATCCATTCCAGATTGCACCTCTGACTTCATGCACACCACTGAGTTCCCAAATGTAAGCCCCGGAACCATCACACCCTTCCACAGCCCTCGAAGCACCTCGTACCTATTGTATCCCCATAACGCTCTGTGCTTCATGATTGCAGCATTCCTCTTTCCCTTTGTTACCGATGCTTTCTCTTGTACCTCCATATATCTATCCCCCCTCATTTACCCACACTCCGAGGTACTTGTACTCGTTTACCCTCGGTATTTCTTGGCCCTGTATTAAGACCGCATGGTCTTCGTGATCATTGAATACCATCAATCCACATTTTGTTGCACTAAATCTTAGTCCTAGAGCCTCGCCTTCCCTTCCGCATATATCTGCCAGCCGCTGTATATCATCTTGACTGTCCGCAAATAAGACAATATCGTCAGCATAAATGATCGCGATCAAAGGCGCCCCCCGTGTGACGCGGGTATTCACTACGGCGTTGTCTGTACGTTGTATGATGGCTCACCTTCGTTATCTGTTTCTTTTTTTTTCCGCGAAGTGCTTGTGTTTTTCCTATTTTACTCGCGCAAATTCGCATTTGTGACTCTATGCTAATATGCTTACTTTCCCAAATAAATGTCCGGTGGAATTCAGCGCTTATCCGGGTCGCCTCAATTCGCCCGTTCATTTCATTTTCCCAGCTGTAACATTCTTGCTGCATTCGTTGGCTGTGTTGCTGAGAATTGTAACAGCTGCTTGTGGAGGCGCTGTTCTTTCAGGTTACTTTGATGTGAGCTTATCGGTATTACTGGGAATCAATTAATTAGCCGACGATGCAGCCCGCTCAGTTCATGAAGAAACTAGTGTGGTTCCGATCCCTTTAAAGGACTGATGTGGCAAGACAACTTTATTTGCTGGCTCGGAATCTTCCACGCACGTTTTGGTCGTCTACCAGCTTCCAAAGGTGTCACCTATATATACTTGATCCTCCGCTCAAGCTACAGCTACCATCGCAAATTTCCCGCTCCAATGCGATGCTGTTATGCCGCCTTTGTTTGGGTGTTGCATTCACAAAGGCGCACTCGTTTCGCACCCGCACGGCGGACACCTCTACATATGCGACTCCTGCGGAACTGAAGAGACAATCGAACACGTCTCGTGCAGCTGCACTCGCTATGACACTCAGCGATGCCCGCTCCGGATGCTTTTGAACCAACTGGGCTCCAGACCGTTTGCTGTAGACAAGATTCTAGGACCTTGGACATGTGCTTCGAGAGCGGAGAAAGCAACTAAAGCTAAGTACCTGAAATCAACAAATCTGAGCGACTACCTGTAAACTGGATGTGCTCCCCCAACTGTGCTCGTGATGCGGTGTATCTTTCTTCCCTCTCTTCTTCTGTCTCTCTTTTCCCCCCCTTTATCCCTCTCCCCCAGTGCAGGGTAGCAAACCGGACGTGCGTCTGGTTAACCTCCCTGCCTTTCCTAGCATCTCTCTCTCTGTTAACTTCGCTCGCGGTAGTCCCCCCGTTTGCGAAAAGAACACAAGCAGTGTTCTTTTCGCAAACGGGGGGACTGCCGCGAGCGAAGTGACCTTCGTGCGCTCGGTAACTACGACGCTATCGTTCCGGCGTAACTAATGTAGGCCCTGAAAGAAATAATGGCAAGTACGTCCGTGGTATTGCAGATGAGACAGCTAAACCGAGTGCTACTTTCTTTGACACCAACGTCAAAACACTATTCTGTTATTTTGGTAGATGAGTCACTGTCGGCGCCGCTTGATCGTACTGACACTGCGCAAACGTCTTGCTCAGTTAAAAGACCATCCATCACGCAAAGCTGCAAGTCGAGAAGATAAAGACATGGATGGACGATGTATTACCCAAGACGTCATTGCAAGTTGCGACGCTGTAAGCGCTGTGTTGCGCATGCGCGCACAAGCAAGCAAAAAAATCCAAACACAGACGGACATTATACCACAAGCAAAATTCTATCCGATGCAGACGTAAAGCTTGTTATGTCATGTGGCAGAAAAAAACGTCTGCATCGTAGAAGTCTCCACAAAGCTCCTGTTAGATTATCACGCCTCATTATCACGCCTCAATTCTGCGGCGCGTCCGCGGGAGCCGCGGCGAAAAATGGTGCCGTGCGCAGCGCGCGCCGCCAGCGGGCGAGGGCAATCAATGAGGAAACCGCGCGCGCAGGAGAGCGTCGCTACTTTCGTAGATGCTATGAGTGTCAGCAGGGGCACAACAAGAAAAGAAGAAAAATAAATATTTTTTTTCTTAAGCTGGCCTTTTAAGTAGCGCAGGAATGTTCAAGTTGGTGGTTCAAACAACTATCTTGCTCGAAAAGTAATGCCTGTCATGCCTCACTTGCACAAAATTGCACACAACATCAAACGATTACACGAATGTGCTAAAGTGCAAATACTTTTCTCGGCTACTCGTAAGTTGATATCAATTTGTAGAATCAACAATGAAACCCTAAAGAAGACACATGCTTGCAAGCAACACCATAACACGTGGCTTGAGGAATGTAGCAAAACTGTTGTTTGACAGATGCTTCTTTCCTGAAGTAAAGTACAGGTAGGACGAACAAGCCGCATTGCAGAGTGCCTTGGTGTGAATCCTTTCAAAATACAATGCTTTATAAATTGACAGAGTTGAAATAACCAGGCTGCTAATAGAACTGATAATGGAAGCTGGGGAAAAAAATGGAAATTTGAGTGCCGAATATGTAAACATTTTGACCCATAGTTGACGGATGAATAAAAAGTCACAGTTTCGCCACTAGGGCGAAGCAATGAATGAGATAGCAAGAAATTCGTTTGTCACATGGCCGCAGCAACGTCAGGAAGAACTCTGAATGACTGTCAGTTAAGTTTTTAGATGTTGGCAATCATATGTCGGCTAATGCAGGCGCGACCAGAAGACGAGCCATTTCGGCCGTGGCCTGTCAGACAACGGCTCACTCTCGCTATCAAAATGTTATTGTTTTTTTTTTGTTGTTTTTTTTCTTGCGCCGGATCACATTTGTGTCACTATGACCCGCCACTGTGGTCTAATGGTTATTGTCAGAGCTTCAAGTCTCCCACCATTGGAGGGGGGGGGGGGGGGCCTCGTAGGGCCGCAACAGTATATATATATATATATATATATATATATATATATATATATATATATATATATATATATATATATATATTGTTAAGTGGGAGGCTCCAGCAGTAAACGAGACAGTCGGATCATGCCAACAAAAAGCCAGTCGTTTTATTCACACTCGTGAATATATAGGAAAGCAAAGGGGGAGAGGGAAGTGGGATAAGATTGCGCACATGCGCACTTGAGAGCTTCGGCTGCATCGTTCAATGGGTTATCACATTTCTTCCCCCCTTAGTAGCCAAAACGCGCGACCGGTTTCTTGACTCGTGTGGAGCGACGTAGTTGCTGTGGTTGCGCTTCTGGGGTACTCTGGGGAGGTAGCAGGCGCCGTTCTTTCTAGTTGTACCGGCCCCGGGGAACCTGTTGTAAAAGGCCTCGGCAGGTCTTCGGCTGCTGGGGTTTCATCTGTGCTCCGCTTACGAACTTGATCCACATGGCGGCGGACAAGCCCATCCGCCGTCTTGACATCCAGGAGGCGAGTGCCACGCGTAGACTCCACTGTGCCTGGGGACCACTTGTCGCCGGTGCCGTAGTTTCTCACGTACACGTAGTCTCCTGGGGCGAAATTCCAGCCTGGGTCACTCGTAGCGTTGGCCGGATAGACTCTGGAAGGAAAAGACATGTCCAGTCTTGTGCGCAGACGGTATCCTAATAGCCTCTCTGAGGGAGAAGGGCCCTCTTGGTGTGGTGCGTTCCGATAATTGCACAATACACGTGCCAGTGATGTGATGAGGCAAGTGCCTCCTATCTTCTTCAAGCCTTCTTTGATAGTGCGCACGGCTCGCTCTGCTAGTCCATTACTCTGGGGGTGATAGGGAGGTGTACGAATATGCGCGATTCCATTGCGCTGCATAAACTGCTCAAACTCTCGTGCTGTGAATGGCGTGCCGTTGTCAGAAACCACCGTCCGCGGTATACCAAAACGACTAAATATCGTCCTGAGGGCATTGACTGTGCTATGCGAGTTTGCTTGCGACACGGGGAGCGCCTCAATCCACTTGGTGTGAGGGTCGACGACTATGAGTACCATTTGCCCTTTTATTGGTCCCGCATAGTCCACATGCAAACGCGACCACCTTTCGCGCGTCTCGGGCCAATTCACCGGTTCTTCCGCCCGAGGCATCGGCAACGCCTGCACGCAGTTTTGGCATGTTGCTGCAATGCGCTCGATGTCTTGCTCTACGCCCGGCCACCAAAATAAAGATCTGGCCTTTGCCTTCATGGTGGACACTCCTTGGTGGGCTTCATGCAGTATCCTTAGCAGCTTCCCGCGCGCTGCTGTTGGCACTACCAAACGATGACCCCAGTAAAGAAGTTCTTCACTGACAGACAGCTCATGTCGCTTTTTGTACAAATCGGAGATTTCTTTAGTTTCCAAATCAAGCTTTTGCGGCCAACCCTCCCGAGTGTACTTGCGTACCTGGAAAAGTACCTCATCCGAGATGGCGAGTGCCTGGAGTTCCTTTACTGGCAGGGCCGGCTGATCCCACTCGTCCAGGGTCAGAACAACTTGGGCTTCTTCATCCTGCTTCACTTCTTCCTGCAATGGTTGAGGTAGACGGCTCAGAGCATCAGCATTGCACATGAGTTTACCCGGTCGATGTTGCAACCGATATCGGTAGGCCCCAAGCGGCCATAGCCGGCGTCTGACGATCCGCTCTTAGGAGACCCAACAACGGTTGATGGTCGGTTATGAGCGTGAACTGTCTGCCCAGAAGATAATCTCGGAATCGCGTGACGCCATAAACCAGAGCCAACGCCTCCCGTTCAATCTGCGAATAATTCTTTTCTGCTGCAGTAAGCGTCCGAGATCGAAATCCAAGGGGCTGATACTGTCCTTCAATTCGGTGAAATAGGGCCGCTCCCACACCGTAGGGTGACGCATCGCATTCCAGAAATAGCTCTCGTGCGGGATCGAAGTGAGTTAGCACAGGCGCGGAACACAAAGCGGCTTTTGCTTTTTTGGAAAGAATCGTTTTCGCGCTCATCCCAAGACCATTTCGATTTCTTTTCCAGAAGAAGGTATAGGGGACTCAGGAGCGTGGACAGATTAGGCAAGAATTTATTGTAGAAAGTTAGCATGCCGAGAAAGGAGCGTAGCTCCGTGACATTGCGAGGAGTCGGAGCCAGCTTAATTGCTTCGATGTTCTTCTCTGACGGGTGCAACCCTGCCGCGTCAATTCTGTGTCCTAGATACGTAACTGATGCCTCACCAATTCGGCACTTATCCGAGCGGAGCTTGACGCCATATTCCCTGAACCGCTGCAAGACTGCTTGCAGGTTCGCAGTTGGCTTATCATTCGCATCTGCTATCAGGACGTCATCTAGGTACGCTTGAACCCCTGGGAGACCTTGCAGAACATGCTCAATTGTTCTTTGAAAAATCGCAGGTGCCGAGGCAATCCCGAATGGTAGCCTATTATAACAAAAGAGGCCTTTGCGAGTGTTTATAACCGCTAGCTTGCGCTAATCTTCGCCTAGAAGAATTTGGTTGTAGGCATCGCGTAGATCCAAGATGCTGAACTGCTGCCCTCCACGAAGCGTAGCGAAAATGTCATCCACTACGGGTAGAGGATATCTCTCCATTTCACATATTGGGTTAAGAGTAACTTTGAAATCGCCACAGATGCGAATTGTCCCGTCGCGTTTGAGCACTGGAACCACCGGGGTTGCCCATTCTGAATAGGAAACTGGCGAAATAATGCCTTCGGCCACGAGTCGATCTAGCTCGGCGGACACTTTGTCTAGCAAAGAAAATGGAATTTTCCTTGCCTTGCAGAACCTTGGGGTTGCTCCGTCCTTTATATGAAGCCGTGCTGGTGGTCCCTTGATGACTCCCAGGCCCTCCGCAAAAAGGTCCGGGTACTTTTGCATCACGGGTGCAGCTGCCGGACTCTCCAGCTTCCCGTCAGATGAGAGCGACGCGATGTGAAGAAGCGGTGTCCCTTGTGTCTCGAGCATCTGCAATAGGTCACGGCCGCAAAGGCTAGGACCTTCGCAGTCCAACACAACGAGATCGCAGTCAACTGTTGCAGACTTATAGGAAGCTTGCATTTTTACAACGCCCCGCACTGGTATCTTCCCGAGATAGCATGACAGAGATAATGCAGCTTTACAAAGCGGTGGCCACTTGTGACGATGGGCTTCGTATGTCGTTTTAGGCACTACGCACACAGGTGAACCTGTGTCGATTATCATATTCAGTGGCACTCCGTTCCATGTAACCTGTTTGTGCAGGGGCGGAACCAGGCATTCGTTACTTTTCACTGACCATATTTGTAGTGCATTACAGTCGTTATCTTCACTTTCCGCTGAACCCTCCGTTATCGCGAAAGTTCTGTTCGTGGTGGCCGTCCATGTGCATACTCGCGCCAAGTGACCTTGTCGCCCGCATTTGTAGCACCTGCGCCGTCGTAATGAGCATTCCCTGGCTTGATGTCCCTGTTTGCCACAACAGCTGCAATTCTGCGATAAGCTGCTCCGTTCGCTCCTGTTTGCCGGTTGCCTGTTATGCTTCACGTTGAACACACCGACGGCGTCACCTTGCCAGGTCATCTGTTGCGACCCTAACTCCGCGCTTTCGGCTGCTAGAGCTAGTGCTTCCGCTTCTGGCAGCGTCAAGTCCTTTTTGGCTAGTAGTTGTTTCTGCAGGTTTTTCGACCGCACTCCACAAACGATGCGATCCCTCAGCATTCGCTCCAACATCGACCCGAAGTTGCAGTTATGAGCTAACCTGCGAATCTCGACAATAAACGCCTGCACGGACTCCCCTTCTTGTTGGTTTCTGTGAAAGAACTTGAAGCTTTCTGATATCTCGTTAGGGGACGGATCATAGTGCTCGTTCAATGTTGACACAACTTCTTGATAGCTCAGCGAGCTCGGTTTTCGCGGTGCGACTCTGCCGCAAAGGATTTCAACGGTCCTCGATCCTAACGCTGCCACCAACAAGGCTCCTTTCTTCGCGTCGTCAGTCACCTCATTTGCTTCGAAGTAGGCGTCAATCTTAACGAGATACGCTTGCCACTTATCTGTCTCCTCTGCAAAATCCGGAAGCTTGAGGGCCATGGCTGCGGGCGGGCTGATGGGTGTCTTCGTCTCGGTCTCGTGGCTGGCGCCCGGCAGCTTACGCGTATCGGAGGGTATTCTCGTCGCCACTGTTAAGTGGGAGGCGGCAATGCCGCTCCAGCAGTAAACGAGACAGTCGGATCATGCCAACAAACAGCCAGTCGTTTTATTCACACTCGTGAATATATAGGAAAGCAAAGGGGAGAGGGTAGTGGGATAAGATTGCGCACATGCGCACTTGAGAGCTTCGGCTGCATCGTTCAATGGGTTATCATATATATATATATATATATATATATATATATATATATATATATATATATATATATATATATATATATATATATATATATATATATATATATATATATATATATATAAACTCTCTATCACTGAACAAATGCTTAGAAATGTTACACGAATAAATATATTAGTTATAATTTCTCCATAAACATCAATACTGCCAGAAGAAATAACACCAGTGCTTGTCAAATGGGTGCAGCAGTGCTACAGCTGAGCTGCCAAGGGGGGACCGAGCCCCTCCTTAAAAGGTAGAAGGGGGGGCCGGGCCCCCCTGACATTAAGCCCTGGTCATTTGTCCACAAGCATGCTTCTACAAGTCACTGTAAACGTTCCAATCCTCGATTGCATCTGTGCGCAGTGCAGGCCCGTAGCCAGAAATATTTTTCGGGGTGGAGGGGGGGGCACCTGTTGAAAACCTTCAAAACTACCTATTTTCATTATTTATTCTCGTTAAAACACCCTCCTCCATCCGAATTGCGGGGGGGGGGGGGGGGGGGGAGTCCGGGCTCCTAGCGCCCCCCCCCCCCCCCTGGCTACGGGCCTGGCTCATTGGCGTAGCCACTGGGTGGCGCACCAGGCACGTGCACCCCCCCCCCCCAATTTTTTTCGCCATAGTCTTTAGAGCACAATATGACACTCGATCACATCTGCCTGCCCGGGCCCCACTTCAAATCAAAGTGTGCCCCCCCCCCCACCCCCCACCCCCCTCCTGTGCGTAAATATTACTTTCGCGTGTCCCTTGGCGGCGGCGCCAATAAGCGCCTGCCTCTACGGCGCGAACAGTGGAATCACCTCGGTGACAGCATAGGTTAAAGTCTCTCTTCATTGGAGGGGAGGGGGGGCCTCATAGAGTGCGGGAACAATATATATATATATATATATATATATATATATATATATATATATATATATATATATTGTGCTGACGATGAGCGCCAGCGGAGCTTGGGCCTCGTGCTCAACCAGCACGAAGAAGAGAAAGACGACGATTCAGAATAAGAACAGCCGGCCCAGGAACGGGCATTGTCTCTTGATTCTCTTACTATGGCGCAGTCGTCGGAAAGCTTCGGAGAACCCCTGCTGTTAGCTTGAGTTCGACATCACGCTTCCTCGATGATGGAACCCGCAAGTCGACCACCGCGGCAAGTATCGATCCCACCACCAGCGTACGGCGTCCAGGCCTCCATTGTGGTTCCGGGGAACTTGTCCGGCGACGTGCGACTTCGCGACAACAATGCGCACGGGCTCCTCTCGCCTAGGGACGGCGCACATGCCTCCTCGGTACCCGGCAACCTGTCGGCGCTTCAAGCACCGTCCGTGGACGGCGTTCAGGCCTCCTCGGCGGTTCAATCTCGCTTCGTCGACGCCGCAGTACCAATTCACAACACGACACCGCACGGGTTCCGCTTGCCTGGGAACCCGACATCACCCGACAGCGCCCCCCGAGCTGCAGCATACCATCGCGCAACTCCGGGTCACGACTAACGCCTTGATAGCGTCGAGCTCCCAGCTGTCTCCTGCCGCCTTGCCAACATTGTGCGCAATCAATGCCATGTTGGCTACGGCCGCCTCACAAGAACTTGAGGCAAGCTCACCCGAGAACCGCCGCGCACTCCGGCGTTCCCTCACGGAGCTCTCAGAGCAACTGGGCTGCTTGGTGTCGGCTCACTCTGCATTTTTGCCTGCCATCTTACCATCGCCGGCTGCCTGCGAAATACCGCAGTTCCGCGGCTTCCAGGACGACGTCTTCCTGTGGATCGACACCATTAATTCTATCGGCACCCGCCATGCCGGCCGGAACATCGGAAATGGCTGGTGGCCATCAACCACCTTCGGGATGCAGCCAAGGCATGGCACCGCTACGAAGGCGTCCAACAACAATCCTGGCCTGAATGGTGTGCGCGACTGACTACCATTTTTCGGCCACTTTCACACGCCTGCAGTCCCTTCCCTACTGACCCAATGTGCACCGCTCATGGGAGCTGTGAGACACAGAACCTCGACGGTACTGCCCGGACCCCTACCATCCTGCCCTCCCTCGGTGACCAAGATCAAGGGCGCCGTCACGAGGTTGTAGCTGCTCCCTGCACCAACGTCCCCACTCTCGGAATTGGAGCTTCTGATGAGCCCCGGCCCGATGGTATAGTGCCCTGCAGCTCCCTCGCAGCAGGCTTCGCGGAACGCCCCGCGACAGACACCGACACAGACACTGCCACAATTCTCAAGGCGGGCTTCGCGGTCCAGACCTCAGACTCCGCGTCTGGACCACCCAACTCACGACATTCCTTGACAGAGACGAAGACCACCACTGGGCAACTGAAGCCAGTGCCGTGGACCCAAGGCTCATCATCAGTCGGGCACGTGGAGAGTCCGCTTTCTCTAATGCTTGACACTCGTGCTGTCCAGAAGCCTAACGAGCCCATGACAGCAGATGATCACCTTGCACTGAGTGGGAACCAAACGGCAGACACAAGAGGACTGTCAGTGCGGACCGTGTGTGCTGGTGGCTTCACTGCTGTCTTCAGAAGCCATATCTCCACAACCACGACTTTTCATACGACGGTTACACCCTCTCTCAGACCACCAGAATGCTCGGCAGCTCAGCAGAAGTCGCGGCGAACACAACACCGACCACCGCGGCATAGTCAGTGCCGTCCGCCAGAATTAGGTTTGACACCGCAACCCAAGTCACTGCGTGGCCGAGATCGGCCACCGCGATGCAGTCAGTACCGCCCACCAGAGGTGCCATCGGCAATGCGCTAAGCCAAGCCCCAGCGTTGCATCGACCAAACACAGCGACACCACCAGCATCGGCCACCAGATACACTGTCGGTGGCTGCGCTCATTCGAAGTCATGGCCGAGTGTGATGACGATGAGCGCCAGCGGAGCTTGGGCCTCGTGCTCAACCAGCACGAAGAAGAGAAAGACGACGATTCAGAATAAGAACAGCCGGCCCAGGAACGGGCGTTGTCTTTTGATTCTCTTACAATATATATATATATATATATATATATATATATATATATATATATATATATATATATATATATACAGGGTGTCCCAGCTATCTTTAGCCACGGGTTAAAAAACACAATATTACAGGCAGACGAGGGAAATCAGTTTCATATGGCTCACAGCCACCTTGCGCACTACAGACAATTTTTTGTTTGGCAATTAACTAATTTGTTAATTAGGATTAATTTACTAAATCGTTAAATATTGACTTTAGGCAAGAAATGGGACTTGCAAAGTGCGAGAGCGTCTTCAGAAACCCCCATTGCATTATTTTCGATAAAGAAAGTCTTACGCGTACGATCTTTCCATGCTGCAAAGAAAGCCCGCGAAATACAAAAAAGACCACGTGACTAGCGCATTCGCGCGCCGCGACCGTGCTGCTCTCAGCCGTGGTTTGAGCGAACAAAATCAGTCGCGGCATGGCCTCCGAGATGGCGGGCGCGCAGCGGGTTTTTCTCCGGCCGTCCCAATCGCACGGAGAGAGCGTATTTCCCGAGGTGGGCGTGGCCCGCTCTTTCCTCCGCACCGCGGCGCACTTACTTGGGATCGGAAAAGCTGTCGCGCCGTTGGCGCAGCTTGCATGTGGCGAGGAAAAAATGGTTTTGCGCTTTTATTAACCTCGCGCTGATTTGGAAATGTCTGGTCAAGGTGTACGAGAGGCCAAGTCAATGCCGGGGCCTATCGATTTTCAAATGGGCTTTTTTTTTTTTTTTTTTTTTGCTGTAGATTTGCGCCTCCTTTATTCGAGCACTTAGAAAAGCGATGCCTCTGCAAGAGATCCGCATGTGCTAGAAACTTACTATACTTCGAAATTTGCGGTCTGTATAGTATGGGGGCGCTATCGAAGGAGAAGAAAAAAAAAGAACAATGATGAGGCTGGGCGTGATGACGCCCGAGGCTCGCGCTCGCCGTGCCGCTAAAGACCGATCAGTCGTTACCGGGCCTTCGTAAATTAAACGCGTTTTTCTTGTCGCCTACGTGTTCTCTGAGGGTTTCGGCCGACCACTGGCCCCGATGTTGATAATGTTGTAAGCTAGATTTAAGGCCTGCGACGGAAGCAGTCCGTTTGGAAGCAGTGTCGCAAAAAGCAGGTATCGGTGCTTGCTTCCTTTGTGTATTTTTTCCTTCGGTGTTACATGATATAGCGAAATGAAAACACACGTACATCAGCACTCAAATTTTCCATTAGGAACACTTTGTTTATATTTCCTTTATTAACAACTTGCAGGCACTTCCTTCTATACGGAATGCTTTACAGGCATTGTATAACAGGTTAATGCCGTCACAGCAGCGTAAATAAGTAGAAAAGTGACATCGGCATAAAGGAAGCATTATCCGCACAGAGTGAAGTGGCAGATTGTGGCCTTCATGCAGTCAATATACATCGTAAAACTGAAGCGAAAACTAAGATCATGAAAAAATCACGCACGCAAAGCTGCTGGTAAACACTGCGCAACGATCATCATTGCACTGCAATGCATGCGAGGAAATTAAATAAAACAAAACAATGCAAAGACGTAAGAAAAGCATTATTCGCATAAGACAGCTCCGGAGTGCATGAATACAATACCGTAAGTACAGCTAAAATGTAAACTAAAAATATGTACTGTGCATAGAACGAAGCACAACGAATCTACGCAGTAAATACTGCACGAAGATTACGGCACCACAAAGAAGAAAAAAAACATGCGCACGCTCTAATCCCGCGCGCTCTGCTTTCTGCCGCGGTCTCCGCTGCCGCCGGAATCCCAAGTGAGTGCGCCATCTCGCGGTGGCCGGGCGCGCGACGCGATGTACGTTTTTTTGCTGGGGAGCGCGGCGATTGGGACGGCCGGAGAGAAACCCGCCGCGCGCCCGCCATCTCGGAGGCCATGGTCGCGGCCGCGATTCGCCGGCTCCGTTGCAGTGGCAGGCCGATATGTTTACGGTGGTTTCTTGGCCCATTGCCAGCCATTTGGCGCGCGTGACTGTGAAAGTTCTAGCGAGCGCAGGCGAAGAAACCACCGTCAACTTATCGGCCTACTGCTGAAATGGAGCCGGTGGATCGCGGCCGCGGCTGATTATGTTCGCTCAAACCACGGCTGAGAGCAGAACGGTCGCGGCGCGCGAATGCGCTAGTCACGTGGTCTTTTTTGTATTTCGCGGGCTTTCTTTGCAGCATGGAAAAAATGTTACGCGTAAGACTTTCTTTATGGAAAGTAATGCAATGAGGGTTTCTGAAGACGCTCTCGAACTTTGCAAGGCCCATTTCTTGCCTAAAGTCAATATTTAACGACATAGTAAATTAATCCTAATTAACAAATTAGGTAATTACCAAACAAAAAATTGTCTGTAGTGCGCAAGGTGGCTGTGAGCCATATGCAACTGATTGCCCTCGTCTGCCTGTAATATTGTATTTTTTAACCCGTGGCTAAAGATAGCTGGGACACCCTGTATATATATGATTGATATGATATATATATGAAGACATGATTTGGGAGAGTAATTAAGGAATATAAATTACTTAACTTTTTAAGTAGCGGAGTTAGGTGGTGAAGTCCAATGAGAGAATTGAAGTCCTTCATGCGAAGAACCCATTTCAGCTTTGATATTTCGGAAAAGCGGCCTCTAGGAATAATTGCGAAGTTATGAAATTCTCGAAATTTCAGCGGCGAAACCGAAACCGAAACGCGGAAGAGCGCAATAGCCACATTCGTCTGAGACGTCCACAATGAGTGAACGTCATTATATCAACCATCAACCGACTTCTTAGTGTGAGTGTGTGGGCTGCGCTTGCAGTAGTAGCACGCATGAAGCACATACGTTAACGAACGGGGAAGAACTGCGCCTCTGTAACCGTTGTCTTCAACAGTGACGTCATTCTAGTCGTCTGCTTGTTGCGCTCATCAGTGCTTGGGTTTCGGTTTCGCCATTGAATTTGCCTGAATTTCATTACGCGACAATAATCAATAGAGGCCGCCTTTTCTAAATCTCAAAGCTGCGATGAGTTTTTCGCATGAAGAAATTCAATTCTCCCATTTTACGTAACCGCATAGCTCCACTAATTAAAAAGTTTGTTAATTTAATTTTCTTAATTACTGTCACAAATAACGCCTTCGGCCATCTTCAGATGTAAGTTGCTATAAAAGAAACAATTGTGAAAACAGCGAGCAAATATCGCATTTTGCTGATTTTTTGAGGATATTGGACACATTTCTTGAAACAACCTGTATATATAGTATAGTGTGTGAATCGAACCGTCTCTCCTGCTAAATTACACATATCGTAGAAGAGTCTGGTATTGGCCCGATTGGTACAATTGGTACCTATTGGTACATAGCGTGGAAATTCGTCGAACCCAGCCTTTAAAGACACGTACACAAGAAGAGAAAATTGACGACCACACACTCTGTGGTCGTCAATTTTTCCATCTTCTGTTAGTGTCTTTGAAGGCTGGGTTCAACGAATTTCTAAATTAAACAGATGCCTATGAATGTTATACAAACAATATTATTCCGTGTGTACATCGGCGATTCATATAATGTGCCGATGCAATCAAGCACCTTAAAATTGGCATTTTTGAAAGGCTTTTTGAAAAATAACTCGGGATGGTAAGGTTTAGATATGTGCGGGCTCGAACGAAATAGCAAACCTGCAACGCAGACCACTAATTTACTCGCTGCATCGAGAACCTCAGGCATGACAACGCTATGTTTTATTTTCACGCCTACTTACCTAAAAAAAAAGCCCCCCACCTCCCCGAAGGGAATCGTGAGGAAATGCGAATGCATTTCGCGCGCGCTTCACTCCATTTATATATGGTGGTTGTGGTTTGAAGAAGGAAAAGGCGCCTAATTTCTGCAGCCCGGTCGGGAGCACGGCGCAGCGCCTTTTTTTTTTTTTTTTGCTTTTTCTAGTTTTTTTTAACTTTTTTATTTATTTTTTTAATTTTTTTTTCATATATAGCTCCGCCGAGCTCCGCCGCAGACCGCTTTTAGTTAACGCGCACGCTGCGATTTTTTATTGTTCAACAACGCACAGGAGAAATCTCCCACCGGCACCACCTTGGAGGTCAAGATTCATTGCCATATATACGGTGTGGCCAGTGAACGGTTGTGCAGCGCGAGCAGTCTGTTTTTTCAACCAAGAAACTCGCTAGCAGACGCTGCCTGTGTCGGCGTCGCCAGGCGAGAGAGGGAGAGGGGGGGAGCGTAGGAGAGGAGAGAGAGGTGGGGTGCGCATGCGCAGTGGGAGAATAGGGCCGCGACCCGTCATGTGCAGGGTCTCGAGGAAATGCATGCAGCAGTAAGACGATACCAGTTTTCCGGTTTGGTCGCACCACATCAACCCAACAATCACGATTGAATGATTATTAAGAAAAGTGGTGAGTAATGATTTCCCCCCCGCAATTAAAGCACTACTGCCAAAAAAAAAAAAAAACTCAACTACAGCGCTTGTTGAAAGGGTGCTGTTGTGCTGCAGTTGACCAGTTGGTGGGGGGGGGGGGGGGGGGGGATCCCCTCAAAAAATGGAGAGCCCCCCCCCCCCCCCCCCCCATACTTTAAGTCCTGGTTATGGTGCTGAACTGCTGGTCCGCAGGTCGCGGGATCGAATCACGGCCGCGGCGGCCGCATAAAAGCGCGTAGCGCTCATGGTGCTTAGCTGTGCGCGTCATTGGATACGTTGCCGTTAAGTCCACGCCAAGGCGATGCACGCGGCTAAAGTGGCAGTGACTAAAAGCTTTACGTGAGATTGTTTCTGGCTTCGACAACTTTCACTGGCGCTGCCACGACTCCTTCAGCCCTTGAACGTTCAACTTTTTATTTATTTATTTATTTATTTATTTATTTATTTATTTATTTATTTATTTATTTATTTATTTATTACATACCTACATCGCTCCAGTGGTCATTACGGCAGGGGGCCCAGTTGCGATGGAAGAGGGGCCCCTACCTTCTACGTATGTGTGGCTCTGCGCGAAGGTATATATATATATATAATCTTGCGAAGAGGCTGTCGGCTGTCTTGAACTGCCGTAAGACAAACAGGAAAAGGATAGACGCTTCTAAAAGAAACAGTTTATTTGTCAATGTGTCAATCGCAGATCGATTTTTATCAAGGCACAATTTATGAAGCTTCGATGCGCTTTTATAGCATCATCCTCCAAGCAGGGAGAGAGAGAAAAAGGAAAAGAACACAGAAAATAAAAATAGAAAATGAAAAAATGAAAAATTGAGTAGCCAGAACACCATACCATAAAAAAAAAAAGACGTGCATCACAAGAAGGGTAAGCATTTAAGAGAAAGGTCTACAGACTATAAGCTTCACTAGAGTCCACTGTAGTTTAGATAAACAAATTATCACTGCGTAATATGTGCACACAATACACACAAATACCGAAAGCGCACGTTAGACAAAAGCAGAATTCCAAATGATATCGTGTAGTATGATGCAACGCCATTATAAATAAAAGCTGTTTTTTTTTTTTTACTCAATGATAGTTTTAGCCGCGTCACTTCAGTTGCAGTCGCGATCCATGCAATCGAAAGTTCCTGCGTCACAACGATATTACGTAGCGTGCATCCCTTCACTGTTTGTAGACAACGATTACCTCGCGCGGCGTTTTTCATGCAAGGCGTTCCTGCATCGGGCGTGAGACTTACGCGACGGGCACTTCGACCTAGCACATCAGTCTGGGCTGGTGACACACGTCACATAATCACACATGCACCGTATGACCACAATTATCTCCTTGTAATGCACACAGCACAGCATGTTCTCCATATCTGGTTTGTTTACTTTCGCACTGGGTTGCGCTAACGGGTTATGACGGTCGCTCGCTTTCTCTTTCGCTTCGTCCGCACATACGCCATTCATAGCGACGCACAGCACCGCGTATTGCGCAGTAGATCACCAAGATTGCCACGTTGCGAGCTCCAAGTAACACACACACGCACGCACATCTGTCAACGCTAATGCTATGGCTTTTGCACGCGGTAATCGGGCACAGACGCGCACATTCCGACTTCACCTCACTGCACACGAATGAACGCGACAATCGCCGATATGGTGACACTCAGGTGATAGGCTTCATGCATCCGAGCGGTGGAAGGAACACACGCCGTGATGGCAACTTGACGATGCCGACACGACGGAACGCGATAGAGCGTCCGCGCTGCTAGCTGCCGCTTCGGTGCACTTCAAACGCGGCACAGTCACAAGCTTCTACAGCATCGAATGACGACCGGCGACGATGATGCTACGTACGTGAGGATAACAGTAGAAAAGAGCTTCTTCTGGTAGAAAGAGACACCGCAGAAAATCGAATTAACTGCTCTCGGCCTCGGTGCAGCGGTATATCGCCTCTCGTCGCGAACGGCGCCATGTTGCATTTTTCATTGGTTCGTCTTAACCGTAACGTCATGGTAAAGAGCGGCCGTAGTTGGACGCGCATGATACAAATGGACAGCGGTAGAGTTTACTTTTTATTCTTAGCTTGTCACCGACTATAGTGAATATTCAGTTTAGTGAACTTTCAGGGAAGTGAAATATTTCCTTGGGTCGCTTGAAGTTCACTCAAGTGAGAGTTCGCTGTACATAAGGCAGAGCGGAAGATGCATGAATGTTAGATTAATAGAACACAAGGCAAATACTCGTGCAGATGGCCTAGCGCATATAGCTTCGCATTGCAAGGAGTGTGGGTGCGCTCCACAATTCAGAAAAACTAACATGATCGCTAGAAATCATGACCAGACAAGTGGCGAGATTATCGAGGCCTTGCAGAGACACAATAACAAGAATTCATGCATTAGCGTGCCATCTATCGCCTTGCATGAAAAAAAAAAATTGTGTATTTGAATGGGCAGATTTTATATATATTGTTTCCTTTGTGTTTTGTTATGATATGTGTGCCCACGTGTGAGCATAAAAGTGTGTGTCAAGACGAATAAAGATCAGTTTTGTTGAGTCCGGCGCCTGTCTTCGTGTATTCTTCATCGTCTGTGTTTATCGTTCCTTCGTTGCGCCGTTTCATAATCATGAAACCATACCAACTCGCCCAAATATCAGTGCCACCTGTTCATGCCAAAGAGAAAAGAGCGAAATGAATCAGTGTAGGTAAACTCTGGCGCCCCGAAATCCTTGTTTCATGGTGGACCACGCCAGCTCGATTTGGGTAGGAAAAATGTTAGTTTTAATACGCTTCCATGATCTCACCCGCTATAGGACGGTTGCGCGTTTTTTCGTGTTTCAATATACATCAAGCTTAATAATTGATCTGAGCGGACGAGGGAGCTTGCGAACTCTTCACTCAGAGTCAGCGGAGATTATCCGTCGTCGGTTTCAATAAGACAGCTTAGCGATATTCGCTGCGTTACTTACTGCATGAAACACAGCGCGTGCTTTTGCAGATTTCAGCCAGACAAAACGAAGCGAAGCGGCATTAACAGCAGGTCGCATTCGTCCGACTACAAAATGTAGATTTGTCGAATGATGGCGCACTTCGTGTGCTATGCGAACTTTTGCTGACTGCAGGGACAGACGCAAAAATTCGAATGCTAGATAGCACTGGTTCGCATGCACATGAGCGATCTGTCACAAAAAAAAAAATAATAATAATAATTTGACGTTACATCTGCCTATGCATTGTAGGACCTGTGCATGCGAACCAGTGCTTTCTATAGCATTCGAATTCTGGGCAGGAGTGGAAATGCGCTGGCGAGAGAACTAATGGAGGCCGATCACATAAAAAAGAAAGAAGGTTTTTGTATCAGTGACACGTCTGTTGTGCTGCGCAGTAAGGAAAAACTGTTTTTGGAAACCTGGTTGTGATATGGATATTTGTTGCTCTGCCGATCCTGATTAGCGGTGTAGATAGTGATGTGCATTGCGCCTGCGTGCGCTACTGGGCGGTGTATATATCTAGGGAGAATTCTGAATAAAGCTTAGTTGCGAGTTTGCGCCTGTCCTGTGTATCTGTATTCCTTCGTAGTCCTCGTCGATTTTGCGCTTCCAAGTTTTAAGGATTCAAGTACCGTACTCGAATAGAGAAGCCGTTCCTCCTACTAAAGCAACAACGCACCATTCGTGTCACGCAAATGTGAGTCTCGCCCGTATGTCCCGCCCTGCAGGATAGACTTGCCTTAGTTTTGTCATAAAAATAGCTTATCCACTCGGCTGATGCTTTGCTCAGACGAACGTGGTGTAACGTGGCGAATAAGTGACAGTACCTGTAAAACGGGAAACTGGGCTGCTGATGCAGATGTCAAGAGTTTCGCATCGTACGTCGCAGCGCGCGCATTTATAGTTTCAAGCATTCTGACAAATTATCAGTCTTTAGAGCTTTCGGAAGATTAGGTTACACCATGAAGGAAACACACGTATATTCCTGACAGCACATCGGTGACATTGATCACATTTCTGCCTAAACAAAACTAGATATTGCATATAAGGAACAGCGCCAAAAAACATTCCAATAGATGCTAAGGCGAAAATACAACCGGTCTATCGCGTTTAGGAAAAACATTAGGGCCCAGAGAACTGCAGATATAGAGAAATGATAGAGAAATGAAATGAACCGCCTTAGACGCAAGCCCAGTTCGGAAGCCAGATGTAAAATAAATGAATGAATAAATAAATAAATAAATAAATAAATAAATAAATAAATAAATAAATAAATAAATAAAAATTTCCCCGCAAGGGCAAAGCAATGAATGCGATGGCAACAAAAAGAC
Organism: Rhipicephalus appendiculatus; assembly: GCA_030522465.1. Classification (NCBI taxonomy): domain Eukaryota; kingdom Metazoa; phylum Arthropoda; class Arachnida; order Ixodida; family Ixodidae; genus Rhipicephalus; species Rhipicephalus appendiculatus. Next base: position 89,833 of record JALIZH010033000.1, read on the forward strand.
TAAGAGAAATAGTGGAGAGGGAGAGGCAATGAGGTTAACGAGTTTACGACAACCGGTTTGCTACCCTACACATGGGAACGAGATGGGGGGAGATGGAAAGACAGAGGAGAAAGAGAGAGGAGGGGAGCCCATAACACACACACACACACACACACACACACGCACGCACGCACGCACGCACACACACACACACACACACACACACACACACACACACACACACACACACACACACACACACACACACACACACACACACACACACACACACACACACACACACACACACACACACACACACACACACACACACACACACACACACACACACACACACACACACACACACACACACACACACACACACACACACACACACACACACACACACACACACACACACACACACACACACACACACACACACACACACACACACACACACACACACACACACACACACACACACACACACACACACACACACACACACACACACACACACACACACACACACACACACACACACACACACACACACACACACACACACACACACACACACACACACACACACACACACACACACACACACACACACACACACACACACACACACACACACACACACACACACACACACACACACACACACACACACAGTCAAATTGGAAGCTATGTGAAGTAAGGCTAGGCTAGGATCCTATATAGCAGGGGTCTCAAACACGCGGCCCGCGAATCTCTCGTTTGCGGCCCGCGGCCTGCACATCGCATGCGTTCTGCGTGCCACGGAGATGGCCGGCTCGCTTCATATCTGCTTCAATCGCGCTCTTCGGCAGAGTACGCGCGATTTTACTCCCCACGTAGAACGAATGGACGCGGGGTGATATGTTATCGATTTAGACTGTTATTTTTCTTTGGGGACTGCGTACCTTTTAGGAAGATTCCAGCTTGAAATGGAGGCAAGAACGGGGTAGTATTGATTCTCGGAGTGTCACCGACATTAGGAAAGAAAGGCGTACGTCGATGTGGGCATGCCTATGCTTCTGCGACTGAAGCTTCCACCTCTGAAGGTAAACATCAATAATTTTAAAGCGCCTTTATTTCTTGGCCAAAGAGATATAAAAGTGCTCTGGGAACATAATATAGAAAATGGCTTCGCTTGGCAACAAGCGGCAGCCATGTTTGATATGTAATACGTATATATGTGTTCGAAGCTCATTGTGTAGTACCAGAACAGTGACGGGCAGAGCAAGTATGTACACGTCTTAGTTATGGGAGGTCGCGACTGGAAAGTTCCAATACGCCACCGGTGGCTTTGCGTTTCCCCAGGTTGGTCCACACTGCGGGTGTTGAAGTCGTGCAGATAGGCGTGAAAGTGGTCTGCACACGCGCCTTTCTCCGCAAGAGGGGCGAAGGAGGCGCGGCGTCTGGGGGGGGTCCTGCGGCGAAGTCGAACAACGCGCCAGTCGTGTGGAGCGCGTCCTGTTCACTTCGAATGTCGAACTTGGGTATGCGTCTGATGCGAGGTATTATATAGAACTACTCGGCGAGCTGCACTGCGCAGTGACAGCCGCCGGCACCTACAGCAATGCTGCGGATGAATCAGACGCGCACTGTCTGGCGAAAGGAAGTGAACGGCAGAGGAAGTCGTGGTAGAGGCATCTGTCGCCATTTCCTGGGGACCACCGCCGCGGTAAGCAAGAAGCGATGAGACTACTGCTCATGGCGGAAATTACTTAGCGGTTGCGTGCGACGCACAGTGTTCGTCCCAAGAGCGGAGAATCATTTGATCCTCACTACTTGTTGCACAAACGGTAGCCCGCTCTCGGGTGTCACTGGAGTAGGATGGCGCATTCGCGGTGCTCATGATGAAGCACGCGGATCAGGGATGTTGAACGGCCTGCAGCGTGGTTCGTATCACGCTTGAGCTCAGGTTGATTTAACGCGCATGCCACTTATACTGTAGCAGCGTAAAGGTGTTACAAATTTTAACATGTAGAGCATAAATGAAAAACCAAACTCATCATCTCTATACAACTAGAGAAGAGTCCTGAAATTGCGTTTCTGCGTTGCTGAAGCAAAGTCAGTTATAGCAATGATGGGAATTGGTGATCATGATGTAAAATGGAGATAAGCTATAGGTTGCCTAAACGGATTTTTAGCCCGCTGTATCTTGTGGGCGAAGTAACAAATTGATGTAATACATGCTCGTTAATAAGTTCCTCAAGTGCCAAGTATTGGCCAGATCGCGCGCGCAAGACTGGAGCCTGACATATCCAATCAACGTGAAGAAGGTTAAAATCCTCTCCTTGTAAAATACATTCAGTTTCTAAAGCAGCCAGTGCTTCCGTAGCAACGATCTCAGCGACTGGTTGTGCCGGACCCTAATCTCATATTGCCACGCGCTATTCTTATTTTCACTTTTGTTGTATTCGGTTTTCGCCCACAGAGACCGTCAGCAAAGCTCGACTCAAACCGCGCCTTATTGTTCTAGAACCTTCGCGATTGTTGTAGATCGTTTTGTTAAGATTGCACGCAAGACGCGACCACTCGAGATTATTCCAGAGCTTGCGCGATGACCTGTGATAAGGCTAGAATGTTCGACGCGTGATGCATAAAAGCCGGCGCGCTCCAACGATGTTCAGTTCATCGACGGCCGACGCTCTGTTCGCCGCTATCAGTGCCAGCGTGTATTGCTGTAATCTGACTTTCAGTTTACCGGCCACAAGTTCGGCCTAATAAACAGTTTCATCTTGAACATACCGACTGCTGCTTGGGTCAACGTCACGACCACGTGACATCTGGTGGAGGTGCTGCCTCTTTCATGTACCGCACGCCCCCCGTCAAGCCGTGAACCCAGCCCAAATCGTGACGAAGACACCCACCCCGCCACGGACAGTCGAGCCAGCCGCAGACTGAAAGGACTTCCCCCGCAGCACGGACTCCTGCCGGAGAAGCTAAAAGCCACGGCGACGAAGACGACAGGCACGATGACGGCCGCTGTGTCCCCTGCACCGATCGTTATCCAGCCACCGAGAGAGCCACCCATTTTCCATGGATCGCCAAGTGAGGACCCTGAGACCTGGCTAGAAACGTACGAACGAGTCGCGACTTTCAACAACTGGGACTCCGACGAAAAACTGCGCCGCGCATACTTCTACCTGGAAGACGCAGCAAGGACCTGGTTCGAGAACCGGGAGTCCACACTTCGAACATGGGACCTTCTTCGCAGCGCTTTCCTGGATACGTTCGCGAACGTCGTCCGAAAAGAAAGGGCCGCAGCCTTGCTGGAGACGCGGAGCCAACTTCCGAATGAAAGCGTGGCCATCTTCGCAGAGGAAATGACACGACTGTTTCGCCACGCTGACCCTGCTATGCCCGAGGACAAGAAAGTCCGCTTCCTCATGCGAGGAGTAAATCAAGAGCTCTTCGCTGGGCTTATGCGGAACCCACCAAGCACTGTCCAGGAATTCGTCTCCGAGGCAACGACGATTGAAAAGACACTGGAGATGCGCACCCGCCAATTCAATCGCCGCTCGACGCCAGGGTATGCAGACGTTCATTCCCTCTGCTCCGAAGACCTGCGCGAAGCGATCCGAGCGATCGTGCGCGAGGAACTGCGCAAGCTTTTACCCTTGCCACAGCCTCAAGTGGACTCGATCGCCGACATCGTTCGTGACGAAGTCCAGCAAGCGTTGGGAGTCCCCGAACCCCCGCAGCCACATCCAGAGGCTATGACCTACGCTGCTGCAGTCCGCCGTCCTGTTCCCGTTCCGCGACAACATCAAGTCACCGCATCGCCGCAGTTCCGTCGCCAGACGCCGCCACCACCACCACGACCGACGCCCTACCGTCCCCCTGTCGGCCAGCGCTACGCGCCAAGGAAAACCGACGTCTGGCGCGCCCCTGACAACCGCCCGCTCTGCTACCATTGTGGCGAGGCCGGCCACACCTACCGCCGCTGCCAGTACCGACAGATGGGGCTGCGCGGTTTCGCCGTCAACGCGCCGTGTCCGCAGCGGGGTGAACGACCTCGCGACATCACCGACTACATTACCGGAACACAGTGGCAACAACAACGACCGTCATCCCGTTCACCGTCACCCGGCCGCTACATGTCACCGCACCGCCGGCAGTACACTGGCCCAAACCGGGGCCGGTCGCCTAGCCCGTATCAGGGAAACTAAGGGCAGCAACCGATGGAGGTGCGGTTGCTGTACGACGAAATGCCGAAGATCCTCCGAGGCCGCCGCCGACGACGACAACGCGACAATACCTACAGAACACGACGCGAAGCAGACGAAGCCCTGCCGACGAAACGTCGCGGACCGACGAAGAAGGGACGGCGCAACATGCAAGCAGAGCAACATTTCGACGCAGCCGTGATCCGACGCCGCGACCCAACCGCAACGCACGACGACGAACCAGTGACCTCGACGTAATATTCGACGGCCACAACGTCACCGCCCTCGTCGACACTGGAGCCGACTATTCCGTCGTCAGTGGCCCTTTCGCGGCGAAGTTGAAGAAAGTGAAGACTGCTTGGCAAGGCCCTGAAATCCGGACCGCTGGCGGTCATCTAATAACGCCGGCCGGTGTTTGCACGGCGAGAGTCACCATCAATAACAGGACTTATCCTGCGAGCTTTGTAATCCTACAAAACTGCTCCAGGGATGTGATACTTGGAATGGACTTCCTAAGTGACCACGGCGCCGTCATCGACCTAAGATCTGAGTCAATAACACTAACTTCAGAAAAAGCTCTGCTTACCCAGACGACGCCGGGGAACCATGCATTGAACGTGATAGAAGAGCACGTCACCATTCCGCCTCTCTCCAGCATCATAATTTCCGTCGGCACCGAAAAGCCCGCAGACTTCGAAGGTGTCATCGAGGGCGATCAGCACCTGCTTGTAAACCGTCAGATTTGCGTCGCAAGAGGCATCGCCGAGTTGCGTGATGGCAAAGCAAAGGTACTGCTGACAAACTTCAGCCACGAATATAGGCACGTTAACATTGGTACGACGGTCGCCCACATCGAGAAATTCATGGACACCAGCCACGCTTTCGCCCTCTCCGATGCTACCGAACCTGCTTCGACGAATCGAGGTCCCAAACCAGATTTCGACGTCAACCAGGACCTTCCGAAGGTCAAGCAAGACCAGCTAAAGGCCCTGCTCCTGCGATTCGAAGACTGCTTCTCGGCGTCGTCGAGAATTCGACAGACCCCAGTTGCGAAACATCGCATCATTACAGAAGAAAGTGCTCGACCAGTTCGACAGAGCCCGTACCGAGTATCGACGCGCGAACGCGAGGCCGTGAAGAAACAAGTCGACGAAATGCTACGCGACGACATAATCCAGCCGTCCAAGAGTCCCTGGGCGTCTCCCGTGGTTTTGGTGAAGAAGAAGGACGGCACGCTACGTTTCTGCGTCGACTACCGTCGCCTGAACAAGATCACGAAGAAGGACGTGTACCCCCTCCCACGGATAGACGACGCCCTGGATCGACTCCACAACGCAAAGTACTTTTCGTCGATGGACCTCAAGACAGGCTACTGGCAAATCGAGGTCGACGAGAGAGACCGAGAGAAGACTGCCTTTATCACACCAGACGGCCTCTTCGAGTTCAAGGTAATGCCCTTCGGTCTTTGCTCGGCGCCTGCGACGTTCCAACGTGTAATGGATACCGTACTGGCAGGCTTGAAGTGGCAGACTTGTCTTGTGTACTTGGACGACGTCGTTGTTTTTTCCTCAAACTTCGACGAACACCTCCGGCGCCTTGAAGCTGTACTTCAAGCAATAAAGACCTCCGGACTCACCCTGAAACCACAAAAGTGCCGCTTCGCCTACGAGGAGCTCTTGTTCTTGGGCCACGTGATAAGCAAGTCCGGAGTACGCCCCGACCCGCAGAAGACAGCCGCCATCGCTACATTCCCGCCACCCGCCGATAAGAAGGCCGTGCGTCGATTTCTCGGCCTGTGTGCCTATTACCGGCGGTTCGTTAAAAACTTCGCCCGCATCGCCGAGCCTCTTACTAACCTCACCAGGACCGACGTCGAGTTCAAGTGGGAAACGCCGCAAGAGGAAGCATTTCAGGAACTAAAACGACGCCTGCAGACGCCTCCGTTACTTGCGCATTTCGACGAACACGCCGAAACAGAAGTACACACCGACGCAAGCAGTGTAGGACTCGGCGCCGTTCTTGTGCAGAGGACTGACGGACTGGAAAGGGTCATTAGTTATGCTAGCCGGTCGCTATCAAAGGCAGAGGCCAACTACTCCACAACAGAAAAAGAGTGCCTTGCCATCATCTGGGCTACATCCAAGTTTCGCCCCTACCTTTACGGCAGACCCTTCAAAGTTGTGAGTGACCACCACGCCTTGTGTTGGCTAGCTAACTTGAAAGACCCTTCTGGTCGCCTCGCACGGTGGAGCCTGAGACTTCAAGAATTCGACATTACCGTCGTTTACAAGTCCGGGCGAAAACACTCCGACGCCGACTGCTTATCTCGCGCCCCCGTCGACCCGCCGCCTCAGGACGACCAGGAGGATGACTTCTTCTTGGGAACCATAAGTGTCGACGACTTCGCCGAACGACAGCGAGCCGACCCGGAACTCAGAGGCCTTGTGGAGTACCTTGAAGGCAAGACCGCCATTGTTCCGAAGGCATTCAAGCGAGGACTCGCTTCGTTTTTCTTGCGAAACGGCGTTCTCATAAAGAAGAATTTCTCGCCACTTCGAGCCAACTACCTTCTCATAGTGCCTTCAGCATTGCGACCAGAAGTACTCCAGGCACTACACGACGACCCGACGGCTGGACACCTCGGACTTTCTCGCACGCTCGCAAGAGTACAGGAAAAGTACTACTGGCCGCGCCTTGCCGCCGACGTCGCCCGCTACGTAAGGACGTGCCGAGACTGTCAGCGACGGAAGACACCGCCAACAAGACCAGCAGGCTTCCTTCAGCCGATCGAGCCTCCTCGGCGACCGTTCCAGCAGATCGGGATGGACCTTCTGGGGCCGTTCCCAACGTCGACTTGCGGAAATAAATGGATCGTCGTAGCCACCGACTACCTCACCCGCTACGCCGAAACAAAAGCCCTGCCCAAAGGCAGTGCCGCCGAGGTAGCCAAGTTCTTCGTTGAGAACATCGTCCTTCGACACGGCGCCCCAGAGGTTCTCATCACCGACAGAGGTACGGCCTTTACGGCTGACCCTAACCCAGGCGATCTTGGGATACAGCCACACAAGTCACCGCCGGACCACCGCGTACCACCCACAGACCAACGGCCTGACCGAGCGTCTAAATAAGACCATCGCCGACATGCTGGCCATGTACGTCGACGTCGAACACAAGACGTGGGACGCCATCCTTCCGTACGTGACCTTCGCGTACAACACGGCCGTACAAGAAACGACGCAGTTGACGCCATACAAGTTGGTCTACGGACGGAGCCCGGCAACGACGCTCGACGCCATGTTACCAAACGTGACCGACGAGGAAAACATCGACGTGACCACCTACCTACAGCGCGCCGAAGAAGCACGACAGCTCGCCCGCCTACGGATCAAAAACCAGCAGAGGACTGACAGTCGCCGCTACAACCTTCGACGACGCCACACGGAATACCAACCCGGTGACCGTGTATGGGTGTGGACGCCAATACGCCGACGGGGACTCAGTGAGAAGCTTCTTCGGCGATACTTCGGGCCGTACAAGGTGCTTCGACGTCTCGGTGCTCTGGACTACGAGGTCGTCCCGGACGGCATCACGAACTCTCAACGGCGCCGTGCGCGACCTGAAGTCGTCCATGTCGTGCGCCTCAAGCCGTATTACGCGCGTTAGCAAACCCGAGGACTGCACTTATTGCTTAATTATTGTACGTTCTTTCTTTATTGTTGTGATTTATTGTTGCATGCATTTTCCCCCCGTGTTCTGTTTTAAGCATCGGGACGATGCCTTTTCAGAGGGGGGCATTGCCACGCGCTATTCTTATTTTCACTTTTGTTGTATTCGGTTTTCGCCCACAGAGACCGTCAGCAAAGCTCGACTCAAACCGCGCCTTATTGTTCTAGAACCTTCGCGATTGTTGTAGATCGTTTTGTTAAGATTGCACGCAAGACGCGACCACTCGAGATTATTCCAGAGCTTGCGCGATGACCTGTGATAAGGCTAGAATGTTCGACGCGTGATGCATAAAAGCCGGCGCGCTCCAACGATGTTCAGTTCATCGACGGCCGACGCTCTGTTCGCCGCTATCAGTGCCAGCGTGTATTGCTGTAATCTGACTTTCAGTTTACCGGCCACAAGTTCGGCCTAATAAACAGTTTCATCTTGAACATACCGACTGCTGCTTGGGTCAACGTCACGACCACGTGACAATATCATATCAGGCCGGCCCGGAACCGCCACTCGCTTCATGAACACGCCACGCTCGTCCCGGCTGGTCTGGTGACAGCAGCTCAATGCGTTTGGTCCCTCAGGCCCAACGTCTAGCACTCTTGCTAGCTGGCCGCGTTCTTCTGTTTGTTTGTTTGTTTTTGCTTCTGTTCTATGGCACGTACCCACTTTGGGGGATGGGGCAAGAATGCGTAGTTGAAACTTAAAAGGTTGTGGGAAGCACTCTTACCACACCGTGCTGTTTGAAACACTTCCTTCCTGAACCGGTCACTTCTCTCGTAGAGAACCCTCTATGACAGTAGTTACTGAGGCATCAGGCCGATTTTCGCGCAGATATAGCTTTGCATAGGCGAGTCAACAATCCAGAGATTCAAAGTTTCTGGTGAAGAGATAACTGCGAACTTGTGCGGTGTTCACCTTCTGCCGCGAGGATTTTGCGAAAAAGTGTTTTAATAGGAAGTTGCAGGGGATGGAGCAACCCTGTCGTGGCCGCTTCGGCTACTTTCGTTTTCTCGATCGGCCTTTCCACATTTCTCTGCTTTAAAGATGGGTAGGCGCAGCCCGTTGTCGTGGCTACGCCCCTTTCGACAACGAAACACGGCGTCAGCGATTTACGTTATCGGCCCGCCGCCAGCGACCGAGCAAGACTGCTCCCACGTATTGCTCGTGTCAATTACTCGCAGGTGGAATGGTGTCGAAGCACGGTGCCAGACACTGATACAGTACACCGTAGAACTAAGGATGGAAAGAAAAACACGATGCGCGCAACCACTCTGCGGCCAACACGCGCGCGCGCGTGTTGGCCGCAGAAGTGATGTGTGTGTGTGTGAGTGTGAGTGAGTGAGTGAGTGGAGTGAGTGGAGTGAGTGAGCGAGTGAGTGAGTGAGTGAGTGAGTGAGTGAGTGCTTGCGCGCGTGCGTGCGCGCGCGTGCGCACACACACACACGCACGCACACACACACACACATACGCACGCACGCACGCGCGTGCGTGCGTGTGTGTGTACATACATACATACATACATACATACATACATACATACATACATACATACATACATACATACATACATACATACATACATACATACATACATACATACATACATACATACTTTTTGAGAGCAATCATACCAACAAGACTGCGAGAATCTTTATTCACTTTTATATTATGGACTAAGGCTACAACTAACCAAGTGTGTGCGGCTTCTTCCGTGAAGTTGTTGCTTCTTTTGACATCAGGAACGCACGGTTTTCATTCGAATATTTCAGTGGAGTTGCACGCAAAATATTATATAAAAATGTTATAGAGGTTATGCTAGCTGTACCATTGTATTGTGGAGTCTATGAAATCGAATCTGAAGGGAATTTCTAAAGAGGGCAAAGAAGATGCCAGTAAGGGCGTCAACAAAGTCATTTTTCTTTCAACTTCCTATCGCAACACACTTCCTGTCAAGCCTTGGCGAGAGAAAAAAATACTCTTCGTACCGGGAGTATAAATTGTATAATATTCAACAAACTAGAAAAGAGAAAGCGAATATTTTTGGATTGTTGGGACGCAGTATTTTTATGGAACATTCTTCAACGTACTTCAAAGAAAGAATTACTGATTACTCCCTATGGTACTCGCTTCCTTCCTACAGCTACAAAAGGTTTCCACAATGACATCGTTATGTTGGTATGTATGCACAGCACATGGAGAACGAGAATGGCAGCACAAGGTGCTGATCCAGAGCTCGTTCGGCTCGACAGTACTTCATTGAATATGCAGTATATGTAAGAGAAATCTGTCGGTTTCCGGAAGAACCACCAGTATGGATGCCTATGATCGATGACCGGATTTCATTCAAGCCGTTTTAAATATTCGACAGGTTGACCTTTCTAAATAGCACCACCATTATTATGCGCGCTTTTTGTATTTTCTGTGTTGAATATGTATGTTTGGGACATGAAATTGAAAGCTATGGGTAATAAAGGAGAAAAAAAAATAACTTCTCTATATAATGAGTCACCAGTAACGCAGACTCATCGGTTTCACCAGTTTCGATCGGTGAAAAACTATGGCAGCTTCGCATTAGAGGGGCAAAGCTTGAAGGAAGTGCGCAGCTGGGTGGCTTTCCTTGCTGATCTTTATTTTTTCTTTCCTTCTTCCCTTTCCTTCTCTTTCTCTCTGTTTCTTGTATCACTTTCTTGTATCTGTTTCTTTCTATTTTTTTTTTCGTTCTCTCTCCGTCTACTTCTTTCTCTTTCTCGCTCTTTCTATCTTGATTTCTCTTTCTTTCTCTTTCTGCCTTGCTGTGTGTTTTTTCTATCTCTTTTTAGTGTCTGTTTCACGCCATACGTTTCGCTCTCTTTTTATGTTTTTCTCTTTCTTTCTATGTTTTTATGTGTTTATTCCCTTTATTTCTCTGTATTTATCTCTTCCTCTTTCTTCATTGGCTTGGTTTTCCTCTCCCTTTCTTTCTCTCTATTTTCTATCACTTCCTTGCCACGTCTTTCTTTCTCTCGCTCTTTTTCATGCGTTCGTTTTCGTTTGACACTCGCACCTGCTGTACACGGTAGTGGTGCTTGCCCAGTTCCTGTGGCGCACACCCACTTGAGGAGTTTTGAACGATGGAGCACAAGTTCCCGACAGCCTAGACAGCTTCGCTGTTAAAATGAAAGGACGCGGTGACGGTCGGTACCACATCCAAATTTACGCGAGACTCACACAAATATTCTGCAGTTTGGGCTCCTCCACGATTTCTCCCCACATTGCGCTGGATTGGCTTCGACAATCACGTCCGCCTTCTAACCCTGCCTGAGATACATGGACTATTCTTCCCGGTCTGAGACAGATTTTCATGATCCCAACACAACCCTCCTAGTCGGGGCGCAATCCGTATACCTTCCACTCTACGTACGTCACGATCTTACGCGCCATCAAGGAGTATCCTTGGGTGCAGTGCAAAGAACTCGGGACGCAGACGAGTAAACGGGACAAGGCGCAGATGTTTACTCGTCTGCGTACTGTGTTCTTTGTACTGCCCCCAAGAATGAAACGCCAACTCGCCCAAGCTTATGCCTTAGGAAGGCAGTCGTGTGCGCCCGCCATACACAACCCTCGCATTCGTCCGACTACAAAATGTAGATTTGTCGAATGATGGCGCACTTCGTGTGCGATGCGAACTTTTGCTGACTGCAGGGACAGACGCAAACACCGGTAGACCAGAGGCCGAATTCACACAGCTTCTCTTTCTTAAATGCGTGTTCACATTAGTCAGCAGTCTTTGCTAATGATATGTTGTGCATCGTGATTGACGAAAATATTCTCTTAAAAATATTTTTAACCCAAGAGGTTCTTGTGAATACATTCACTGAACCACCCAGTCTGATGAAGAGAGGCACCCGGCAGTCGTGAAGCCTATCTATGTTTCCTATGCAAGGTTCACCGCACTCAGTCTATAGGTATCGCCGTGCCATGCAGGCGACTTGGTTCTCTTGACTGCCAATAACATGCAACAAGGCGCTCCCGTGGTTACCCTGCGTCCGCCCTGCTTATATCCCGCGGACCTTTACACAGCCTGAGGTGACGCCCAAATGGGAGCCTACTTTGCGTAATTCTCTCATTCATTGCTCTTGCTATCAACTATTGACGTTTGGTGCGAAAGAACGGTTCTTCCTTTTGTTACCAAGATGTTTTCTGATAGTAAAAAAAAAAAAACGATTCAAGTAGCGTACACTCTTAAAAAAAGGTTGTAGTACTTTCTAACTTCGGTTTACTAACTACTTGTCACATATGTTACAACCCTGTTAGTAAGTGAAGTTAGTAACGGGAAGGTTAGTAACCGTTACTACCCTCGTCTTTACAAACTCAGTTAGTAGCGGTTACTAGTCTCGTTGCTAACTAGTAAAACGTAGGTAGTAACGGTTACTACCCCCCCCCCCCAAAAAAAAAAGTAGTAACCGCGATCATTTCGCCTCATTAGTCACCCGTTTGTATAACGGTCAAATTCGCGAGCATGATCATTACAGTATATCAATGGATAATTATGCATATAATGTCGTGAAGGAAAACAGCACAGATACACAACCACTAGTCTACGCGACACGTGTAATTTGCAGTGTTGTCGGTAACGCGTTACAAGTAATGCCGTTACCGGTAACGCGTTACTTTTTTCGGTAACTTAGTAACGTACTCGTTACAATTTCGGGACTGTAACGGGTAACGTACTTACGTTAACATTTTTCGGTAACGTGTGGCGTTACGTTACTCGTTACTTTTGCATCTTGTAGGTGCCATTTTCTCAGAGCTCGCCCCGTCGAATTTTTTGGCCGCAGCGTCGGACTGCTGTCGGCCTGCCAAGCGTGTTACAAAGAGAGCGCAGGCGGAATCGCGTTTGTTTGTGGGCATTGCGGGTACGAATTTCTTACAACGCGTCGACCCCCCTGCGGGGATGGCTGGGCCATCGCCACACAAAACTTGAAGAAAGCCGAGGACTCCGCCATGAGGCACTGTACGGACGTGCTTTTCGTGGAAGTGGATTGTAGCAGGTGGATTGCTGGCACCTGCGCCTTTCCGTGCCCGAAAGACGGGGCGCCCGAAGAGAAAGCGCATGGTCTACTCCATACTACGTGCTGATTGTGACGCTTCGTTCGTGGGGAAAGCAAAAAACTTCCCCGAGAGGCTGCGGCAGCATAAAAACGCCGTCCTCGAGTTTGAGTGTCATAAATGTACACTCGCTGAGCATAGCTTGGTGAACGACCACCGCATCGAATTTGAAAAGTCCCGCGTCGGCGACTATAAGCGGCTTTTTGTGGAATTCTGGCCCATCCAGGGGACAGCCGGTAACTACAGGTGCACTGCCGATCGCCAGTCTGCCTCAACGGAATTCTGCACATCATGGAGAAGGGGCGTGACCCCACGGCTGGAAGAAAAACCATTAAGAGGAATGCGAGTGGGACGCGAAGCGTCGACTTTTTTCTTGAAACGCAAAAAAAAAAAAAAAGAAAAAAAAAACTTTTACTCGCTTCTTTGGTTTCCATCTCTCTTTCAATCAAAGCCACTTAATACCTCTTTCACACGAACAGCCTTAACCGCGGTTAAGCTAATTACCGTTACGGCTAACCACGGTTGCATGTAGCCACATGGCAGACATAACCGCAGCTCTCCAAACCATGGTTATCGCAAACAGGTAATTCCACGAGAGATCGACACGGATCCGAAAATGGATACTTTAGATTGGATTGAGTATTTAATATTTTATGCACATACCACCCAGTAGCCGTAAAATGAACTTAGTTTTCTGTTTAACTGCATAATTAACGAGGCAAGAAATATCGAACATATTCAATGCAAAGGGACCAATTTCTCTATACCTGTCGTTCTCGGAAATTCACGACGATGTAACATGCAAATATTACCGTTACAAAGAGGACATCTTGTGTATGAAATTTATGCGCAACAAATAGTAAAGTAACGTTGTTTGAAACTTGTAGAGTGAAGGAAACTATTTTTGAAAAAATGTCTAAATATGCGACATTTTATTATAGTTGCTACAAAGTTGATAAGATTTATCAACTTTGTTCTGAAAACAAATTTTGCTTCTCTGCAAAGGCAACTACGTTTTTTGATTATTGAACTCCTGAGCGAGCAACGCTGATTTTGAATACCCTCACATAAACGCCCGCAACTTTTTTGCGGTAATTATATAGCTTTAAGTGGACAAAAATGTTCATGCGCGGCCAATAAAGCAGCTCTTTACAACTGCAATATTTGCGCAACCATTTTGCTAGTACAAGCAAGCCGTCAGAATGGGCCTTTTCGCGTAAGTAGACAGCGCATGCGCGCCGGCGTCGATAAGGATCAAGGCGTACTTTTTGGCGGCCAAAACGCGACGACAGGTGCGGACCAAAGGACATCTGGTGTCACAAACGTGAAGATGTTGCCCCCCCCCCCCCCCTCCAAAAAAAGGGCGCCACTGCAGGCCTCCGCGATTGTCTACTAGCGCACGGCGAGCAATTTCGGATGCCATTAGTTTCGATTTTGGCGAGCTCCACTGGACGTGCTGTTCGGACCAGGAATAAGGCAAAATTACTGTAAGTTTCCTGAGATTTAAGTGATGCTTTCTTTGCTAATAGCGCGGATGATTGAATTTCATGTTGTGTAAAACGTCACATAGAGAAAAATGGCTTCATCATGTGCCACAGGGTCAGAAGCCATCAGGCGTAACATTTCTAAGGTCCGGTACATTATTTTACACAAATTATTCTCGTTAAATAAGAATTTTGGGTATAATCTTTATTTGGGTTTGAAGTTTTATGTGAAACATAAATTTGAGATTAAAAAAATTCTTATTGTGGGTTCCTGTAGCAAGGACACATTTATTAAAATTTGATTGCGAAGTAACGGCAGAGGTAACGTCCGTTACTTTTTTTCGGTAACGGTAACGGTAACGCGTTAACTTTTTTTGTAGGTAACGTAGGGCGGTAACGCGTTCCTTTTTTGTTAGAGTAACGAGTAACGTATTTAGTTACTTTTTTTCGGTAACGCATACAACACTGCTTAGGCATCAGTATCGAGCCTTAGCTTCATCTAAAAGAGTTCGAAGGGCGAATATACGCGAAATGGTTTAGTAGTGACCGAGGAACAGCAAAAAGCTTGTCACCCTTGACAATGCTGTTCGAGCATCCAACAGCGCAACAAGTTGGCATCTGGCTGCAGCCGATGGCGTCTTTCAAACTGCAAAAAGCTATAAGAAGCCTGCGCTCACCTACAGCGCGCACCTGCGGCGGTGTTTCTACGCCCAATAATGGCGTCGTTTTCAGGCGCCAGAGCAAGAAGCAGAGGGGTCATCGGGGAGAACTGGTCACGTGTCAGGCCTGGTCCAATAGGGGAGCACAAAAGGGCGAAGAAGAGAGGAGAGACGCAGAGGGCGAGGAGGACATTCTTCCTTTCCTTTTTGGACAATGGTTTGCGCTACCTTTGAAAAATAGAGGGACCTTATCGGGCACAGCACTGACGCGCCCTCTCTCGCGAGAGTCCGCTAGCGGAGAAGAGAAAACGCGCGCGTCGCTCTCACCGCGCTCTCCGACGAGGCTCGTCGGTTCAAGGCCACACGGCGCCGAGTCTCCGTTCGCGCTTCACAATCCCAATGAATGTGTTTTGTGCGTCCTCGCCGGCAAAATTTTAACGCGATAGTGATTAGAGCTCGTTTCACGGAAACGCCAGCGTCGGCGTCGTTGGTTGTGAGAGAAAAATGAGCGTTGTCTGTGACCGCAAAATTGAGAAAGATGCAAATAAAATAAATGACAAATGTCTTCGATTCTACTGTAGGAATCGCACCCAGGCATTCTGCGTGGCAAGCAGATGTTCGATCACAGAGCTACCCGATTGCTGGAAGGTGCTTCGGGCAGTGGCAGAGTGGTCGAATCGCGTCAGACGTCAAAACATGTTAATTGTACAACGAGTGCGTGTTTTAAAGGGACCCTGAAACGGTTTTGACGATTTTGTACAAACACATTGAGCCAGTAGACCAAGTCCTAAGGCTCATTTACAGACTAATTTAAGCTCTCTGCTTACAGTGTGTAATTTATTACAACGCTATAAAGCTGCGAATCGCTGCAGATCACTGCGGCTCAGCCCAACGCGTTTTCAACCGCCCCTCCCCAGTATGACACGCAGTCTGCGCACGATCCGATTGGCTGCGGTGTGCGCGCACGAAAAATTGGCTGGTAGGGTGGCGGCACCTGTCGGAGCAGATATCAACCCCTCCGCGATGTCTCTGTTGCCAGACGGCGTGCGTGCTGCCGGGCGCACTGGGGCTATGGTCTCCGAGATGCACGCAACCTGTCGGCGTGCAGTCTCAGAGGTCATCACCGGGCGAAGCTCAAATCATCGAGTGTGCCCACATGAGCTCGGCGATCGCCAGCGATGCCAGCGTGTGTCATGAGTTGAGGAGGCAAGGCAGGGGTAAGAAGGAGGGTATGATATAATTGGCCGTAGCCGCCTTGGTACACGGCGTGCAGCGAAATTTGTGGTGCCAATGGTTCGATGATGCTCTAGCCTAAACGCTGACAAAGCTTCAAATAACCGTTTCAGGGTCCCTTTAAAGGACCACCCATTACAAAGCGTTCAGACATATCTAAATATTACCATCAGCAAAAGCGTCACCAAAGTGAGCAGCTGCGTAGGTTCGCGTGTTGCATTACGGACGCGTTGTGGACTGTGCAACTGCACTTGCAGTAGGAACTGTAGGATAGTTTGAAACGGCCAATGTTACGTGCACGAACGTTCGTTTCCTTAAGCACGGTTCAGGCATGCGCCGAGAACCGAAACTAGTGTAGCATTTGAGAAGGCGATGCGCGCGGGACCCGATTACGCTATCGCGCCCCACTCTTGAACGCGTAGCTCAAGCGTACTCCAATATGTTTGGTAAAATAAATTAACGTGAGAAATGGCGTCACATAAAAAAATCGCCTGTGTGATATATTTCGTAGAACGCAAGATCTGTAATTTCTGATAACGTGAACTCGATAGGTTAGGTGTAATTTATTGCAAACAATTATAGGACTTACCCTATATGCCATCAGCTCGTGTTTAGAGAGTTGCAGCGGCCGCAATTTGATGGAGGCGAAATGCTAAAGGCTCGTATGCTAGATTTAGGAGCACGTTGCAGATCCCCCCGGGGGTAGAAATTTCCGGAGCCCTCCACTATTATGTTCCTCGTAATCATATCGTGGTTTTGGGATGTAAAATTCTAATTACTATGTTATATTTAGGTTGATCTTATAACTGATTTCCATGCGTGTCTTTGATGATTAAAATCCCCGCTGATGGACACTACTGGGAACAACTAGTTTCTGCGATGGTATCACTTCGGCTGTTTGTCGATCCGTATGACGCTGGCAAAAAAAAAAAAAAAAAAAAAGAAAAGAAAGTCTATGGAATGTGCTATGCCTATTTTTGCGCCCCGTGGGTGAACTTTCAAGCATAACGATTTGTTTTCTATGCTGTTGCCAATTAATTATGCATACTATGAAAACACGCTGAGTTTTGTACAGGGCTTCTCGATTCCTCACTGACCACCCTGCCGGTCAACGTTTGTAATATTCCTGCACGAATATATGGCAAGTCCTCTTTGCAACTACTTCAAAGCTTCCATTCCGACGTCACTGTTCAATGCTAAGAATATTTTAGGCACCAACTTAAATGATAATCTACAATGAACAAGCACAACCGAGAGAGACGCACGCACGTGGTGAACTTCCAATTGATTTTTAATGTACAGATGAGGTTGCATGAAAAAAAAAAGTTTTCTACATCTTATTCTTAATCCTTGATGCAATAACAAACAACAACAAAAAAAATGCTACTCTCGCGAAACTTATCGAAACCATTCTTTCTCGCGAGTCAGTCTTTTGATAGCTTCGACAGCTTTTTCTTCTCCTGGCCCATTTTCTGCCTGTTTCGCGCTTCGTTTGCGCAGTGCTGTCTCATGCGCATTCCCACGTAGTAGCGAAGAATTTTGGCGACAGCGTCGGTTTTGTGTTCGCGACATGGAAACGTGAGGTCGAAGTTTTGAAGAACATGATCAACGGTTCCCCAAAAAACGTCGTAGTGGTCCATGTTCTTGGAGAAGAAGTCTTCTGCACAGCGAATCATCTCGTAGAGCCGCGTGTTTGGATGACTCAACCCACCTCTTGATTTGCAGATTGTAAGAGATGCCTGTGGCAACGTTGGTGTCGCAGCAGAAAGTGGCTGTCTGCAGAGTTCACACGGCAGCATTGTTTTCATCCTTCTTGACAGAAATCCTGTGATGTAATACAAGACCGCGTCGACGACTTCAGAGCTTGTTTGGCTATCCTGGACAGCGTCATCCAAGTCCCAATCACCTGTTTCGACAAGTCCGTCTAACTTGGCCTTTAGCTGTTCAAAGTGCGAGGGGTCACTCTCAGCCTTCTGGAAGATTTTTCGGAATTCTGAAAGGTTGTCACGGAATGCCACTTTTTCGACCCCTCGTCATGCTTTAACGCGCGCCGCACCCAACCCGCTGACCGGCGCACCGTCTTGGACGTCAGGGACTTGTTTTTCGTAGAGCCGCGAAGAGCAGCGGAAGGGAGTGTCGCTGCCGAAGTTGGCTCTTTGTTCAGTACCGAGGCGACGGCAGGTACACGGAAATCCGCAGTGAGCCCCGAACTTTTTGGCTACAAACGCTCGGCATGAGAATGGAGGCAAGATGCGTTCCCACGGAAAGAGCTGCACGTGCACGAGCCGCCTACGTGGGCACCTTAAACAGGTTGTCTAGTTTGATTAATGGAGAACCCTCCCCCAATTAAAAAGGGGCGTCGTAAATATTTTGAGGGCGGAGTTTGCGACAGTGGAATGCGCATGATTGGACCCATGTGGATGGTCCCTTTTTCCCCAGGAAGAGAGTGAGGGGACACGAAGGGCATTTAAGCGCAGGCTATCGCCCTGCTGATCAGTCTAGCTGCTTGACAAGCATGGAGTAGAAGTAGATCAACGAGTATCTCTCCTAGAAGTTTTTAGTGTGCGCTTTGTATCGGCTGGCCAGTGGCCACCTAAACTTAGCCGTTCGCCTAGTTGAGACACGTCTGCAACGTAGGCATCGGGACTTCAATCTCAGGTTAGCTCAACCTGCCTGAGATCTCCTTCAAGCGCTAACTCCCGGAAACATCGGCGTTGCAACTCGGACCCACCGACATTGGAGTCGTGCCAGATATCTTCGGGACTTCTCGCATCCGATCGTCGTGGACGCAACGCTGCCGGTCATCACACGTATGCCTTCACCTGTTTATACCATCGAACTTTCCCGCCTTTATTGTTTAGTTGATTTCATTGTTAGTTAGCGTTAATTGATCTTGTGTATTTTTGTGAGCTGATTGTTTAAGTCTTTGAATATTGTTAGTTTTTTTCTGAAGTGTTGTATTAAGTGTGCTCGTGCCGCAATAGCTAGAGTAAAGCTGTTGTTTTGTCCAAACACTTCTCCGATCTCTTCACTGTTTCTACTTGCGTACGGAACGACGGAACCCGCTGTCATTCCCGTCGCCGACTTCGCGCTGGCGACGCTTGAATACAGCAAAACCGTAACAAAGGTCGAGGGCTGGCTTTTCTTCAATTACTTCGCAGTTCCCGAACCTCGGTGGCTTGAGCAAGCTGTACACGGAAAGCATGCGGTACAATTGCAGGAGTGTTGGCATGTCTGGATGATCATTGTCACAGGCTCCTTGCCTTGCCGAAGAATCTCTCAAGTGGATCCTGATTGAATTTAGCCGTTAGAACGTATTTGTAAGCGCACTTGCTTAACAGGTACTCGGTTAGCGCAATCGTAGAAAGCATCGTGACACGGAGGCCTTCCGCAGTTGTTGAAGTGAGAAACATTTCCTTCATGATTGCGCCTGACTTGAGCTCCCGTTCCCAGTCATCCAGCCCCTGAATTGAGTCTCTAATCACGGTGAGGTCACGGCTACCATATCGCACCCCTTCCGTTGGATGCCGTCTATTCATGGAGTCAAAAAGGTCGTTCATTCTTTCAGTGAACGCGATTTTCCCTGCAGCTTCTTGGGCATTCAAGACTTTTCGGTCAGCGTAGAACTTTATACCAGAACACATAGACCGGCTGAAGACTTGCGTTGCCAGCTTGACGCGCATGAGCTCCATTTTTGTCGGGTATATAGGTGCTCCGTTATTTTTGGGCAAACCTTTAGGCCTCCCGCGTTCTTGCAGTCTTCCTTGTACACGGCCGTGTACAGATTCCATTTCACCCACTGCCCGTTCACCTTGAGAAGACGCTGTTTAAGCAGTCTGTTCCTGATGCACTTGAACAGATGCGGTACATCGGAAAAGGCAAACACCTTGCGCTCCTCATTTACGGGTGCTCAAAAAAATTTTTCGGCTCATCAAGCTTCCCGCTGACGCCCAGGTGCGTCCACATCTTTCGATTCGTCGCTGCTCCGTCATAGACAATCCCATCAACGAATGCACCAGCGTTTTCTAGCATCACAATCGCCTGAAGGACCAACTGGCTTAGTACTGTAGCTCTAGTACTTCCCTTTGATGCAAATACACCAATCGGTTGTGCGTAACTGTCCCCGAAAGGGCAAAACATAAACACTAGCGCATGGTTTGCCAGCTCGGAACAATGTTCTTCTCCCTCACCATAGTCCACGAGGCCCGTGTAGGTTAGGGTTTTGGAGTTCACACTCTTCCGTTCTCTCACCAGGATTTCGTCAAAGAGGAGCATGCCATGTCTTTCGAACTCAGTTTTGGAATCCGGTTGTTTTCAAAGCTTCGAAAAACTCGGCATCAAAGCCGCATTGCATTCCAACCATGGCAAGATACTTTCTGATTGTTTTCACACTAGGCAGAGGTAGAATGTTGTTTTCGCGCAGAAATCTGTAGCCGGATGGCGTCCGAATGTGTAGAAGAAGACAGAGCAACAACCAGTCTTGATGGTAACGCATTCCGCGCTTCGACGCAGTCTTTGCAGCTTTTACACATTCCTTCAGCAGCATACAATGCGTCTCTGGAAAAGATGCCTTTTGCATCAAGTCATCCAAACTGTTCTCGTTCACTTCTCTCAATAGTCCTTTGCATTTGACTAGGTCCGCTTCGAGAGCTTCTTTTCTTGCCAGAAGTCTTTCCTTAGCGCGATAGCAGGCAAAATACCGACTTCGCAAGGCCTGAATTTTACCTTTCTTAGATGGACTCAGGGGTAGTCGTATTCGTGTCGTCCGCCTGCACTTTTCCTTCCGAATTCGGTGGACCCGTAGTGTGTTGGACAACCTCTTGCACGCGCCGCACTGGTCGTATGGGCCATCAAGAAGAATGGCGCACTTTCTATGCCGCCAAAATCCGGTGACGTCGACGGAGCCACACTCTACTTTGATCCCAGGAAACTTCTCCTGTGTCGGACCGCCGCGACATACAGGTTTCTTGTCGAAGACCTCGAGCATTTGTGTGACGTCAATAGCATGATGGGTTCCTGTGCCAGAGTTCACTATTGTGCTGCTGACCTCTCGCTGTAGCACGCACTCCGTCATCTTCACACCCTCTTTGCAGATTGTGAATTCGAGGCTCTTATTTATAAAGATCGGTGTTTCCGGTGATGCCTTTTTCAACTGAATGAAGCAGATGCTCGGAGCTCCTTCCACGACGTCTTGTCGGCTCCAAGAATGGGCATGAGGATTTTTTGTTGTCCTATGAAGTTCTCCAAGATACACATCTGAGATGAATTGGGTTGCGAAGACTCGATTCGCATGTCCGTCATTAGCGCATCAGCGGCACCAGAAGTACCGGCAGAGAGCGCCGTATCATGCATTTCATCCTCGCAGAGGCCAGTGCTTCTTTCTTCATAGTTGAATGCAGTGAACTCATGGGAAGAGGAGGCTACAGCACAAGCATTCTCAATCTCTTCACCCTTGCAGGCAGCGGGCGTGTTCGTACCTTCAGCCACCGAAGTACCTGTCTTTGCATGCTTTCCGCGCTTTACGTCAGGTCCAGTTCGTTTTCTTTTTTTGCGGACAACAGACAAGTAGCTGGGACAGCGCGGAAAGATAGAAGGCACGGCGTCTGGTGACAACACTGGCCGTTTTGGTTTGTCCAGGAGAACTTCGCCACCAAGCTCGCCATAATAGCGCCGCCTGTCTATGTCGCTGTCCGAGAAGTGCTTCTCGCAAACGTAATCACGAGGCGTCAGCTGGCGATCTTTCCTTGGTATGGCGCGAGCCCACACTTCCAACCTCACTGGGTCACTGGGTACTTTGAACGTAATTACCTTTTCCTTGCAGGATGCGTACCCACTGTTGCAGTTCGGTACAACACATTTTCGCCCCATCCTCAAAAAGCACTGTCGAATGGCAAAGCACTATCCTTTGCCGTGGCGTGAAAAAGCGCGCGAAAAAATCAGAGTCAGCGCTGCCGGCGCAACGCGCTGAAGCCACTGAGAGCGCTAAAGAGAGAGAAAGCATGCACATTGCGAAGGGATACACCACAGCTTGTTGGGAACTTTCCCTCTCAAGGCCGCCTACGCATGCGCGCTCACAAAATGCGAGCGAGGAGCGAGAGGCGCGTGCTTGCGGCAGACGTCGTCTGCTCAGGGGACATTACTACCAGCTCGTTTCAAGCGCTGTACGGCCCGTAATTCTAGAAGTATCAATTAGTAACTGCAGCTAAAATATCTGTCACATCTACCTATTGATGTTACACCCAGAAATCTCTAAACTTTTGCAGTGTACGAGGCGCTATCACGATTTTTATGCGTCGCGTCCATAGAAGCGCATGTAAAAGATGGCAACACGCCGAAAGCGTCATCGGTCGAGCTTCGGCGTAACCGCATTCCTCCGTGACGCTATCGCGCAGCCCTCGCGCGCTGGCGCGGCCTGGAAGTTTCTCCTCCTCAAATACTTCTTTCTCCGTGGAAGGAACACACACGTTGTCGCGTCGACTGAACTTTTAAATTTCGAATGCATTTCTTAGTCGGGCTATGTCAGGCATCCGGCGTTGTGCGTCGTTGGCGTTGTCCGCGGCAGGTGTTATCTCTCCGCTCTCACTCCCTCTCCCATAGCAACAGCTGCGGGCGCGCGCGCTTATCCTCGCCCCTAGAAACCGGAGCAGGTGGTGCGGGCGGAGTAGCGGAGAGTGAGTGGAGAGGAGGAGCGCGCTCTGGTGTGTGAGGGCGCTCACATCGCGGGAGCTCCGCCAAGCTCCCGCGTTAAAAAAAAAGAAAAATAAAAGCAAAAAAAAAAAAACAGGCGCTGCGTCGTGCTCCCGACCGGGCTGCAGAAATTAGGCGCCTTTTCCTTCTTCGAACCACAACCACCATATATAAATGGAGTGCAGCGCGCGCGAAATGCATTCGCATTTCCTCACGATTCCCTTCGAAGAGGTGGGGGCATTTTCACGATTAAAGTTATTCTAGGGACCTTATTCATCACGATCGGTACAGCACCCCTCGCGGCGAGAGCGAGGGGTGCTCTACCGATCGTGAAAAGAGTCCATTATATTTATTTTATGTAACATTTTTGTAAGTGCTTACAAACTGTAATAAGTGTAAACAATGAAATTAATTACTAGAACTGCAAATAATTAAATTTTTCATCAAACTTATTTTTTAAGAATCTACTGACTTTTCGGAAAATCTACTGATTTTTAGCGGGTCCGGCTACTGATTTTGTCTTCGGGCCATCTGGCAGCACTGGCTTCACGCGGCTAGAAGCGGCTGTTAGTTTTTTTTTTTATTAGCGCCAGTATTTTTTTATTAGCGCCAGTAGGCTGTTAGTTAGGTCAGCAATACAGGAGGCGCTGTGCGCTGGTTAGGTTTAACTTTCAGCTGACGGAACATCGAAGCCATGGAGAACGAAAGTAAGGATCGATAGTTGGTGTTCTTGCTCATGTCCAATGCGACTAAAAGTTTCCATTGCCTTTATCTTTTTCTTAATTATTCTTTTCGTAGACTGTACACTGCGTGGCCAGGGGACGACGATGACTGCAATCAGGAATGCGGCGTCACTGCTTCGCGTCCAGTTAGAACAGGAGATAATGCACATCCAAAATAATCAACAGTTCGATAACGAGCCTGTTTATTGCGATGCGCACGAACTACCTCGCACTCTTTCAAGAGCAGCTCACCGAACGTAAGTTTTTTATTCTTCCGTTCACTTTTCAAAAGTGGCTATGGTGTTAACCCTTTGAAACTCGTTCAAGTTTTTTTTTTTTTTTAATCGCACAGCGTGCAAAAAACGAACGCTAGGAATTACCTTGTCATGAGCACCGCGTGATCCGCTCGGCGTTTGCTTCATTCGCTGAAAATCTTTGAAAAGACATTTTAGGCTTAACGCTGCTCTGTTCTTGCTAAAGTTTCGCAGATAGCACAGGTGTCCCTGTTTATATTCTTAACACCGAAGCTGTGTGAGCTCGGCAAACCCCCCGGTTCGCTTTCGCGAAAGCTAGCATCGTCATGAACGGCTTGTTCTCTGCGGCGCACGCTCGCCTCGCCTGGTTGTAACTCCGCGTTCCCCGTTTAGGCTCGCCCCGTGTGAAGTCACGGTCGGCCTAGAGTGGACACACGACGTGCGTCGCGTTTCCCCCTGGCCCGGTTGTGGTGTGGTCTTTTACAGCGTACAGCGAAGGAGAGAGGAAGCGATTAACTGAGAGAAAGCGAAAGAAAAAAAAAAGAAATAGTAAGCGAAAGAAATCGATTTTAAAGAGAGAAATAGAAACATGAGATAGAAAAAGACAACTTTGCACTAGTGGTGCCAAGCCAGGAGGAGCTAATTGGCCTTCTTTGTTTTTCTTTTTATTTCATCTGTTCCTTTTTTCTACTTTTTCTGTCACTGTGTGTTTCTAATTCTTTCCCTCAATATATTTCTCTTTCTCACTTAATCTATCGTTTTATCTCTTTCTGTCTGTATCTTTCTCTCTCTTTCTTTGATTCTCTCTTTTCCTCTTTCTGTTCATTTTTCTCATCTCTTTATGCTATGCTTTACTACCTCCCCTCCTCCTTTCCCTCCGCCAAACCCTGACATCTGTCCTCCTCACTCTCACTTCCCTTGCTATTTTGTATATACAAGGCTATCTTTTGTTCTGCTGGTGTGCCTGGATAGCCGAGTGGCTACGATGCTCGCCTTGGGATATAGTGGGTACGCGGGCTCAAATCAGGCCTCGAGAATCTATTTTTTTCTCTCTCTCTCTGACTTATTGCATACCACACCGGACTAATTGGTGCAGCAAAAAAGTGCACTCCCGGCACTTAACTTCAGTGAGCGAAGCAGAAGATGAAGTGATCGAAGAGATGGTGCACCGCCTGAGTTATTGCATTACACACGCTTGAAATGTAGGGGCCATTCATGATGATGATAGCTTACGCAAATGCTTAACTGCATAACGAAAAGTGTAACAGCTCCCCTGTAAAAGTTAGCATAGCTTGTACTGGAAGTGAAATGCTAAAGAGACAGCGGAGATAATGGGTAGTTCTGGCTGTTGCTGTTTTGCAAAGTGTTGCAAGTTTTTTTCGTTCTTCCTGTATTCCTTTCGTGTTCTTGCTCGTCTCGACTTTTGTATAGGTTCATTTTGTCTGTTTCTGTTTTTTTTTTTCCTCTGTTTCCTTCTATATCTCGGTCTTTCTTTCAGTTTCTCTCCTTCTTTCTCTCTTTGCCTTTCATTCCCTCTCATCCTGTTTTTCTTTCTGTGCTATGCTTTACCGTCTCCCCTCCTCTCCTTGCACCTCACATCTGTACTTCTCACCTTTAGTTACTTTTCTCACTCCTTGCTATTACTATGCTCTCCTAGCTAGCATGCCTGTGTAGCTGAGTGGTTAAGACGATCACCTTCAGATCGTGGGCACATGGGTTTAAATCTCACCTGGTGAAAAAACTTTTTCCCCCTAGCATTTCTATTTTTCTCTCTCTCTGTGTACTTATCTCGCCCTTCAGGGTTATTGCGTCCCGCGCCGGAGATATCAGCACACGTGTTCCGTGAGCGAAGAGATGAAGATGGTGAATAGAGTGTGTGGCGCTTCATGATGATCATCATTTTCTGTACGTGGTTTGCGGACTAACAGCTCTGCGACTTAAAGAAAGCAAAAAGATGCTATCCTCGCCCCCCCACCGCCCCCTTCTAGCTACGCCAGTGGCTGAGGGGATAGCATACAAAGGTGTTGAAAGTGAAACAACTAAAAAACATTTCATAAATCTTTTTTCAGACCATGTACTGAAAAAAAAAATAATAAATTGTGCGGGAGGGGACACACACATATATCTCAACTCGTAAACTGTGAAACCTTGGTGATACAAATCTCACAGGACCACCAAAAATATTCCTGTCATCCGAAATTTGTATCCTCAGAAAGCATGGAAAATTAGCATGCGACAAAAGAAAGTGGCGTACATTTTCATTTATTGTTTTTTGGGGTCGCAGCAACGTCAGGAAGAACTCTGAATGATTGTCAGTTAAGTTTTTAGATGTCACCAATTGTACCAGCAATATATGGCCCGTTATGCGTGTGTTGAAAGAACGAACCAGGTGTGTTATGACCCACGACAGCAGTAGCACCTTTCGAATTTTAGTATGCTTTTTCACATGACACCGGAGTACTGTGGTGAAAGTAACGGAAGAACCGCTTTGACGTTATAGATGAAGGCCACAAAATTTCAGAACCACGGTCCTATGTTATGCTTTTGTTATCGCACAGGTGTTGGGGATGTCTGTGGGAGATTATGGCCTTGCCCACTCAAGTGCGACCTCAACAGTCGCACATGTTGACGTTGTGAGGCCCAGCTCCTTCGCCGAAACCGTCTTCACCTTCTTTCGATCCTCGTCCACCTTTCATAAGATGTCTGATTCATGAGGCAGGCACGTGTAGACACAGTACGACAGCAGCCCGTGTTGACGCGTTAGAAAAAAAAAAAAGCATGGCGCCAATGCCCTCTGTAATCTAAAAGCGAACTCACACGGAGGCACATTAGAGCCTCAAAGATTGGCGCACACAATCTCGGAGGCCGTGTCGCATTTCTGACGGTTTATTCTGGTGTAAGAAAAAGTATTTTTCTTACACAGTGATTCTGACAATTTGACAGTGCACATGCCTGTGCTTGCATTCCCGTGCTTGCACATGCATGGCACAGCGTGGACAGCACCTCTTCGTACCTGGGTGGCAGCGTACGTTCGTATCAAACGTCGTGGGGTGAAGATCGGTTCGCAAAAACTGTACTCCATTACACTGCAGGCTAATCGGCCTTGGCTGGGACCAAACAAAAATTCGTAGCACTCTGAAATTCGTATGAGCTGTGATCATATCACTGAGGTTTCTCTGTATATTGAATTGGTGTTCTATCGGAGAGCCACACCTGTGCTCATGTATATTCAGTCTAGTAATAATATCTGGGGTTTCATTTGCCGGGATTAGGATGTGATCATGAGCCGTGCCGCTGTACCCAGCTCCGGAAGTTTTGACCCTCGAGAGTTGTTGACATGCCCTGACATTGCATTGATGGACTTCTTGCATTTGGCACCCGTCAATACGGAACCACCGCGGCGGCCATGTTGTATATATTTCTTATACAAGTGTGTAGCACAGCTTGCTTTTTTTTTTGTGTGGCATTGCTGTTACAATTGTTGTGTTTGATTGCTATGACTCCATTTGTGTGAGGTATTTTTTCTTGTCGGAACGGTTCAGTTCCTCTGAAGTCACCTTACAGAGCCGACGTACGTGGGACTCTATAAACATTTGTTGACTCCTTGCTTCATCTTGTTACACAATATGTGTCAAAATGGCCATGCAGCTTGTTGTGCTTTTGGACCGTTGGGAAAGTAGGTTGAAAGTCGTGGCAGCATTCTTTGGACCATTGTGCGTGGAGAGTGGGTTTTGTGGAAGTGAGCCACGATGGCAGAACCTGAGGAGTAAGCCATCTTACCGGGGCTGCTGTTTATGTTCTACTTTTTGTATGCTTGTACTCCTGCCCATTCTTTTCTTTTTTATTATAAAATCAAAAATGGTCAATCCTCAAGCATAGTTACAACATAGCAGCGCGTACTTACAACACAGCAACACCTAGCAACAACCAGTTATGGCATAGCAGCAATCGGCATTAGCCTGAAGACTTGAGGATTGACCAGCTTCACTGTACCAAGCTTTGCGCGTCTTAGTGCAAAGTTCCCGCATTTTTTTTTAGATGCGAAGCAGCTCTTTGACTAGCCTGTGTAACGCTGTCCCTCCGTAATGCCGCCGCAACGCGCTCGCTCCCCTCGCCGCAGGTGTTGGAGCGGTGCCAAGTAGGTCACGCCGTAGCTGCGCATTGACGTCATGCTCCCTTCGCAGTGCGCGCTGACGTCACTCTCTCCCTCGCCTGCCGTGCTCGCCGCAGCGCCCGCAGCTGCCGCCTGACGCGCAACAAGACCTACGCCAGCCATCGCTTTGAACAAATCTTCCAGCGCTCACCGCAGCACCCACGTTAGCGCCGTTCAACCCGTGACGCCACCCGTGCGCAACGCTGCTGCTTCGCATCCCATCAGGGTTCCCTTTGGGAAGATTTTTTTTTTTTTCAGACATCTCAATACGTACAACTTACTGAGCTAGACGTTTCTATATTAGTGTGCCTAATGCATTTAAATTCATCAGTTATCAGTGATGACCGCAAGTGAGCTTCAGCACACATGTAATTGTTTCCGTTATTTCGCAAGCAACATGAAACATCACCACTGCCCGTGGTTCGACACTTAGTATTTGTGGTTTAAAAGTCGAGCATTGTTTCCGAAGAGATATTCCGTGCTATTTCTCATAGCACACTTAAATTGCACAACTGGAGATGCAGGTTCCTGGAAATTTTGAACGACAGAAAAAAAAACTTGGTCCCTTATTCACAAAAATGCGTTACGCTGAGAAAGCTTGCAGTATAATATTTCAGCTAGTAAGGGTTCTGGACACATAATAAGTGTTGCCGTACAGCCAACGGCATAGAGCATGCTCTCCTCAAACAAGAAGCTGAGTACCCGTTGTGCGCCCAAGAAAAAGGAGTCTTTTTTTTTTTCACATAAAGCTACAGGAGGCGTACTAACACACAGCCTTACACATTTTGCAATGTAATTCGCTGGAATAATGTCATATGTCAGCCGATTACAACTCCAGCCCAAAATGACAGCGCCACACATTTGATAGTGTTTGCAGTCATGCACGTGGTGACACGTATGCTATAAACGAGCCATGTAATGTGCATTCACGTTCAAACTGAACTGCACTCTTTCAAAATCAGATGATGATCCACCAACTTGCCTAATCTTCGGTTTCTTTCAATAATGTCATTAGCTATGTGTTGGTTTCAGTGGCCTCGAGATGCTCGATTGAGATGTGCAAAATTTACATGCAGATCCCCATCCAAATATCAACCTCATCTACAGGCTCCGAAGAGCCCTTCGGGTTCACCTTTTGGCCGTCCAATTCTTGAACCTGAGGCAGTCGATCAACCAAAATGTGCAGAACGGGCAGTTGGTGACGCAGCAGCAAAGGGACCAGCTTGCAGCGCTGCGAGCTGATGCGCCGTTCTTTGTGGAGAACATCCATCCCGACGTAAGTTTCCTTTTCAACATTCAATATAACCAGGACGTCTCCTCTCATTTGTGGTCGTGTTAATTCCAGGTTCCCGTGGGCCCAAGTCTTCTTTAGCTACTACACAACCACACGCTTGCCTTGTTGCTAACCCATATTATAACAAATCTTAAACACAGGACCACCATGACGATTAAGAATAACGGATACAATGTAAGTGTAGGCTTGTGCGAATAGTGAATTTTAGCTTCGAATCGAATTCGAAGCGAATAGTGATTTTGGTCGAATAATTTCGAATCGAATTCGAATAGTATATATCACATATTATAAAAAAAAATGGGCATATTTGTCATGACCTAATTAACCTGCACAATATTTTTTTTAAAATGAAACTAGGCCTGTGCAAATGCCTTTTTTTTTTTGCTTCAAAAAAAGTAGAAACAACTTTGAATAGTACCAGAATTTGACTTTCGGTAGAATGCAAGTGATAACCTGTAAAATATGTTACGTTTTAAAATTTACTATAGCTAGAGCATATAAGCCGGTATAGCAAGCTTTGAAACTTAATAAATGATGAATTGATGTCACATTAATATGTGCATTTAACCTTGAAGTAGGGCTTCACGGCAGTGCGGATTTCCCCTGGATACGTGTTTTCATGACTTAGCACCACTTACCTGCAGTGAAACCACCTTTACAAAAGATTACATGCGGACTACTATACCCCTGGATAGGTGCTTTCATGGCTTAGCACCCCTCCACTGCACTGAAACCACCTTTACAGGGGGCTACAAGCGGACTAATATGCATCTATTCGTTCGCTTCGAATACTTCGAAATTTTCAATAATTTAAATTCGAATCGAAGCGAATTCGAATACTGCAATATTCGTTCGAATATTCGAAGCATTCGAATATTCGGACAAGCCTATGTAAGTGCCATCTTTAGACAAATGGTTTATTGCACCGAAGGCACAACTTTATACATTGATAATGCCTATACATGCTGCAACAAGGCGGCATGCACAGAGATGACTTTTTTTAAATGTACAGATGAACAGTAATCAATTCACGTGCTACTACACATTGAAAAAAGTCTTTATTCATCCAACAACAGCAGGGACACAGTGCTTTAATATTTGGCACCCAAACTAGCATTTTTTTGCAGCTGCTATTATCATTTTATTTATACGTCTGGTTATTTCATCTCTGTAAACTTATACAGCATTGTATTTTGAGATAAGCATTTACACCGACGCACTATACGATTCGACCTATTTGCCAAACCTGTATCTTAACGCAGTAACGAGGAATCTGGTAAACAACATTCAACAAACCAGGTTACGGTGTTTCTTGCAAGCAGGTGTCTTCATTAGAGCTTATTTGTTGATTCTAGAAATTGATATGAGCTTACGAGGAGCCGAGAAAACTACTTGCACTTTATTATGTTCGATCAATCGTTTGATGTATGAAATTTTGTGCAAGTAAGGCAGTACAGGCATTACTTTTCTTACAGTATCACTGTCTGATCCACCAACTTGAACATTGCAGTGGTACATGCTAATGAGGCCGTCAGTGCCTGACAATCAATGCAGAAGGGTACTCTGCTTATGTCAGGCTGGAGGACTGTGTGCAAACATTGCCTATTATATTGTGACCGTAGGATTTCCGACAGCAGTAACAGCGAGGTAATAAATGGGTTCTACTCATGGGCGGAGAGTTTTCATATTCCCGGTGGGGGCGGGGCCCGACATGCTCTTCCACATTCTTCTCTCTCTCTCGCTATATATATATATATATATACAGTCGCGGACCGTTTATTCGGACTCGGCGGGAACCGCCGAAAAGTTGGAATAATCGCGAGTCTGAAATAAAGGATTCACCATAAAAAAGCACCTTTATTGGCACAGTGGCCGGAAAAGCTTGTCAATGCATGTCTGCACACAAGCACAATCACAGACGACCAAGTCGGCCTGTATTTCAGCCAGTGTTTGGCCATAACTCGCTGTCACGGCCTGCGCTTCATTGGAGTCACTGTTAACCTACGCTGATTCGTGGACCTGACAGACGATTCATCATCGCCCAACTCGGCGAAAGCTCCCAAACAACATCGTATTGAGGTCGGCCGTCTTCGAATTGGCGAATAATTGTGGCCTTTCTGGCCATCCCCAGTGTCCTGTGGTTGCCGCATTTCTTCGTTAGTACTGACGGCGCGGATGGAATGGGTGGCGTTGTTGCCATTTCCGTAGATCAGGCCTAGCCACAGAAACAGCTGACAAGCAAACTTTCAAATGCCAAAAGGGAACGATGTCGGGCTAGTTTGTGCTGCAGGGCTCGTGATTCCGTCCTTCCTTGGTCCGTTTCGTACGTGCGGCCATTTCGAACGTCACACCAAGCATACTCCGAGCATGGCGTGGCTTGCGGTTTGCTGTGGTAGCTGTTCAATGGACACTCGGCTGGCTGAAGCCGAAAAATGGCCATTATGAGTCGCCAAAGCACATATTCTTCGAGATGGGCAATTGTAATTTCTGCATTTTTACACTGGCATGATGTCCAGCCATACACAGCGCAATCTTTCAGTGCTGGCAACCTAGCGAAAATATTGTAAACATCGCGGACAGCTGGTCATGGAGTTAGAAGTCGCTCTCGATTAGCCAGCCGAAGTCCGAAATATCGAACGGCGCGCCGCGGGGCGTCCGAATTTTCAGTCGTGAGTTTACATTACTTCAATGGGACGAGTTGTGGTGCCGCGAAGGTGTCCGAATAAACGGTCGGCGACTGTATATACAGTCGCCATCTCTCTCTCTCTCTCTCTCTCTCTCTCTATATATATATATATATATATATATATATATATATATATATATATATATATATATATATATATATATATATACACACACACACACACACACACACACAAACACACACAGATAGTATAGAGAGAGAGAAAGAGAGCCCGACTCCCAAATTAATTTATGTGATACAACCTCAGTCTCTTCATTATGCAGATCTCTAGTGGGAGACACCAGATTTATTTTTCAGTTTACGCAAAGACCTCAATCTACCTCGTAACGCTTGGCTCTAAGCGAAAAAGGCCGCATAGGCTGCTACTCGCTGACTGCATTACATAAAATCGACTCCCACACGCGTGGGATCTGCCGAATTTTTTTTTTGGCTGGCTTTACTTACTTTGTTAAACCATGCATCGGACATGACAGAATGGGCTAATGCTGGCAAAGGTAGCTTTAATTATGGCCATAAAATCAATTTAAGACGGCCAGTAATAACTCTCAGATGGTGGAAAATACCATATTTAACCACTATAGACCTTTTGCGAAGCTGGAGCAGTGACGTAGCCACGGGGTGGCCACACGGGGCACAGCTTCCCCCCCTCCCCGATTTTTTTTTTGCCATGGCATACATAGCTCAAAATGACCATTTGCCTGCCCGGCCCCCCCCCTTCAGATCAAGGAGGTGCCCCCCCCCCCCCCCTCCTCCCGAAAAAAATTTCTGCCTACGCCTCTGAGCTGGAGTTACGAATTTCTCCGCCGAAGGTTGTTTTTTGGGCGATTATTATTGTGTTGGGATTGCTTTATCTTCTCAGCAGCATTTTCGTGTTCTGAAAACCAGTTGCTACATGGTTCAAGACTACAGCTTGTCATAGCTTAGGAGCTCGCTTCAGTTGTTTGTCTACACAACATATTCTGCACATACAAATCCATATGAAGGACATTTTTAACTGAATGAATGTTTGACTTCTCACTGGTCCATGATCCCAATTTTAAAATCCTAAAGGGGTATTGACACAAAAACTTTGGTCTCTCGTTTTTTTTGCTGCAATGTGTTGCTGGGGGGCCTGTTAGTCATAACACGGCACCTCGTTTGCTGCAGAGCATGACAGATATTTAATTACAGGCTCCTCATTACCGACCAGTTTTGGTTTCGGTTTGAGAGAGCTCGAAAAACAAGCCGCCGGGTGCAACTGTCACCACCTAGCTTGTGCAGCTCTTGATCACGTCAGCACACAGAACTGTGATGCACCTCGGCACGGTCCCCATCAAGAAGTCCTTTTGAATAGGAAACGGGACAGCAGTGTTGCCAAACACAAAACTTTCAATGCGTGCACCGCGGCGACGGACTCGCGACTAGCCGCCGAGAAGTACAGACTGCTGGAACAAATGTGGCAAAAGAAAAATGGCGGCTATGACGTCATCATAACTGTTGCAGCGTGGTCACGTGAGGGAAGTAGGGGGGGGTCACGAAGGGTCACCCCTGATGGTGTCAGTAGCGCGAGGGAGTCGATCGCTCACGCAAACTTCAAAATTAATTTAAAATACCACCCAAGCTATATTCGCTGTTGATATTTTGCAGATGATATACACATGTTCACGGGAATCGAACACGCAGGCTGTCTCGGCCGCGAAATTTTGTGTCTGTACTCCTTTAAATGAACAGAAGCGGGTATAAAAAGCCCTTTGTATAATAGCTGCCAGACAGGATGGCCAGCAGCCCTTTGTCAATGGACGCGGACCTAAGCCAAGCTCTTCAAAAATATCCCATGCCGGCGTCGGGGGGGGGGGGCTCCATCCCCCGTGAAGTCGTCCGGCGGAGGCCTGAGCCCCCCCAGCTCCCCCCCTGAGCTCTCCGCCTGTGGTCTTGCTATGCAGGGGAGCCCAGTCACTAGCTTTATAATATCATCGGGCTCTGCTTGGAGAATGCATTAAATAAATCCTGCAGTCAGTGTATTCGCCTGCAGCTGCCTGGGCGGCTTAGTTAATGTGTGAAGCTATAATAAGGTCGATATTGCATATTCAACACCAGCTGCACATGAATGGATGCAGAATGAGTAAAATTATGTGCATGTATTCAGATTAATGAGCATGCTAAGATCTCAAAAAGGTAAAGAATAATCTGTTAGTGTTGCAGTGTTACTTTGCGAGATTAAACCCCATCAATCACAGAAGCAGTGAGTAATCTTTGTTGCATTGTGCTTCATGGGAGGGGCACTGCGAGTTTGGTTTAGTTAAAGGCGCAACTAGATCAAGCTAACTTAGCTCTTCATGCAGAAACAAAACACGAGTGGTGCTCACAACTACCCCGCTCCTGCTGGTGAAGAAAGTGTGCATTGAAGCCATAAAACTCAACCAGCGCGGACAAGCTAATTTTTGTCTCAAACTACACAAACAAGTCTGCACATAGAAGTGACACTTGAAAAGTACGCTATTCCCCCCTCTTTGAAAACTGCCCCTTCAAAGTGCCAAAAGCACAACACTCAGCATGGGAACTAGCTTTGGCAAGCCAGAAGACTGGATGGTGAAAGAACAGCTGACAGGGCTGTTTGTTACCAGCCTAGTTGGCTGCATTCCTGATGCGAGGAGACGCATAAGAAGAAATTACAGGTGCCAACGCCACCTTGAGGTTCTCGCACCAGCTTGCCCTTATACCTGATACCCAATAAAGTTTACAAGAGGACGAACGCCGCCGTAGCTCAATTAGTAGAGCATCTGGACTGGCACGTAATCCGAAGGTTGCAGGTTCAGTCCCTGCTGTCAGCAAGTTGTCTTTTCATCTGGTTTGCTTTGTTCACATTTACATCATAATAACTACAACACAGTTGAAACAATACAATTAACGTTCCCCTAAACCTTCCTCGGCTTCATTATCTGTTGGTTTTCCTTAAGGTTGGATGAACAAAAATTGAGCCTTTGAAATTCTCTTCTTTCTTTCGTTCTTAGCGAGGGCCTCATTCCGGCAGACTTGATGCCTTCAGGTGGCATGCTTAAGCCAGCTGTCCGCTTGTTAAAAACGATCACATTCCCAAGTCCTGCAACCTGGCAAAAGAAAAAATACAGCCAGCTTTGCTTTGCGGACACTGATGAAACAGCGAAGCTGGTGGCTTACAAAGAAGCCTTCGTTTTGAATGAAGTGCAGTTGAATGAACTTGAATGAAGTGGGAGGAGTGGCACATATCCGCAGTGGGACTTACCTACTTTCCGTGGCACATACCTGTTTACGATCTTAGATGACAGTGGACAGGAAAGCTAGACTCAGAACAGCTTCACTGCTAAATGTGTTCCATGAATGCTGTCATGGCTTTGAGCGTTGCTGACTAGCATTGCCAGGTTTGCATGCACATAAATACCTGGTAAAGCGGAAGAGAGGGTGACAATCTGCTGTAGCTCATAGTAGGGCATCTGGACTGGCACGCAATCCGAAGGTTGCAGGTTCAGTCCCTACTGGCAGCAAGGTTTCTTTTCATCAGCTTTACTTTACTCACATTTATATCATAATTACTACAACGCTGTCAAAACAGTACACTTACCGTCCCCTATTAACCTCCTCGTCCTGTGTACTTGCCTTTCTTTGTACATGATTTTTTGCGCAGCCCTGCTATATGTCTCCCCTATACCTACCTTAGCTTTATTGACTGCTTGTGTTAATTAAGATTCGGGGTATGCGTTAGATACGGTGTAAAATTAAAATCATGTGCGTCAGTCATCTAAACTGCAGTAACCCTTAGATTCGGGAGCAATATGAATGCCAACTGTCCCCTCACCTGGGTTTTCCCTAGTTGTATCGTGCTTTCGTGCAAAATTGGCAGCGGGGAACAAGAGTCACGGGTAGTTAAAAAATCAAGCAATCTCCTGAGGGAGAAGGCCAAGACAACAAACAAGCATCAATAAAAAGTTAACAGGTAACGCATTTTTAAACATTGTTTGCGAACATTGTTGTGGATTAAAGTAATTTAATGGAAAAAGGAAGTATAGAAAATGTCACCCAAAGTGGAGAATGATTGCATGTGTTATCGATGACAACTGTACAGTTAACCCATTAGGGCCCACTGTACTTTACAAAGTACACTTCCTTTTTCAGATATAGAAAATACAAAACAGAATATTCTGATCTTGCTCATTAGAATTTCTGATGCTAAAGGTTGCAGCAAGATAATCCTAATTGAGAACAATGACTCGGTTGTATTTTTTCTGTTTTATGAGTACAGTCGACTCTCGTTAATTCAAACTCGAAGGGATCTTTGGATTTTGTTTGAATTATCAGAAGTTCTCATATATATGACTCTGGGCAAGATGACAGCGCACATTATGATTAGGTATTAAT
Organism: Rhipicephalus appendiculatus; assembly: GCA_030522465.1. Taxonomy (NCBI): domain Eukaryota; kingdom Metazoa; phylum Arthropoda; class Arachnida; order Ixodida; family Ixodidae; genus Rhipicephalus; species Rhipicephalus appendiculatus. The sequence goes on from JALIZH010033000.1 coordinate 126,392, forward strand.
TTTAATCACATTTGTAATTTAAGCGTTTGTAAACCTTAACTGCACAATATAAACTGAAAGCAGATGCGTGAGGTCCACGAGTTTGTTGGCCATTTACTGCTGACCAGACCTTGTCAACTGCTTCTTTGCTATATCTGCCTTCAATAGAAAGCTCTTATTGCCAGTTGCGAAGCATCACGGTCTACCATGCTTGTGCTTCGTTTCGAACGTTTGTTTACTAGCCGAGCATTTTTCCTGGAATGGTTCAGGCACTTTTTTATTTTTCGTCTTTATGATTACATAAGCGCGCAAATTTTCAAATTGTAGCGGGAAAGCAGTATACATTTTCCAGTATAGACACGCAAAATGTACGAATTAACCGGATGACGGAGTTTGAATTAAGCGTGTTTTAAATGCATTGAAAGAATAGCGGGCCAACCAAAAATTTGAATTTTGTTGGAATTAACCAAATGTACAAGTTATCAGAGTGAATTATCGCGAGTCTACTGTAGTGAATCTTTAGGAAAATGAGAGCCTGTTAAACGCACGTGGTCAGTACTACTTTTTCTAAATTATTTGAAGTTTTACACTTTATATGTTGAAAAAACGGACTGTTTTTGCTTCAGCAATAACAATTCAATCTCTGCAAAGCGCGAGAAGGTTATAGAGTACATAGTTTTGCTGTGAGGAATAATCAAATGTTGTTGTACTTTACATAGTACACTGGGACTTCGTGGGAGCATACATGTAACTCTTGTTGTGCATTGCATCATAGATTGAACCAGCTTTTTTTTTTATATAAATGCCGTTTCTTCGGTTATCTGAGACTCACGTGGCTGCGAAAGATGTGGCGGTGCATATACGAGAGCATGTTAACGTTTTAATTGTCGCTTCTGACCCTAACATGGGAACTTAGGAGAAGGAGGGGAATGACGACGATACGAATGGATTCCCTCTGCTAGCGATAAAAAACATGGAACGAAAGGAACGGGGGTAAATTAGTTTCTGGTTTGATTCAGGAAGGCAGCTTTGTTTTGAAAATGGCAAAGACAACAGCATAGTTGGTATGCTCACGAACGGTTGCATAGTTGAGTCACTATGCTCTCTATCCTGGTGGCCATTCACTGAAAATAAAAAAAAAAACGTGGTGCTACTGTCCTCCCTCTTCATCCGCAGTAACAATGGCATGAGGGGGGGTTGAGCTGTACGATCAAGCGGCGAATAACTAGAGAATTTTCATCCCTGAGAAAAAGTGGTACCCAGATGATTGTAATAGCCGCAAACAACGCATAAAGGGTCTGCTACCACATTGGAGGTTTTAGCAAACCCTCTATGCATTGACTATTGTCCTTTAGTCGCATAATAGCAAGACACTGACTGCGCCTTGTTGTACCCAACAGAAGCATCAAAGGTCTCCAGCGTCCATTGTACTTGCTATTACCCTCTATCCATACCGACATTTTCACAAGATGCTGGCAAAACAGTTGAATTCTGCCACATTACATCGAAATGGTGTTGTGAAAAGTGTGACATTATGCTTTCCATAAAGCACTGGTCCTTGACTAAGTTGCATGGGCCAAGATAACTTTGTTATTCGTTTGGCAAGGGCCTAGCGTACTCTCCATTCTTGCATCAAGCCACCTTGCCCGTTGCCATCTCGAAGGCCCAGCGTACTTTTTAAAGTACAGTATCGTAACTCCTGAAGAAATACAGGTAACTCTGAAAATTTGCACGTGTAGTTTTTAGTGTGGTTACTTAAATACGCAAAATCTCAATAAAGTCGGACCAGTAGTTCTTGCATGGGCCTTAATGGGTTAATTTAGTCGAGCCACCTAACGCAGGCACTTCTCTGGGGTGCTTATATGGGTGTTTTAGAAACCTTCTGCGTTGGGCGCAGTACATCTAGAGCCCCAGTGTCCTGTGCTGTACTCGCGGTTGTATGCGGCCGTAGGCCACGCAACATTAGCCGATATGGCAGTAAACAGGGGACCCAAACCAACTTTAATCGTTCCACAAATATACCCGTAACTATGGCACCGCGTGGAAGGCAAGATGTCGACAACGACATCTCTTCAAAGCGCGTCGGACCACTGTTCTGTGCCCAAGTCGACGGTATTTCAAACATTAAAGCTCTCTGATATGTCGGTGGTGGCTTTTCGAAAGCCACACGTGGTGGTCTGAAGTCCCTTTTGTAGAAGAGGTGACCGGAATGGAAGCCATAATAACCATCTTGTTATGAGTCAGAAGACGAACTCCTGCATGGGCATACATGAGGCCGTAGGAAAGACGCTGCCATGGGGGGGGCTTGTAATGAGTTTGCTTTTTGACCAGGTGCACTGGTGAATAATAATAATGTGTATTTTTTTTCATCAATACATTTGATGAAGGACAGCTGTAGGTAAAAGCTGCTCTCCGAAAGAGGCAGCTTGACAAAGGCCCACAGCCACCTAAGAATACAGTAAGATTTTGTCTATTCAGATATTGCGGGACTGGAAAGGAATTTTGGAATTAAATGAATGTCGTATCGCTGAGAGTATGCATAAAAAAACGATAAGCAGACGTATATAACATCAACACACTTTAACAGCAAAGCTGTTGTAGCTTGCCGTAGTTTGTGGGGTGTCACCAGAATAGCATCATCATGAACTGCCACACGCTCTCTTCGTCGTCCTCGTCTTCATTTTCCGCTTCGCTCCCAAAACACAAGTGCCGATTTCTCCGGTGCTTCATGCAAGAACTCTGATGGGCGAGACGACGAGTACAGAGGTTGAGAAAGAAAGAGAAGTAAAGATAGAGAAAGATAGAGATAGGCTACATAGCCTTGTATACTGCAGTATACCAAGGGGAGCAAGGTGGTGTGAAAGGGGCGTGAGGGAGAGGGGTACATATGTGAGGGTGAGGAGCAGGCCCGTAGCCAGAAATTTTTTTTCGGGGGGGGGGGGGGGCACCTGTTGAAAACCTCGAAAACCGCCTATTTTCATTACGTATTCTGGGTAAAACACCCCCCTCCATCCGATTTTCGGGGGGCCCGGGCCCCCTAGGCCCCCCCCCCCCCCCCCTTCGGCTACGGGCCTGGTGAGGAGGGAAGGAGGAGAGAATAAAACACCATAGAAAGAGGTAAACTGAGCGAAAGGCAGAAAAAGAGATGGAGAGAAAGAGAGAGAGAGAAAGAAAGAAAGATATCGTGAGCGAGAGAAAGCTAGAAAGAGGAAGCGATAAATACAGAGATAGAAAGAAATTGAAAATAGAGAAATATACAAAGGCCGAGAAAGAGAGAGAAATAGGAAGGTGAGGTTGTGGAGGAGGGGAATGCCACCAGCTCCGCTGCTACCTCACTCTTCGCACCACTAGTGCGTAGCTGCTCTACTTTTTTTTTATTTTCTGTATAAGTCGAATTATCAAGAGCTTCAAGAAGGCAATGAGCAAATGTCTAATTCATGAACACTGTTTTATTTTCTGCATGAATATGCAAACTCTTTTCGTGTTTCGTATACAAGCAGTGTAAGATCCGCAATTTTCCCCCTCCGGGGACTTCGTTCGCAATGCGAACGCGGCGCAGACCCCCGCGTCTTAATTAGCGTGAGACGCACTCAGAACCATTCTTTCATTGTGTACTACCAGCATGAAAAGCACCACGCGCTGGGGACGATAATTTCTTCGCCGGTATAAGGGGCCGGCAACCGATTTTCGTCCATCGCGACGTAACAAGCCAGTTTTATGCCAGCATGCGGACCGCTGGTGAAAGTTCGTCATCCTCGTCAGCTTCCGCCGCGTTGTTTTATTGCGGTCGCTTTGAACCATGTCGAAATAAGATACTCTGTGCCGCATCTGCTGTCATTGGCGTGCGCACGGGGTAGGGGGGTTGGGGGGGGGGGGGGGAGGGGGGGGAGGGAGGGGGCGCAAAGTCTGCCTCATACATCGATACAAAGGGGTGCTGTGCGATGAATCTTCGCCCCCCTCCCCCTGAAGGGGAACCCTGCACACGCTTATACCCCCTGTGGATGAAGCCGTTTACGCTAACGGCGCGATCATCGTCTACTCAGTTTTGAAGGCCTACGCACGCCTAGTCAAAAAGAAGCTACTGAGCGCCGCAGCTCCTGAGGCTCGCTAATGCGCAATGATGGATGGCGACTACGCTGTTTTGAAGCTACGCAGCGAAAATGAGACTACTGCTCCTGCAGCTATCTGTCGCCACCACCGCTGCGTACGATACCGCGCTGTATTTGTGCGCTCTCGTCTTCGTCTTGTTCTAGCGCTGTTTCTTTGTTCAAAATAAGTGTACCAAACGTACCAAACAGCCCCATTCGAGACGTTAACTCAGTACCTGACAATACCGCATTGTTACCTACTCGCTGACTGATTCACATAACATATATTCCCACAGAGTGTGCGTCCTACCGAATTTTTGTTTTTCTAAGAATTGCAAAAATATTGCACTTATGCAGGACCTGCCTTTTCGCGTCGACTGAGGAACAAGCAAGCCGGGGGGTATACGCACTACCAGGATTCTGGTTCTTGGTCATCTCGCTCGTACATCTTCGTTGAGATGGCAACATGTTTGGAATAAAGCGTACAATGTTGCACCATTGTTCTTTGTGCATTACTCTGAAGGCATATTTACATATTTCCTAAGGGTACCCAATTAACGCTGTACTTCAACTTTATTATTGTTTCTTAGCTTTTGAAAACAGCTAAATTTATCAACTCTGGCCGCAAAGTGTCCGCCAGCTATTCGGTAGATAGTTCACTTTCGGAGCGTGTATAAAGTCAAGTTCACCCCGAACGCGGAGCATGCAAGCAGCAAGCGGATTTTCAAAGCTGAGGGGCAGCGAGGGCTGCCGGCTGCTCAGACCAACCGCGTTGCCTTCTGCCCGCTCCGCCGCTGTGATGGAGCAATCCACGGTGGATGACTCTCCGTTTTTCTACACTACGCGATACTGCGCACGTGTATCTCGGGTCCTGATTGGCTGCGGCCAAAGCGGTGAACTTTTCCGCGCGGAGAAAATCGGCCCGGGCGCTATCCGGGCATGGCATGGCATACGGCCGCGGGTTTTCCGCTTTTGCGGATGATCCGCGTGCGCTTTCCAGATCGGCGCTTGGTGGGAACGCGCTATAAGTGACAAGATTTTCCACCTGAGTACTCAACTTTATCGGCGTGCACGCAGCACTTTATTTTAATTATACTGGTCTAAATTGGGCAATCCTATGAATATGGGGACGTACACTTTCGCCCACTTTTGTTGAAACCTACTGATGTGGTTGAGTTTGCACACAGAAAAACTGGAGCACGTGGTTCAGTTCCTCAACTTTAGGTGTTTCAATAAAGAAAACAGAAATTTAAAACGAAGCTCGTAAATTGTATTAATGAAGTCGAGAGTTTGACGCAATCCCGCCTGGCCGGGAAATCACATGGACGAAGAAAACACAGCGCCGACCAAAGTAAAAATATATTCTTAAAAGGCAGTTTTCTTAGAACAAGGCTCCCGTGTGGGAGCCGAGACGTCTTTTTAAGAATATATTTTTACTTTGGTCGGCGCTGTGTTTTCTTCGTCCAAAGTGTATTAATTTATTTTGCCGTAAACGTCAACAAAACCATGCAGGTAACCTTAAAAGTGCACTGAAATCTGAGCGCACGTAACTTAAAAAATAGCATTTCGAGTATTCTGTACGTCTCCCCGTCAATCATATATAGCGTGCTCAAACATATTTCTTACCTGCTTTCCTTCTTGTCCTCAGCATTCCCACCGGGCAAACATGCGGCGCGGCGGCCGTGCGTCAAAGCGCCCGCACCGCGAAGTCGTCCATCGCATTCAACCGCGAGTGCTATGCTCTGAACTCAACAATGGCGCTGAATCGGGCTACTTGGTTATTCATAATCGTAAGAAAACAGCGCAAAAAAAAATAATAAAATAAAAAAAGACGATGGACGAATAGTTTATCGCGTCAACGGAGCACCCCAACACTCCGTTGAAACTTTGATGTCATTGGTGGTGGTTGTGGTTCGAAGAAGGAAAAGGCGCCTAATTTCTGCAGCCCAGTCGGGAGCACGGCGCAGCGCCTGATGTCCATTGAGCGAAGGAAGCGCAAACAGCGCGAACGTGCCCTCTCGTTCGCAGTATGCTCGTACACACGACTAGAAAAAAAGAATCTAACCATTATGCTTTAAAAGCAGTATATGTGAGTGTTGTTAATTATTTAATACAGTATTTTTTCCACTTGAAATGTGTGAACTGCACATACTCGACAACAGCCACGTGCTTATTTTCAGCGTGCTGTATCCAGGGGCGGATCCAGGGACCTCCTTTGGGGGGGGGGGGGGGTATTGCGCAACCCGCAGTAACTGAAGGGAAGAGGGCGAGGAGGCGAAGATACATTGGACACACTCCTTCGCTTAGAACACCACAAGGAAAAACGATTTTTCGCGCATTTGTAAATTACAAATTCACCACAGCGAAAACACCACTCTTACTGCGAGAAAACGCATGAAAAGAGAATGTGGGGGGGGCGACGCCACCTCGAAATTGACTTCATAGATTTTGACGCCGTCTACTAAGTCATACGTAGTTGCTGCGATCGCTAAAATGAAGTACATTGTGCTGCGAGTGGCATAGACATAACATACCAATTTCAGGAAGTTTAATTGAGTCAGTGTTGCCAAAATACGAAAAATACCGTTTGAAATTAATCCCTGGCGTCACGCGTGGAGATTTCGGCGAGACATTTAAAAATGAAACTTTGACCAAATTTTCACCCCTATTAATAAGCATACGATGGTGAATTTAACGAGATTAGGGTTCTGGTGAATCGTATTCGCACGTGCAGTAAATGTTCGGAAATGGAAAATTAATACACTAGGGATTTTGCTGCAATTGCTATCGCCGGTTTCAAATATTTGGCGAACCAGCTAGAACGAGCTCGTTATCATTGTTACAAAAACCGTCCGAGAAAACCGAGCCGATAATGTCGCGTTGCTTCTTGTTTTGTTCAACTGATACATATGTATCAAGCAGTATCAAGACAGCTTCATCTAAAAAACTGCGGAAGCAGGTTCACACACACGATACAAATTCAGTAATGATCGACTTAGGTCGCAAGGCCTACCTTGGTAAAAGTTCTTCCTCCTGCAGGTATCTCCTTCGCCGTTTGATGTTTTGTTTCTCGTGGAACAACAATAATTTCCTCGTGGAGCAACAAACAAGCTTGTCTCCTTTTGCAGCGTAGTTTCACCGGCAGGGCAAATGTTTGCCTGTGGTTCTACGTTCCATCATATGGTGTCGTTATTCGACGAATGAAATTCACGGATGCCATCGGGGGGGAGGGCAGGACGGTCACGCATTATTTACAGCTGCTCGGAGGGTAGGCGTTTAGCTGTGTCCCCACCTGGAAGACAGAAAAGCGCCTTCTTCTCTTTCCTCAGAACCACTCATCAGAGGGTACCTTGGCGGCGACCAAGAAGCCTTTCATAAACATTGTTGGATGTGGCGCCTGAGTGTGTGTGCGTGTCTCTCTCTCTCCTTGTCCGTCGTCGTCTTCGCGCCTATTACCTCGGATGATCGAAGAAAGCCTTCGTTGGAAATGTGCAAAGCGATGTGGAGCGGGAGATTCTCCTCTCTTTACTTCGCAGCTCGTGAAGTCATACGACCCTTCCTGAAACAAAGCACCGGAATGCTCGAAGTCATCCCAGACATTCTCGAAGTCATCCAGACGCATGGTGACCGATCCCTGCACCTGGAGACGTAGTACAAGAAAGGGCCGAGCGTGTCAACAGTGCAGGCCCCCTCGTCTGGATCGCTTCAGCTCAACAAAGCTGATCCCCTTTTTGTGAATATTTCGGAATAATCTTTTTGTTTCATGTAGCCACTGATGGTGACCTGCGTTGCTCTCTTTTGGAGCATTCTGTGCGACGAATGAAATTGAATAACCCATGCCAGTACGGACTACTAACAGAGCAGGAGGCAGGTGTATCTAAAAAAAGAAAGGAAGGCTCCTTCCTTGCTTCTACGTAGTAGATTAGTGGTTTCCAGTTTTGCTAAAGTGGCATAGCGCGAAGCAAGAGGGGGGAACACATCAACAAACGACGAGAGCTTTCTTCCAGATTAAGCGTCTCTCTTTACTACAAACATAGTAAAAGCAGAAAGAAGAAAAAACAAAACAAGGAATGCGAAAGGAAACACAAAAAAGAACACTTTCCAAACGCTGTGTGGCCGCGCTGGTGTCTTCCTGAAATGTGAGTTCCCTTTTGTGACAAGCGTTTTATACAACTAACATATCGGCGACAGTTAAGTACTTCGCAGTAAACCCCTTTTGATGCTCTGAAGGACGATTTGGAGAGAGAAGTTACGCTGATGCCACACGGCACCGCACCAAGTTCTTTATAGCTGGTTTGTAGCCTCCGCGATCAGCTCCGGTTTCTCAGATGAGCGCCGAAAAAAAAAAAAAAGAAAAAGAGAGAGAGAGAAAAGACTCCGCTCGTTAAATCGGCTGGGGAGAACACGATTTAAATATCGGGCGGCTGGTTGACGCTGTTACGGCCGGTTCTGGAATTCATTAGAGAGCTTTAGCAAGTTTCGGAAATACGCTACCGTATGACCATGGTCCCTCAGTAAAAGTATTGAGGGACTATGGTATGACGGTACTGCTTCTCCCTTCCCGGTCGTCGACCTTTTGCCAGGGAAGGCAGCACACCACAAGAGCTTTCCCAAAAGTTACTGTGGGGTTGTCACGCCTGATTGTTGCCTGTCAACCTACGCCGAAGGACGCAGTGTCACTGGAACGGGGAGCGGCAAAGGCACAGCGAGAAGGAAAGAAGGAACGCCACCGTACTGCCTTACCGTATTTGCGCACCGTACGTGGCGTATTTCCGGAACTTGCTAAAACTCTATTATGGTAGGCACCACTGTGCGTGAACCTGTCAGTACCCCAAGGATCTGCGCATGGACAGAGGCACAGAGCGCCGCATTTTCCTGGAGGGTTCTTGCAGGCGTGGTAGAGCGAGCCAGGAATGCTGCCGTGGACGGGTTCGATGGAACACTACGGAGGTATCACGAACACCCCTTTCGCGACGCCGTTAGCACCTGCAGGGGTTCGAGACAGCAGCCGCCTTCTCCGAGGTCATTGACTCCCCCCCCCCCCTCCCATTTGTCCTTAGCACCACGGTGTAAGAAAAATAATTTCTTACACCGTGGTCGAGTCCCGCCGCACGCGAGTCTCAACAGTGCCCATAGTGCAGACTACAATGCACCGCACTATCGGCGAATCAAATGACACTGCCGGAATTCACCACGGCGGCGCTACGACGGGGCTGACTTTGCCCCCCCCCCCCCCCCCACGTGCACACGCCTATGCTTCTTTGTATTGTGTCACCGCTCATAAACGACTTTCAGGAGGATGCCCCTGCCCGTGTGCCAGGGGTACAACATTGTTGGCATGCTCAAGCAGGAAACACATTCCACTTCTGTCTGAAGGTGCTCGCTTTCAAAAAGGCGGGGGTTAGCCAGCTTCGCGCCGAGCAGATGGCAAGTGATGGGTGCATGTCGCCGCGAACAGCCAAGGCCCCTGCGCACGGCCTAAAAAATTTCGCGTGCCGAAAAATTCCTGTCGAGAAGGTCCTGGGGCAAGGGGGGCGGGGTCGGTGGCTTTGGGGTGGGGGGGGGGGGGGGCGATCGCCCAATCACCCCCCCCCCCCCCCCCCCCTTTGGATCCGCCACTGGTAGTATCGCTCGCCAAAGTTTTGCTGCTGAACAAATTAAGGCCAAATATATATTGATAACTACAAACAAACACTTTATTGAAATATTTAAACAACATCAACAGTAATATTTGAGTTTTCAAGTGAACTTATATTATTCAACTTTAGGTGACATGAATACGAAAATAAGGATCCGCAGCGCCACCCAACTTTTGCGAGAAGGAAGGAAGTAAGGAATAAAAAAGAGAGAAGGCAGGGAGGTTAACCAGACAGCAGTCCGGTTGGCTACCCTACACTGGGGGAAAAGGGAAAGGGGAGTAGAAAGATGAGAGTGACAGAGAGAAAGGAGCCCAAGAAGAAAAAAAAAAGAAATCATACACAAATACGCTGACACTTATGTGGCGTTGGCACTGCGAAATAGTCACAGACGTTCACAAAGGCCCGTGGTCCTTAAAGGGGCCCTGCGACACTTTTGCGACCGCCTTATTTAGCACTGGAACGCGTAGAGTAATGAATTCCGAGACGAACGCAATAAGAATGATGCAAATTGGTGCACGAAAAGTGAAGTTATGAGTCCTCAAAGTTCAAAACTCGAGCAGACGACGACGAGAAACGTTCCCTTTCGTATTTCACTCTCCCGCTGACGTCAGAGACCGTTTCCAATCACCGCGCGCGTCTCATAAAGACCTACCGGAAATCTCACTTCATGGTGGCCTTCACACAGCATCTTGCTACCGCTCTTTTTGACGGCGTCGTTACCATGGTTACGACGAACCACGTGCGTCGGGTGGCAGGCGCTCCACGGTTTGTTGTGGTGAGCATAGACGATCTGACAGATCTCGAGGGCGAGCTCATGCGACGGAGCGATGCGTTGCATGTCGTGCCTTACGAGGACGCCACTGCAAACTGAGAGTGCTTCGCTGAGCCCCGCGCAACGTGAGCAAGACTCGGATGACCCGGACCAACCTCCACTGCCCGATGACCCGCCCGAGGTGGCCAAACGAGCGCCGGGAGCGCGTCGCCCATCTGCTCGAGTTGCTCGCGGCCGCCGCTAGGTTCGCGACGAGTTTTTGGGCCGAAAGACGAGCATCGCAAGCTTTCGCGGTGCAGTGAAGGCCGGTTGCTATAGCTATTTTTGTGGTTTTAAAACGTTGTTTGAGTTTTTACTAGCTTGTAGCGCCTGTCTGCCAACTTCTCCGACAAAAGTAAGTGTGTCAGGCTTTACGGAGCTTCAAATTTTCTAATCGGCAAGGGTAATCTCGGTAAGGCTGACACGGTGCCGATTGCAAGGGATGCGCATGTATTTTTTTTTTTTCTCAGAAGCGTGGGCATTTCTACCGGCTAGTGTACGGAGTAAAAAATATTTGGTTTTCATGCTATTGCATGCAGAGCTGCGTTTATGGACGCCGTTAATTTATGATTGTCTGGCTGCAACGAAATTTAAATGTTACGCTACGTGTGGGTGTCTGCGAACAGTAGTTTTGGGAAGAAATACCGTTCCTGCATATTTGTACATTCATTAAAGGCTTTCTTATCCATATTGCAATTAGGAAGAAGAAACAGATGTGCTTGATGCTGAACATTTCGAAAAGAACTTCGTTTCAAACGTGATTCACTTGACAATGACGCGTTACTCACCGTAAGGTTTTCAGAACCAATCTGTATCCAGCAAAATGAAGCAACAAACAAACGTGCCTAAAGTCACACGGTCGCACGAAGGCGCGAGACACACACCGAGCGTCGTCTGCTATCGTTCGTGACACGTACTGCAAGCTCAAATCCCTGCGAAAAGCCCGTTCTAAGCGACGGTAACTCTTCAGTGTTATTCAAGACCTCTCCAGTGTGCAGCGCTGCACCGCGAAGGTCTTCCTCAAAAGCCGGAGACGTAAAAATGCAGTCTAAATGCTCACTACGCACACCGGCGACGTGCTTTCAACCGCGCCGGAGCTAGCGGGGGAAAAGAAGGCCCAGAGTACCCCTACTGCCACCTTGCGAAAAAGTGGCGGCAACCCGAGCAAGTCCGTGACACGCGCGATGCATTGGCGAAGCGGCGCGTTTGGCCACCTGTCTATTCTATCACCCGTGCCTGGAGGTGTGCGCCGAGACGTCGGCGCGCCGCCGCCGACAGTTTTCGCTGCGCCGCCGCCGCCGACGCCAACTGATCGGCGCGCCGCCGCCGCCGCCGCCGACGTGTTCTCTCGGCGCGATCGGCGCGCCATTTAAGTACGATAATTTTTTTTTCAGTAAACCTACCTTTATTTGACGCCTTCTGCCACCAGTAAATACTCGGTCTTTTCTTAATTATGCCCACTTGGCAAACGCATCGCAAATGATTCGCCTGCTGCTTCAAGTTAAATAACTGGACCAGAAAACTTGTTCGGAAGGTAGTGTTGGATTCAAAATAAACGTGAATTTTAAGCTACTTTCGAGCTCACCGTAGTTAAGCGAATCCAAGTCTGTGACAAGCGGCAACGGTGGTGTTTGGCGAGGACTGTTGGCGAGTCTGCTACCTCTCACACAATATATATGAGGCGGGCTTTGAATAGTAATAAAATGTGTGGAGAGTTGGTGTTGGAATAACAATAAATATGTCTGTGAAAGCGAGCCAAGTAACAACGGCAGTTCAAAGGGGAAGGGCGGGGGCTTGGAATGGAGAGAGCAAGAGCTAGCTATTTTGGGGTATATATATTTAGAAAGAATCAGTTTAAAAACTGGAACACATGACCTTTAATGAATAAAGAAAGGGAAAAGGACAATAGATGAAATGCTTTATCAAACAGAAACGATCCCCAACCAGACTGGCAGGCTCAGCAAGGTCGACAATTGGACGAGATGGTGATCACAATAAAGTTCGTGTGAAGTAACGCACAGAACATGAATGCGGACTAACCCTAAAGTGTGGGTGTATAATGTCTTGTGTTTCCTCCATTTTGACCTGCACTCAATGCGATACTCCACGCCAGACTATCAAAACGAGTAATGCGCCTTTCCTTCGCCTGTTCTACCTCGGACTCAATTCGACTAATTAGCGTACCCGCCGATTTGTCACAATCGTGTTTGAAACAGGACATCATTAACATAGGTTGCTGGGCGAGTTGGTTCATAATATTCAGAAGAGGAAACCAGCGAAAGACACGAATACAGTGAAGGAAAACAACTAGACAGTACAAGCCCCGGACTTCGAACTAAATGATTATTACAGAATTAAGCCCCCATACACATTTTAACCAGCAGCGCATGCATAAATATAGGCTACCTGACCCGTTTCACAGTTGCACACTTAACACTACAAAGCCATGGTGAATGTCAAGGTGTTACAAACAGCACATTTCCATGAAACACCGAAATCACGACGCCACATAGACCCGCAATGTATAGCCCCGTGAATTCTTAATCTGTAAGGAAAACTGAGGGATCACTCACACATGATGACACTTTGCCCTGCCTTGTTTTCTTTTGAGGGCATCAAAAACTCCACGTTCAATCTTATTTTTTCCTTTGCCAATGACACTCACTGATGTGAAATCAGGGGCGCAGAGGTGAGTTTCCAGAGTAGATTGCAGTGTTCACGCAGCCTGTCATTGAATCATCGGCCCGTCTGACCGCTGTACACACGGTCCCATGACAAGCGAATTTCGAAACTTACGTGCCTCTGCGCCGCAAAGGCTGTGGCTGCGCCCCTGATTTCAAATCAGTGAGTGTCACTGGCAAAGGAAGAAATAAGAGTAAAGGTGAAACTTGTGAAGCCTTTGAAATATATATATATATATATATATATATATATATATATATATATATATATATATATATATATATATATATATAGGGGGGGGGGGCAAAGTGTCATGTGTGAGTGATCCCTCAGTTTTCCTCACAGATAAAGAATTTGCGGTTCTAGATAACGGTGCACGTGGCGTTGATATCTTGGTGTTTCGTGCAAATAGGCTGTTTGTGCCACCTTGACACGTTTCTTGGCTTTGTACTGTGAATTGTGCAACGTGACAAAGCTCTGATAGCCTATTTACGCATGTGCTGCTGGTTCCTGTGTGTGGGGTTTCTTTAATAAACATTTAGTTGTAAGTCCAACACTTGTCCTGGTTGGTTCCTACGCTGTCTCCGTGTTTTTCGTTGGTTTCTTCTTAAGCAGATCGCTAAAGATAATCACAATTATCTTCATGCGGGCGTAACAACCCCCCCTCCCATCCTTCCTCTTCTCCCGATATTTTCCCATCATGCACATGCACGAAAGGTCTTCATCAACGCGCGACGTGAACGAAAGATGTGTTGCACCTTTCGCCCGCGAGACCGATCAACCTCCTTTCAGCATGTTGTACAGGATATTGAGGAAGATCATTTGAATTTCGAATAAGATAAGCGCCACACTTCACTTTAATGTACCTAGAGAAGAAGCTGCATTTAGGGTAGTGTTTTACCATAGATCACCTGCATACGATTAATCGAATAATTGAGAAAACTGCCCAATAAAAAAAATCTATATGACATACATAGGCATTCGACTCGGTAGAGATATATCAGCGGTTCTAGAGGCGTTCCTTCGACACGGAGTACTGTTATGATCGGACTTTATGGCTTGGAGCCACTTGGACGATCGGAATTAAATTATTTCACCAGTCTGCCCTGCTTTATTCCCGGGCATGGTGTTCTAACAACGTGTTCCCGGGTCAGCGTTCCCCGAAGAGCACCTGTAGCGGCGACAACACGGCAATCATGCTCTGAACCCTTCAGGGCCGTCGGCGCACCTCGTCAAACCCCTTTGGACTCACCCGACCGACTTTGACGGTTCTGTGACCTAGGAGGGGCTGTTTGCAGGCGAGGCTGCTTGCTTTGTTCATCGTGCTACGCGACGCACCGAACAATCAGCCGAGAACTTGTGAGACACGTTTCCCACACTCCGAGAGTGCCTTCGTGGCAGCCGCCTGAGAGGCACCTGCGTCGCAGCCGCTGCCCAGGAGTCATCGCTGCACCTGATTACACGGCTGGTTTACAGGAATGTGCGTCACCTCGGCCAGGTCATTGTGCAGTGCAGTGCGAGGCCGTATTGTGTCCGTGTACTCATCTCCCCTCGCCGCCGGGCGAACTAGGCGTGCCTCTTCCCTCTTTTCAGGGTTGGGAAGGAGGCGGTGTTTGAGCTTCCCATTTTTGAGGCGGAGATCAAGACGACATCTTGATTGGACTATACTGGACTTTATTGTTTTCCCGTGCAGGGAATCTTGGGAAGGCTAAGGCCTTAAAACGTGAGCGCCGAGACGCTCCAGAGATCTTCCAGCATCATGTAAAATCACGCTACCATGTAAATACTGTAAATAAACGTTCCTGATATCAGCTCCGGCTACTCTGCTCGACTTCTCCTTGAGACATGGCTGGTTCCGGTCCTATGGGCAGACCCCCGACCACATCAGTACACGTGTGTGTCAGTGGCGGAGCCAGAAATTTTTTCGGGGGGGGGGGGGGGGGGGGTTTAACCATACTTTATGTATGTTCGTGCGTGCGTTTGTATGTGTGCGTGCATATATACGCAAGCAAAATTGAAAAATTTCGGGGGGTTTGAACTCCCCCCCCCCCCCCCCCCTTGGCTACACCACTGGTGTGCGTACACAGCTACTCTGCTTCTCTAAAAAAGTAGGAAAATCCCTCCTAACACTCTGGCAAAAGTGAAAGTACTTTTCAGAAAACCCCCTTTTCTTTTCCTCTTAGGACCCTTTCTAGAAAGAAGTTTGGTTCATGTGGTTCATGGCCTTCGCGATTAGCTCTGTTTACGCAGATGCCGAAAAAAAAAGTGAAAGAAGGGGGGAGAGAAACGCTACTTGTTAATTCAGCAGGAGAGGAAACATTTTCAAAATCACGCTGCTGGTTGGAGTCACGGTGTCAGAGAAATCACCGTGGATAGGGCTTTTGTTGACGGCGCCCATTGTTCAGGCTAAAATGCACCACACTATCGGCAAAGCAAATGACACTACTGGAACTTTAGGTGCGGGTAGAGTGCCTCGATTTCCTCCTCGGGCGAGGAGGACATCGAGGCACTCTAGGTGCGGGCGTAGAACGGACGTCACTGCCTCGATTGGCAGTCATTTTTGGGGGGGGTCACGGATATTTACAACATCATGTGCAGGGACTGGATTAGGTGGCACCTGGGGAGACTTGCCAGGTGCCTTTACAACAAGTTAAAAAAGAAACATGGTATGTCAGGTGCCCGTGAAAGCGAGGACAGTAGGCGAGTGGAAGCTGCCACGTTTTCAGCGATGTCAGGCTGTCACGATTTTGTGCAAGCATTGAAAACCAGAAATCAAGGAGCATTTGCAGTACTCGCCAAGTCAATAGATTCACCGAATGAATCACAAACGTCATGTATCGCATGCCGTTTCCTTGTGGTAGAGTGCATAGGACAGACGGGGCGCTGAAAGAACATGAAACGTCCGCCGCATCAGGGGGAGGAGACATGCCTGCTCATTGCAGTGTGAGATTGGTCATCCGTTTTTAATTAAATAATTATATTAATTAATTACATTTTAATTTATGATATATCGTTTAATGATATATTTTAATTATTTCAATAATTAACATTATTTTAATTATATAGTTAACGATACCCAGCCACGAAATACGAGGGAACTGATTGAAGCATATCAAGCGAAAAAAAAAAAACATGGTCATGATCGTGTACCTTCCATATCGTTATCACGAAAAAAGGTTTAACCTACTTTAGAGAAATGTAATTAAGGTATACCGGCTCTTGCCTGTTTAGTGTGAACAAGTAACCCGTATGGATTCCGAAACGTCTCTATGTTTTTCACCTTGACTTGGTCAGTGCAACATCCTCATCATGATACCTGACCAGACGAACTTTCGTCGAACTCTTGACTACATAGTCGACTCTTGTGTGTTCGTGAAATTTTCTCGGGTTGCGTACGCATCCTTCAAGGCTGGGTTCGTCGTTCTTTCGAACTATGTGCCAACAGCTTACCGCCATGAATCTTGTAAAACACATACAACCACGGTACAAAAAAAAGAAGCTGTGCTGCACATTTATGGAACAAATAAACACACATTCAACATTGCCGCGTGCCGCGGTGGCACGGTCTCTGATGCTGACCCGATAGACGCGTGTTCGATCCCGGCCGCGGTGCTCGCATTTTGACGGACGCTAAATGATGTCTGCACGTCAAAGAGCCGTGCACGCAACTTCCGGAGTAGTCCACTGCGGCGTGTTTCATGTTAATATAGTGGTAACGGTACGTGAAACCTCAGAAATGATTAATACACTTTACATGACTTGAGATAAGTGCCCTCTCACCCATTCTTTTTTTTTATTTTTTATGTGCACGCCGAAAAACAAAATATTTAAGAAACGTTTGCCAGTTCTCTGACTTCTAGTACATATCTATGCTGTTCTCTCAGCCCTTAGGGTTAAAAGCCCTGAATTTCAGCGAATTAAACAAAGAAGATGCAGTAAAATAGCTTTTTGAAACTTGTAGTTTCGGTTTCCACGCCGCCGGCGCCGCCGCCGCCGACGAAAAATGGCCGTGAGCCGCCGCCGATGATATACCCGGCGTGCGCCGACGACGCCGCCGCCGCCGACTCGGATCGACCCCCACGCCGCCGCCGGTCGAAACCGCCACGGCGCACACCTCTACCCGTGCCCCCCACCCCATTGCACAGGACACCTAGTGTTGGTTTCGTTGTTCTGAAAATACGCCATTTAGAAACAGAAGTCATTTCTTTCTGAGAAAGTATATAAAAGGTTTTTATGGTTTTTAGCATTCACTCGTATGGCCTAGCTACCACCATATGAATATTGCACGTCACGTGTCGCGTCAGGCCAATCAAAAACGAACGGTCTTTGTCGTCACTGTCACATGACATCACATCACTTCCTGTAACAGAAATAGCCGATGTGTGTCGCCATAGTCCGAAATCAAGGTAGTTTATCCCGTGATTTAAAATTATAACAGCTTCGATTTCGGCGTTGCCACTTGCGCAACAATATTGGTGCATTCCACAGTACCAGAAGAACCGATGAAAAAGACACGCTCAAATTGTGTCGCAGGGCCCCTTTAAGAAACACAATAACGCTTTCACTGTCTTGTTGGCCGGCAAGCGATGGGGACGGTGCTCCAGCAGCATCTGCACGGAGCGTGGCCGATCATCCAGTCGTCGCATCACATCAGAAATGCCTGAACCACTTAACAGCCGTTCAAACCTGACGTGTGGCAGCGTGACAACTCCATCGAGTCGATAGAGTGCTGGCGTTTCGACGGCCATCGACTGGATGGCCTTTCAAAAGGGTCCGTGTGACACAGGTATTTATGAGAACGCGACATATTTTGTTCAACTTAGCAAGCGGCTCAAACGAAGCACTGCCAAGCGCCAGCTTTATACCGGAACATTCCCAGCAAACTTGTTTTTGTATCCGTGGAGATAAGTGCCGTCAAGTACACTTGATCACAACGGATGGAAAGCTTAAAGGGGCCCTGCAACACTTCTCTAAGTAGCCATAGAATGGCTTCGCTAAAGGAGCTTATTGCCTCACGAATCGACTGCCGCAAAAAATTTTTAGAATCCGTCCGCTACGAGCGGAGTTACAAAGATTGGTCGCATGCTGTAATTGCATGCCGTCTGTCTTCTCTCGTCCCGACGGAACCGCTGGAAACTAAGCAGGGACGGATGGATGGATACAACTTTATTGAAACAATTAAAGTGAGTGTGGTTGGGCCCCTAGGCGACCGGGAGCCCCCCTGGCCGACATCTCAATGCAGGCGTGGTCGACCAGCCGCAGCTGGTCGTCCGAGAGTGGCCCGAAGAGCGGCCTCCCACGAGGAAAAGGAAGGATTGGGAATATAGGGTCTACCGCCAGCGGCTTTGGGCAGCTCCACAAACAGTGGAACAGATCCGCCCGGGGAGCCCCACAGGTGGTGCAATATGGTTGATGGAGAGCTGGGTAGAATAGATGTGCCAGATAGGGGGGAAATAAATGTTTTCGTCTGGAGCTGGCGCCAGACCGAGCTCTGATTAGGGGAAAGGGAATAGTGAGGGGCAGGCAAATCTCGTCTGCCGTTCCTGTAATAGGACGTACCCTTACAAAAATGCTTATAGAGATTTAATTAAGGCCAAATTGACTTTTCTCAATAGGATGTACTGTGTTTAAATTAAGCGCCTATTGACTTTTTCTATTGATTTTTCCAAGAAAATTGGCCACCGTGTTTCTATTGAAATTCATTTTTGCTTGTCAATTGAGCCTCTTTTGTGCGAGTCAAAAGGAATTATTGACCAGCTATTGACCGTGTGTACTGAGTGTCAATTGAAAAAATTTAGGGGAGTGTATATTCAACCCTTATTGTGTTCAGTCAAAATCATCTGGTATGCAAGCGTGTTACGCAATTGTCAAAAATGGTGACTGAGCTCCTTCACGCTCAGGAACGTAGGCTATTTGCGAGATTTCTTGAAAATCAGGCACTTAAAGCAGTTGCTAGCCATAAGCAGTTGCTAGCCATAAGATTGATCATTCGGATTTACTTTGCCGAAGTTGAATGAAATTGTGCATACCGCCTTCGACACTTGCCCGAGCGAGAAGTTTTTTCTTGCGCGCGCTATTTCAATTGTTCAAAACACGTTCAGTCCCACGAACAAGGTAAAAAAAACTGGGCGAGAATCGGAAATTAGGACACCGGTACACAATTCACATTAATGACACGACATATGCACATGCACAGTGATGCAGATTGCCAACAGTTTTGATTTCTTCATTGTGTAAGTGGTTGCTGAACATGGGTGTTCTATAAATTGTTCAAGCCAAGAAGCAAAACAGAGATCTGTTAGCATCTATATTTATTTTTACGAAAACGCCAACAGAGACGAATGCCATCATTTAGTTGGTGTAGCGCCTCTGTCCGAATAACTAGGCCGAGGCTTACCTGTAAGAAATGCAAGAAAGATAGAAAATCTTGTTATAAAAATAAATTATCTAGAAGAGGACGGCTTAATAATGTAAAGCCCAATGAATAACGTAGTTGCATACTCATACAACATTTAATGCAGAATACTTTTTCAGTTTTCATAACTTTCAAATATAACGTACGAAGACAATGAAAAATGATAAACTTACCTTCAAAGATAATCAACCGTGGCACGTGGTCTGCAGATCCAGCAAATACAGCAAATGTTGATCCCAAATCAAGGTGACGGCGTCTATTTCTGCAGTTTTGCAGAAAGGAAGCTGCGATGGAGTTTGGCATGTAAGCTGACGTGTCCATTTTTCCGCAGGAGAGTTGCGATGCTGGGTCTGATGAACAGCCGTGCCGCCGAAACAGATGTCCATGTACCGTCACAATTGCAGCACTTGCAGCGAAGTAGCTTCTTCACATTGGCGCTGATACCTGTGTAAATCGCGGCACTCGCTGTCCACGAAATCAGAGCTAGAATGCTCACAAGTGACCAACACGAGCCGCACTCGCGACTCCGGTGAGCGATACTGAAGAAAAAAAGTGCGGCTTGGAGGGATACACAACCAGCGCGAAGCGACCGTTTCGAATTTGCACTTTACACGGGTGTATCTCGCAGTAAATATTGTGAAGTTTATTTGTGGACTAAGTTTCAAGTTTTCATAACCCAATGTTAGCACCCTATAAATTATTATTTTCTGGCACTATTTTCTTGATCGCAACAGTAGAAGGGCAGAGGCGCCTTCTTTTCACCCGTCCAGTGGCCGTTTGCAACGTGCGTTCTCGGAATTCTTCACCCCTGAGGTAGGGTCCCGCCACGTTAGTACACTCTAGCCACGTGCAACCACCACCGCTCCCAACTTGCTCGACGGGCGAGATTCCAAACAATAGGGCGCGCCTACCTCTCTCCCCCCCCACATCTCCCCCCACACAGGTAGACGAGTGCAGTGTGTCGTCCTCTCACTTGTCCGTACGTGTGTCCTCGCGCTGATACTCGAAAGACGCGTTCGTCGGATTATTATTATTATTATTATTATTCTTTGCATTGCGATAAACATTGAATCAACGATATTTTTGCTAATCTCGAAAGGCAAATTTTTTTTCGCGTCAATGAGGCAAGTCCACGTGTCACACTTGACCGCTACACGCTAGTGTGTAGCAGATAGATATCCGTGAACGCAGTTCAGAAGTACGTGCGCCACACAGTCAGTACCTGAAAGCATTTGCTTATATGTAGTTTTATGTACTACATCGCTTCTCCACGGAGTGCTGTAACCGTATTCATCATGCAGGGCCCGTATTGACGAATGCATCTTGCAGAAAAATATCCGTAAGAAAACTTCAGAACACACACGCACGCACGCACGCACACACACACACACACACACACACACACATACACACACACACACACACACACACATACACACACATACACACGCACGCACGCACGCACACGCACGCACACACACACACGCACACACACACGCACACACACACACACACAAGTTTTGTGCGCTCGGCTCCTGAAATGGATGCAGGTGTCAACATATCAGCTATCCCTCATTGAGAGTGCTCAATACTAGGTCAATTAAATGTGTAGTGACTGCGGTTCAGTTGAACCTTTCTTAATGTATGTCAATTAAATGCGTAGTGACTGCGGTTCAGTTGAACCTTTCTTACCGTATGTCAATTAAAAATGTAAAGAGTGAGAGTCAATTGAATTTTTCCAACCTCATGTCAATTAAATTTTCAGTGAGTGCACTCATCAGAAGGTGCCGTTTAATTGACCATCTATTGAGTCAAAAAGGCCTCGGTTCGTGGTCAATTGAAACTCAAAGTGCATTTTTGTAAGATCTGATGATAGGTGCAGATTCCCTCTTCTGGCTTTTTTGGCGGGTTTGGGTGAGCGGCCCTCCTGGGTCCGGATGGAAAGACCTAGGACATGCGCATTAACGCGCTCATTCCCGGGGATACACTCATGTCCAGGCACCCACGTGATAGTCACCGGATGGGGAAGCGAAGGAATGTTTCGCAAAATGCGTGAAACCGTGTTTGGTGCTATGCCTTGACGGAAATATTGATAGGCGCTTTGTGAATCGGTGCAGATTTCTGTAATTGTAGAATCTGCGGCCGCATGGGCTAGTGCGACCCCCCTCAGCCACGTCGGGGCGAGCCGTCTTAATCGACGCGGAGATGTTAATGCGTCCGTCCTCTGTCAGCAGCAGCTGTGGCCGTTCCTTCAAGCGGGCCTATCGCAGCGTCGACATAAAGGACGTCATCACGATTTCTGTACCACCGTGGGGAAGGCACGGGGGAAGAAGGTACGTCACGCGCACCCCGTGACCTTGAGCCCTTTTTCTCTCTTTTTCTTCTACGAACGCACGGCTTTTCAGTGCCATCGCGCGCGCTCGCGCTAGGGTTACTGTATATGCTACCTTTACCTAAAGGTAGCATATACAGTAACTCTAGCTCGCGCGGACACGTAGCGGCATCCCGCGGCGGCCCAAGTAACTCCCGAGTGCACCATGCTTAAATCAACCAATGGCGTTTACTTGGCCTGTGACGCAATGGCTTTTCAGTATGTATATAGCATCTTCTGTCGAGAGAAGAGAAAGCGATTTTTAGCTGACTTTGAGAATTTATTGTAAATTCCAGGCCGTGTGCTGCGCTACAATATATGGCTTGAGTGTTCTCGCGAGCTTCGACTACCGATCGGCAGCGTTTTCTGACCACGTTCAAAAAGTGTTGCAGGGTCCTTTTAAAATAGAGAGAAAGGGTGTAAAGTTCGTCGTAGGGGTGATTTTTGTATAACATGGAACAGCCATCTAGGGCGAGAAGAATGCGTAATCTTGATTTTCACTGTTCCGAAACGTTCCGCTAGGCTCCTGGGACGCTAGGCTTGCCAACGGTCGCACGATCATCTTCATATCGCGCTCGATACATGCAGCACCACCGAGGCAAATTCACCCGTGCGGGAGACGAATACGAGCCACGTGCGCTTCAGTAACTGCACAGAGGTATCAGATTTGGAAATCGTTTGCAATTTTCGTCCGATGCCAAAAGAAGAAAAATGCGACGAAGAAGTTGTAATGGCTGAGGCAGCTTCAAATCCTGTATCTCTAGACGAGGCCGTGAGATGTTAGAAAGTTGCGAGATTTCATGTCACAGCAACAATTCTGCAACAGGCAGTGCACAGAAACGTAGACTCTTTAGACAGATTTTTTTTTCTTGCGCTTTAAGGACGCCAGTCAAAATGAAAATTACAGAATTATTTTCAAAACAAAATTCCATTTCATACTTTTGACCTGATATCTTCTGTGCCCAATGCTGTTCCGTATTCTAGTGAGTATTCAGTTTAGTGAATTTTCAGGTAAGTGTACTATTTCCTTGGGTCGCTTGAAGTTCACTCAAGTGAGAGTTCGCTGTACATAAGGCAGAGCGGAAGATGCATGAATGTTAGATTAAAAGAACACAAGGTAAATACTCGTGCAGATGGCCTAGCGCCTATTGCTGCTCATTGCGAGGACTGTGGGTGCGCTCCACAATTCATAAAAACTAACATCATCGCTAGAAATCATGACCAGACAAGTCGCGAGATTATCGAGGCCTTGCAGATACACAATAACAAGAATTCATGCATTAGCGTGCCATCTATCACCTTGCATGAAAAAAAAAAATCATGTATTTGAATGGGCAGATTTTATATATTTTGTTTCCTTTGTGTTTTGTTATGATATGTGTGCCCACGTGTGAGCATAAAAGTGTGTGTCAAGACGAATAAAGATCAGTTTTGTTGAGTCCGGCGCATGTCTTCGTGTATTCTTCATCGTCTGTGTTTATCGTTCCTTCGTTGCGCCGTTTCATAATCATGAAACCATACCAACTCGCCCAAATATCAGTGCCACCTGTTCATGCCAAAGAGAAAAGAGCGAAATGAATCAGTGTAGGTAAACTCTGGCGCCCCGAAATCCTTGTTTCATGGTGGACCACGCCAGCTCGATTTGGGTAGGAAAAATGTTAGTTTTAATACGCTTCCATGATCTCACCCGCAATAGGACGGTTGCGCGTTTTTTCGTGTTTCAATATGCATCAAGCTTAATAATTGATCTGAGCGGACGAGGGAGCTTGCGAACTTTTCACTCCGAGTCAGCGGGGAATATCCGTCGTCGGTTTCAATGATCGACAGCTTAGCGATATTCGCTGCGTTACTGACTCCATGAAACACAGCGCGTGCTTTTGCAGATTTCAGCCAGACAAAACGAAGCGAAGCGGCATTAAAAGCAGCTCGCATTCGTCCGACTACAAAATGTAGATTTGTCGAATGATGGCGCACTTCGTGTGCTATGCGAACTTTTGCTGACTGCATGCAGGGACAGACGCAAACACCGGTAGACCAGAGGCCGAATTGACACAGCTTCTCTTTCTTAAATGCGTGTTCACATTGGTCAGCAGTCTTTGCTAATGATATGTTGTGCATCGTGATTGACGAAAATATTCTCTTAAAAATATTTTTAGCCCATGAGGTTCTTGTGAATACATTCACTGAACCACCCAGTCTGATGAAGAGAGGCACCCGGCAGTCGTGAAGCCTATCTATGTTTCCTATGCAAGGTTCACCGCACTCAGTCTATAAGTATCGCCGTGCCATGCAGGCGACTTGGTTCTCTTGACTGCCAATAACATGCAACAAGGCGCTGCCGTGGTTACCCTGCGTCCGCCCTGCTTATATCCCGCGGACCTTTACACAGCCTGAGGTGACGCCCAAATGGGAGCCTACTTTGCGTAAATCTCTCATTCATTGCTCTTGCTATCAACTATTGACGTTTGGTGCGAAAGAACGGTTCTTCCTTTTGTTACCAAGATGTTTTCTGATAGTAAAAAAAAAAAAAACGATTCAAGTAGCGTATTGGAATATAGACGCCGTTCCTCCTACTATAGACTATTTTACGGGTGGGTTTGAGTGCAGCCATATTGGGCTGTTAACCTTTGTGTTTTGTATATTTAACAACTAAACGAACATTGTTACGGTAGACGCATACGCATGAAAGCGGTTGGGTTGGCGCACGCGATGTTTTATGGCCTTTTTAATTCACGTCGCGATACACAAAAGCAAGAAAACATCGGCTTAACAGCCCAAGATGGCGGCGCCCAGATGTCTTACAGAAAACAGTCTATAGCAACGACGCACCATTCATGTCACGCATATGTGTCTCGCCCGTATGTCCCGCCCTGCAGGATACACACTTGCCTTAGTTTTGTCATAAAAATAGCTTATCCACTCGGCTGATGCTTTGCTCAGACGAACGTGATGTAATGTGGTGAATAAGTGACAGTACCTGTAAAACGGGAAACTGGGCTGCTGATGCAGATGTCAAGAGTTTCGCATCGTACGTCGCAGCGCGCGCATTTATAGTTGCAAGCATTCTGACAAATTAGCAGTCTTTAGAGCTTTCGGAAGATTAGGTTACACCATGAAGGAAACACACGTATATTCCTGGCAGCACATCGGTGACATTGATCACATTTCTGCCTAAACAAAACTAGATATTGCATATAAGGAACAGCGCCAAAAAACATTCCAATAGATGCTAAGGCGAAAATACAACCGGTCTATCGCGTTTAGGAAAAACATTAGGGCCCAGACAACTGCAGATATAGAGAAATGAAATGAACCGCCGAAGACGCACACCCAGTTCGGGAGCCAGATGTAAAATAAATAAATAAATAAATAAATAAAAATTTCCCCGCAAGGGCAAAGCAATGAATGCGATGGCAACAAAAAGACTAAGAGAAATAGTGGAGAGGCAGATGTTAACGAGTTTACGACAACCGGTTTGCTACCCTACACATGGGAACGAGATGGGGGGAGATGGAAAGACAGAGAGGAGAAAGAGAGAGGAGGGGAGCCCATAACACACACACACACACACACACACACACACACACACACACACACACACACACACACACACACACACACACACACACACACACACACACACACACACACACACACACACACACACACACACACACACACACACACACACACACACACACACACACACACACACACACACACACACACACACACACACACACACTCACACGATCTCCCGTAACCTTACAAACTGCATAAGAGTGTTAGAACTTCGAGCCGTCTACTGATGCCTGTCAAGATAGCGCGCGCGTCGGCGCCCTTATGACCAAAGTTCGGAGATGCTGTTCGAACCGGCAGGGCACTTAATTCCTCTCTGCTTCTCTGCTTGAGGAGTCATCGAAGGCAGCCCTCGTACGCGGAGCGCTCCTATCGCATGCGTTCTTCGTGCCACGGAGATGGCCGGCTCGCTTCATATCTGCTTCAATCGCGCTCGTCGGCAGAGTACGCGCGATTTTACTCCCCACGTAGAACAAATGGACGCGGGGTGATATGTTATCGATTTAGACTGTTATTGTTCTTTGGGGACTGCGTACCTTTTAGGAAGATTCCAGCTTGAAATGGAGGCAAGAACGAGGTAGTATTGAATTGATTCTGGGAGTGTCACCGACATTAGGAAAGAAAGACGTACGTCGATGTGGGCATGCTTCTGCGACTGAAGCTTCCACCTCAGAAGGTAAACATGAATAATTTTAAAGCGCCTTTATTTCTTGGCCACAAAGAGATAAAAGTGCTCTGGTGACATAATATAGAAAATGGCTTCGCTTGGCAACAAGCGGCAGCCATGTTTGATATGTAATACGTATATATGTGTTCGAAGCTCATTGTGTAGTACCAGAACAGTGACGGGCAAAGCAAGTATGTACACGTCTTAGTTATGGGAGGTCGCGACTGGAGAGTTCCAATACGCTACCGGTGGCTTTGCGTTTCCCCAGGTTGGTCCACACCGCGGGTGTTGAAGTCGTGCAGATAGGCGTGAAAGTGGTCTGCACACGCGCCTTTCTCCGCAAGAGGGGCGAAGGAGGCGCGGCGTCTGGGGGGGTCCTGCGGCGAAGTCGAACAACGCGCCAGTCGTGTGGAGCGCGTCCTGTTCTCTTCGAATGTCGAACTTGGGTATGCGTCTGATGCGAGGTATTATATAGAACTACTCGGCGAGCTGCACTGCGCAGTGACGGCCGCCGGCACCCACAGCAATGCTGCGGGTGAATCAGACGCGCACTGTCTGGCGAAAGGAAGTGAACGGCAGAGGAAGTCGTGGTAGAGGCATCTGTCGCCATTTCCTGGGGACCACCGCCGCGGTAAGCAAGAAGCGATGAGACTACTACTCATGGCGGAAATTACTTAGCGGTTGCGTGCGACGCACAGTGTTCGTCCCAAGAGCGGAGAATCATTTGATCCTCACTGCTTGTTGCACAAACGGTAGCCCGCTCTCGGGTGTCACTGGAGTAGGATGGCGCATTCGCGGTGCTCATGATGAAGCACGCGGATCAGGGATGTTGAACGGCCTGCAGCGTGATCCGTGTCACGGTTGAGCTCAGGTTGATTTGACGAGCATGCCACTTATACTGTAGCAGCGTAAAGGTGTTACAAATTTTAACATGTAGAGCATAAATGAAAAAGCAAACTCATCGTCTCTATACAACTAGAGAAGAGTCCTGAAATTGCGTTTCTGCGTTGCTGAAGCAAAGTCAGTTATAGCAATGATGGGAATTGGTGATCATGATGTAAAATGGAGATAAGCTATAGGTTGCCTAAACGGATTTTTAGCCTGCTGTATCTTGTGGGCGAAGTAACAAATTGATGTAATACATGCTCGTTAATAAGTTCCTCAAGTGCCAAGTATTGGCCAGATCGCGCGCGCAAGACTGGAGCCTGACATATCCAATCAACGTGAAGAAGGTTAAAATCCTCTCCTTGTAAAATACATTGTTTCTAAAGCAGCTAGTGCTTCCGTAGCAACGATCTCAGCGACTGGTTGTGCCGGACCCTAATCTCATATCATATCAGGCCGGCCGGGAACCGCCACTCGCTTCATGAACACGCCACGCTCGTCCCGGCTGGTCTGGTGACAGCAGCTCAATGCGTTTGGTCCCTCAGGCCCAACGTCTAGCACTCTTGCTAGCTGGCCGCGTTCTTCTGTTTGTTTGTTTGTTTTTGCTTCTGTTCTATGGCACGTACCCACTTTGGGGGGATGGGGCAAGAATGCGTAGTTGAAACTTAAAAGGTTGTGGGAAGCACTCTTACCACACCGTGCTATTTGAAACACTTCCTTCCTGAACCGGTCACTTCTCTCGTAGAGAACCCTCTATGACAGTAGTTACTGAGGCATCAGGCCGATTTTCGCGCAGATATAGCTTTGCATAGGCGAGTCAACAATCCAGAGATTCAAAATTTCTGGTGAAGAGATAACTGCGAACTTGTGCGGTGTTCACCTTCTGCCGCGAGGATTTTGCGAAAAAGTGTTTTAATAGGAAGTTGCAGGGGATGGAGCAACCCTGTCGTGGCCGCTTCGGCTACTTTCGTTTTCTCGATCGGCCTTTCCACATTTCTCTGCTTTAAAGATGGGTAGGCGCAGCCCGTTGTCGTGGCTACGCCCCTTTCGACAACGAAACACGGCGTCAGCGATTTACGTTATCGGCCCGCCGCCAGCGACCGAGCAAGACTGCTCCCACGTATTGCTCGTGTCAATTACTCGCAGGCGGAATGGTGTCGAAGCACGGTGCCAGACACTGATACAGTACACCGTAGAACTAAGGATGGAAAGAAAAACACGATGCGCGCAACCACTCTGCGGCCAACACGCGCGCGCGTGTTGGCCGCAGAAGTGATGTGTGAGTGAGTGAGTGAGTGAGTGAGTGAGTGAGTGAGTGAGTGAGTGAGTGAGTGAGTGAGTGAGTGAGTGAGTGAGTGAGTGAGTGCTTGCTTGCTTGCTTGCGTGCGCGCGCGCGTGCGCGCACACACACGCACACACACACACACACACATACACACACACGCACGCACGCGCGTGCGTGCGTGCGTGTGTACATACATACATACATACATACATACATACATACATACATACATACATACATACATACATACATACATACATACATACATACATACATACATACTTTTTGAGAGCAATCATACCAACAAGACTGCGAGAATCTTTATTCACTTTTATATTATGGACTAAGGCTACAACTATACCAAGTGTGTGCGGCTTCCTCCGTGAAGTTGTCGCTTCTTTTGACATCAGGAACGCACGGTTTTCATTAGAATATTTCAGTGGAGTTGCACGCAAAATATTATATAAAAATGTTATAGAGGTTATGCTAGCTGTACCATTGTATTGTGGAGTCTATGAAATCGAATCTCAAGGGAATTTCTAAAGAGGGCAGAGAAGATGCCAGTAAGGGCGTCAACAAAGTCATTTTTCTTTCAACTTCCTATCGCAACACACTTCCTGTCAAGCCTTGGCGAGAGAAAAAAATACTCTTCGTACCGGGAGTATAAATTGTATAATATTCAACAAACTAGAAAAGAGAAAGCGAATATTTTTGGATTGTTGGGACGCAGTATTTTTATGGAACATTCTTCAACGTACTTCAAAGAAAGAATTACTGATTACTCCCTATGGTACTCGCTTCCTTCCTACAGCTACAAAAGGTTTCCACAATGACATCGTTATGTTGGTATGTATGCACAGCACATGGAGAACGAGAATGGCAGCACAAGGTGCTGATCCAGAGCTCGTTCGGCTCGACAGTACTTCATTGAATATGCAGTATATGTAAGAGAAATCTGTCGGTTTCCGGAAGAACCACCAGTATGGATGCCTATGATCGATGACCGGATTTCATTCAAGCTGTTTTAAATATTCGACAGGTTGAACTTTCTAAATAGCACCACCATTATTATGCGCGCTTTTTGTATTTTCTGTGTTGAATATGTATGTTTGGGACATGAAATTGAAAGCTATGGGTAATAAAGGAGAAAAAAAAATAACTTCTCTATATAATGAGTCACCAGTAACGCAGACTCATCGGTTTCACCAGTTTCGATCGGTGAAAAACTATGGCAGCTTCGCATTAGAGGGGCAAAGCTTGAAGGAAGTGCGCAGCTGGGTGGCTTTCCTTGCTGATCTTTATTTTTTCTTTCCTTCTTCCCTTTCCTTCTCTTTCTCTCTGTTTCTTGTATCACTTTCTTGCATCTGTTTCTTTCTATTTTTTTTTTCGTTTCTCTCCGTCTACTTCTTTCTCTTTCTCGCTCTTTCTATCTTGATTTCTCTTTCTTTCTCTTTCTGCCTTGCTGTGTGTTTTTTCTATCTCTTTTTAGTGTCTGTTTCTTGCCATACGTTTCGCTCTCTTTTTATGTTTTTCTCTGTCTTTCTATGTTTTTATGTGTTTATTCCCTTTATTTCTCTGTATTTATCTCTTCCTCTTTCTTCATTGGCTTGGTTTTCCTCTCCCTTTCTTTCTCTCTATTTTCTATCACTTCCTTGCCACGTCTTTCTTTCTCTCGCCCTTTTTCATGCGTTCGTTTTCGTTTGACACTCGCACCTGCTGTACACGGTAATGGGGCTTGCCCATTCCTGTGGCGCATACCCACCAGAGAAGTTTTTTTGCATGACAGAGCAGAAGTTACCGATAGCTTCAACAGATTCACTATAAAGAGAATGAAGAGAGCGCGTGCCAGTTCATGATGATGATACTTCTTTGCGATGGAGCACATGTTACCTTCGCTGTTAAAATGAAAGGACGCGGTGACGGTCGGTACCACATCCAAATTTACGCGAGACTCACACAAATATTCTGCAGTTTGGGCTCCTCCACGATTTCTCCCCACATTGCGCTGGATTGGCTTCGACAATCACGTCCGCCTTCTAACCCTGCCTGAGATACATGGACTATTCTTCCCGGTCTGAGACAGATTTTACATGATCCCAACATAACCCTCCTAGGTCGGGGCGCAATCCGTATACCTTCCACTCTACGTACGTCACGATCTTACGCGCCATCAAGGAGTATCCTTGGGTGCAGTGCAAAGAACTCAGGACGCAGACGAGTAAACGGGACAAGGCGCAGATGTTTACTCGTCTGCGTACTGTGTTCTTTGCGATGCACCCAAGAATGAAACGCCAACTCGCCCAAGCTTATGCCTTAGGAAGGCAGGCGTATCCACCCGCCGTACACAACCCCCGGCAATTCCGATCGTCTCTTCCCTCCCCTTCCCGTCCATCTCTGGACTTGCCTACCGCGAGGGTAGTATTCCAGCCACTGTAACACGGGAGACCTACCGCTCTGTGCCTCCCAAGCGGAGACTGCCACGGCATGTATACGCCCCACATTTTATGGTGCAGTTTTTTTTTACCGTACAGCACGCCCTACCCACCTCTAAAGCCCTCGCCTCTAAACTCGCCGCTGAACGCCCGGCCGCGCAATATCAAGAAGACCGAGGGCAATTTGTGGTCTTCACCGGAGACGCGCGGTGAATAACGCTGAGACGAGACCGTGGCTTAGCTCCGACTTATCTTACCGACCCTTCCTTCCAATAAAGTGTGTTCTATGGCACGGCCGGTTTACGATCTCGTGTACAGGGCGCGCTGTGGACGAAACAAGGGCCTGTATCGCCACATCCACATAAACAATCCTGAAGGCCTGATAGTATACCTTAGTAGATATATCGATGCTTTTCTCTGCAGCCAGAGAGAGCGCGTGCGCGTGGCTATGCAATTACGTAATACGTACTAGACCATGCGACAGTTCCCCCATCACAACTCTTGGTACTTTCTGAGTATGATTCCGTGCACAGCAAATATGCTTCACCGCAATAAAATGTATGTTTTGTGGCAAAAGACATGTACTACGGCGAAGCACAATTGTACTACAGTGAAGCGACATTTCTTGTACAACGAATTCTTGTCGATTCAGACCTCAGCCGTCCCCTGTGGTTCTGTCTGGTTTTGATTGTTATGCCACAAATATGAGACTTTTGTTCGTTATTCATCTTGTTCTATGCCTTTAGACAGCCCTACCCCGAAAAGACGCTTTGTCAACTGGCTGAGGCTTTAACATTTGCTCAAAGCATGCAGCGCACGTATATACCCCTCGAATTTTCGTCAGTGCGACTGGCCTCCCCAAGAGCGTTGCGACAAAGCAGGATAAAGAAAAAATGTTGGAGTGAAGACTGTAGCAATGCGTAGCCGGCAAAGGTGAGGCCACGGTTTGCCCCTGGTGTGTGTCGGAAACGCGCTCCTTTCATGTGAAGCCCGCCTAGAGGTAAAGTGGCTTTGCTCTGTTAGTGTAAATGCCAGGCGAATGATAAAATAAGGCATTGTTGTTCACGACGAAAGTAACCTATCGAGAAGAGTATCAATGAGCTCATCTCCTATGCGATTTGCCTAGATGTTAAGGCATCTTAAGAAAACTTGAAAAACAAAGGCACAAGGTAGAGCACTATCTGTCTCAAAAGATTACGCATACTAAACTGGTAAGGCGTGTAAGAAAAACGTTGCTTTTTCTTCGCTAACGCTATATCTCGCCACTTGTAAGGTGGCGCATTCTTGGCTTCACTTTAGAGGCGTAAATTAGACTTTTTGTTGCAACTAAGGAGGATACCCGGCTGCAACCGTCCCTACCGCGCGAAAATAGGAACGACCTCGATTCGAGCATGGCCTCCTATGTTGCGCGCCGGCAGGTTTCTGCCGTCGCGCCATCTCGGAGGCTATAAATTTAAACACCCTGTTGTCCCGAGATGCCGCGTCAGGGCGCCACGGGCTCGCTGGGCGACCTCGTCGACTGACTCGGATTTCACGTTGAATCCTTCCACGCGTAGCGCGGCGGTGATGCAGTGCAGCATCTCTGAAAAAAAAAAAACGATCGATGGTCCGCGTCATGCTCCCCGAGACTGCGGGGCGTGGGCCCCCGTTCTGCCTGAAGCAGAGGTAATTGAGGCATGACGCACCGAACGTGCCTGCCACAACTTCAAACCGATAGTTCTGTACATTAAAAATTCCGTATGAAAGCGTAAGCGAAAAATAGGGTATGTGATGAATAGCTTGAGTTCAGCGCTGTTATTAATAATAGCTAGAGCGCTTACTTGTAGCCATAGGTCGGCGAACTCACTCATGAGTAGACTCACTCGGACTCACCCAGACTCAGATCGAGCCGTGAGTCTGAGTCTGAGTGAGTCCGGGTGAGTAATCTTATGGTGAGTTTGAGTCCGAGTGAGTCCGGTTGAAGAAAATTTTCGTGAGTGAGTCTGAGTGAGTTCGGTTCAGGAAAATTTTGGTGACTCTGAGTCCGAGTGAGTCCAAAGAGCAAGATGTATTTTTTGAGCGAGTCTGAGTGAGTTCCACTTTTTTTGCCGACATATGCTTGTAGCCCTATATTTGACCGTGAATAGCAAAAACGGCCGTATTTTACTGGTGTGTTCACATACAAGCAGGCTCTTAAGTCATTTTTATCGTCTTCTATATCGAGTATGACAAAGAAGATAAGCACGTGGTGGGCTACGTCAAGACTACCTCTCGGAAGAAAGAAAACAGGCTACAGTAAAAACTTGTTTGTTACAGACCAGTCAGCACGAAAGCCTAAGGCAGTTGAAGGGACCCCTAGTAACACCAAATGTTAACATAACGTTGCCGCAACATTCGGGAAGCTGATTCAACGTTGCGGCAACATTTGGTGCAACTAGGGACGTGAATCGATAAAGGAAACAATAGCTCCTTTTCAGACGGAATACTTCCATATGACGCCTTAAAATTCTCACTTTATCGGCAGCAAGCTGGAGTGAAAATGCGGACGTATTTTTTCAAGTTCATGTGCAGTTACCATGCCGAGAAAACATTAGAAAAACATATTGACACAATACATGAATGTATATTGATAACTAATCATTTCGAAAATATGTTGTCATTAACCTTGCGACCATAGGTTCAATTTTAAATAAAGATAATGCGGGCCAAATTTCTATTATTGAATTTTGCGACGAAAACCTAGCACCTCAATATCGCTTTGACGTCACGGAATTGGCTTTCTTTTTCGTATTTTGACCACATTGACTCGATCAAATTTTCTGTGCCCTGCAATATGTCAAGTCGTTCTCTACTGAGAAGTTGTGCATGCAATTCCGATATTCACTCATGTTTCCATACGGGATCCATATAAAGCCCAGATATTTGACGTATATTTCCGTAAAAATCTTACGGAAACATATGTTATTATTGGAAAGACATACGGTACGTTTCAGAATTACATATATTAGACCACAATGTAGTTCATTTTTACCTAGCCGAAATTCATGTCAAAATCCATGACGTCAGGCGAGTTGCAGGGACGTGGCCCCTGCAATTTTTTTTTTCGGGATGCTTCAATCAGACGCTGCATGTTTGTGCATGCGCTTCTATATGTGTGCGTGTGTAGGTATACACATGCAATTTTGTTTTCTGGGGAGGGGGGGGAGAAGGGAGGGGAGGTCGCACCTTCCAACACCCCCCTCCTCCCGGCAACGCCGGGGGCGATTTGGTACGGAAATTCGGGCGTCACTGCCTGTATTTGGTTCTCCTGCGTTTTCTGGTTCACCAGGTGTGATGAGTGTGGTGCGCGTTTGAATTGTGCGCCTTCGAAAAGTGCGCTTCTAAAAAAGGACGACGGAAAAGCGTGCGCGAGCGGAGATGAGCGCAGCTTCGAATGGAAGACGACGATGACGACGAATAACTTCTGAGAGCGCGAGGCGCAAGGAGTCGTCATGAACGTGGCCCAATCAGGAAACACCACAAAACTTCACCATGGCCAATTAGGAGTGGACAAGTGTGCCCGACAAGAGAAGCAGCCTGGGCTGGGGAAGGACAGGAGAGTTCCAGCAGAACGAGGCGAGCGGAAGGTGGTCACCGGACCGGGCGTTGAAGACGGGCAGTCGGGTTGTGGACCCGAGCCTCCAGGGCTTCAACCGACCGGAGCCTCCTGCCGTCCCGTTCCCGTGCGTGGAGACCTGAGCAGCATAGGAACTCCACCTCAAGGCCTACGGACTTCGGCGCCGACAGGCAACGTTTGAGACCCCTGCCGTATATAGTTTGAGACCCCCTGCCGTATATGGCTGCCGTATAGGAAACTGAGGAATTAGCAGTATATTTGCACCCGCATGAGCTAGAAATGCCCAGCACAATGTGTTTTACGCACCAGTAGACGTACGTATGCACACTGTCGCACTTTATACAGCCGTAAGTGAAAGTATGATGGGAAAATGTGCCATTAATTTGTGTTTTCCTTCGCAGCTTCGCGTTGGAAGCCAATTGGCGAACCTTTACCAGGCCCAGCGAGCCGCATTTGCCAATGGGGGCCTGAAAGAATGACTCCAACCACATTAATCAAGGAGCCTTTATTTTAATAAAGTTATCTCTCTATTTCTCTCTCGCAACCTAAAACCAATTTGTAAAGCCCGGATACACGACGTTGAATCAGTGCATTGCAATGACACAATTCTGCGTGGGCGGCTGCATATCTTTTTTTTTTTTTTTCTGCTGATCAAACCTCTACGCAAGATGGAAGTTTGTACGTAATGCGTACTGCGCACCGATGCAAGTTGTCTACCACACATAGCGTTATTAGAAAACAAAATAGTGGGTGCGAACTTAATAAACGCTGTAGCGTTTTATAAAACAGAGCGAAAATCTGATATATTCACCTCAAGCTCACACAGTATTTTTTCCCTCTAAACTCAAGAATACCGTGTAAAAACATCGTTCATGGGTAACTTCATTTTGTCTAAAGTTCATCTTCGGCTAGCATTAATTTACGTTCCTCGGAAACGGTACGGCCGCACGACATGACCCAAAAATACGAAAGTTTTAGTGTCGGGCTGTTTGCTTCCAAAAAACATTCTGAATTAAAACTTAGCCGTATGTTTGTTTAAAATTAGCGATGGTTTTGTTCCTTTAGGCATTCTGCGGAATTCTCAAACACTGTACGCAGCACAAGTGTGGCAATGAATCTACCATCTGTTTCTCTTTCCTATCGCACAAGGTCCGCGATTCACAATTTAAATATTATGGGACTCGCATTCAATCCCTTTCAAATGGTAAATAATCTAACACAATGATTTTTATTCGCGGATATTCATAACTTTTGCCATGTATTACCGCAAATAATCCGCAAGATGTCATTTCAGCTCAAGATACAGCCCAAGGACACAGTGAAACGCGACGAAGATAGGCACCGTATTTCGCTCTTTCCTTGCGCTGTGGACTGCGCTAAGTGCTCGAATGGAATACCAATTCGTTCACAGTTATCACAGTTATGTTATCACAGGATGTTTAGTTTAGCTTAGCTTAGTTTATTTTATTCCCAACAATAATAATAAAATCTGGGGTTTAACGTCCCAGAACCACTATGTGATTAAGATGTACGCCGTAGTAGAGAGATACGGAAATTTCGACCAACTGGTGTTCCTTAACGTGCAATGACATCGCGCAGTACACCGGCCTCTCGCATTTCTCCTCCATCGAAATGCGACCGCCGTGGCAGGGATCGAACCCGCGACCATTGTGTCAGCAGCGAAGCACCGTAACCGCTACGCCCCCCACGGCGGACTTTATTTCCAACAAACATGTCTAAATACATGCTTGAGGCATATGAAAGTAAAAGACGCTAGAAAGCAGCTTGACAAAGCTCCCATATCCCGTGTGTACATGAAAGTACAGTGGAGAAAACACAGAGTATGCACTAATCAAACAATTAATTACATTGTCACATAGACCTGCCGGATGTTGTTACTTAAACTAAAAGTTTCTGTGTGCAGCTGTGACCGAAAACATAAAGCCTTGCTGCATTGTTCCTCAACAGTAGCAGTAAATTTTCACACGCTGTATTTGCCGTGCTTAATGCAATCTCAGAAAAGTTGCCTCAGGCGCCCGTTTCCAGATTAAGCGTCGTCGTACTTCGCCGCGACCGAGCGAACGAGCACAGCGAAAGATCTGGCTCGCGCACCTCGAGACCCGCGACGCTCCTTTTGCGGAGGCTGGCTGGATTACTGAAGAAGAATTGGCACTTGGGCAAGTTGGAATTGGTTTGGTAGGTAAGTAAACAAATTTATTGATTCATGAAAGAATCATGTGTGTGTGTGGGGGGGGGGGGGGGGGGGGAGGGGGGAGTGAAAGCTGGACGACAATGGGCCCTCGGGCCACTCTAGATGGCCGGACACTTCTGTGCTTCGGCGACCCCTCTGGCCCAGCTCACTGACCGGAGCTGTAGCTCCGGTTGCGAGGTGCGCAGATCAGCCGCCCATCGCTCCTGGTGTTCTGAGCCCTGCCACGGGGGGCTTGGGTTTGTTCGGGCAATTTAGAAAGACGTGATTAAAGTCGGCTCTGGTGCTAGGACACAAGTTTCAATGAAGAGAGGTTTCGCCATGCGTAATAAGGGAGAGAAGGAAAAGAGTCGTGACTCTGGCCGTTTGAAGTCTGCGCCACAAAACCTAGTCATTTGTGGGCAGCGCTAAAGCGAGGACACGAGAAAAAGTAGAACACACCTCACAGCGCCTACTCTAACACATTCGCCACCAAAACAAAAAAAATGAAAACTGGAAAATATAAAAGACAACATTTAAAAAAGGATGAAAATAACAAATAAGGTATTAAATAAAGCGTTGTCTGCAATTCCAGTTCGCGCTGCTTAACCATGAAATAAAAATAATAGTAACAGAAAATGACAAAAACAAAAAATGTTCAAAGAACAAAAATTTAAATAAATATCTAAAAATACAACAAAAGTAAAGGACGCTCTAACTCTACGTACTTACAGTCCTCTTTCAAATTCCTTGTCTCAATAGATCGCCAAATGAAAACCCGCGTATGCATCCTCGCTGACATTTCGCAATAGGGAGTATCGTAGTCATCGTGTTTGCTTCTCTCTCGTAATGTCAACTTCAGAGTTTGCACTCTGAAGAGCCTGATTGTCCTTAAAAGGTTCTGCCTTCACGTGTAGAGCTTGTAGCATAACCCTTCACCTTTTTTTCTTTTAAGTTGTTAAATGTGAAATTGAAATATGCATTTGCAGTATTCAATAGTTCAACTTGCAATGGAGCACTCTGCGCGAACCCTATGACTCAAGCAAGAGACCGAATTCACAGCAAAGGCAAAGCCATACGCTATGCGGGGACAACGTTCTTCTGTGGCCGCATTGTGTTGGGCTTGCCACCTTTTATGTTTCTTTTGCTCGACAAAGGCGGCACGTGGGTGATGGAAGAAAGAAAAGAAATGCATATATATTTTAGTGGCATGAAACGCTCCTGGGTGTTTCTGCGATATTGAAAATCAGGAATATGGAGGTTCTTGATACGTTCTGTAAAGAGTTCGCAGTGGAAGATAAGAAGAAATGGTAGAGAAGGTAAAGGCAGGGAAGGGTTAATAAATAGGCCATATAGAACATTTCGTTGAGTCAAGCCGTCATTTTAATGTCGCAAAGAAGAATCTTTGCCTAACGACGTCTAGACAGGAGGGTTTTCAAACGCGTTTGTGCAACAGATCACATTCACAAAAGAGCTAAGATGAAAGCTCTAGGAGCTAGGCGTATCGATTTTCTTTGGCATACATCTACGCGACCGTGGAACCGCAGACATATCGTACAGTATCATCGCCAGAAAAAAAAAGGGGGGGGGCAACCATAGTTTACATACTTACAGGTTCGCGTGCCTTTGCATGCGCATTGCGCATATATAAACATGAAAGACTGAAAAACTGATTTTTTTTTGGGGGGGGGGGTAGCGATGTTGAAGCCTTCCCTCTCCCTCTCTGTCTACGCCAGTGATTTCGTGGCATACTCCTGAATAATCAGAGATGGACATGCAGAGTATTTCCGGCCCGGACTACCAGTCTGAAAAAATTGGTAGCCTTTACATTATGAAAAATTTATTGCTCCTTAAAAGTTTATTCCTCCTCCTCCTCCTCCTCCTTTCCACTGCTGTGAAGACGGAAGCCAGCCAAGCTCTGACTATAAGGCGTCTGGTATAGAATGTTCGCTATAGCGAATTCATATGTTATAATTATTTGCTATATTGAGCGAATACGGAGACATACACTCAAATATACCTGTTGCTTCTCGCGCTTATGGCGCATATTATGTAATCAACAGCGACCAACGACAGCCTGAAAATGAAATGCTGTAGCACATAAAAAAACCCCGTTGTTTCGAAAGTACAAAGATGGCATGTCGACGTTCATTTCTCGTGCAAGTGGTTGTGTCTTTGAGGCAAAACTGTTCACGCGTCATTCTGCCATATCGGTACGGTAATCGGTTTGCTACCCTGCACAGAGGTGGGAAGATACTTCAAACACCCGATATATACCCTCGGAGAGCGTTCCGTGCTAACTATAGCAACGCGGCAGGCCTGTGTTTATCAACCCGCTGGTCAGCCTCCTGTTCTATGGTAGGTAAACACCAGGATTATTATATAATAATATTTAAAAACACCGAGGGTTGTTCTCCCTTTTCAAGCTCCTGCCGGTAGACACCCTTCTCTCCCCCTCTCACCCCCCCCCCCCCCCCCCACGCACATAAAATCAGGAACGAAGCCAGGGGGTAACACATCAGATGCGTACTGACACTTCCCGAAATATTTGTCCATCCATAAGATACTCTGCATAAAACGTCATTCCTAAACAACCAATTTTCTGGCACCCACTGAACTAGCGGTTTAGAGAGAGACCCTTTCCGAAAGGAAAGATTCTGGCTACGCCACTGCACACAAGTTCAGGAGATCATGTAACGCCGCTGTTCAAGAATAAATAAGAAGTAGTTCTGCAGAAACAATTTAAGAGGTACGATTAATCGATTCATCCATCATGATGATCACTTAGCGACTTTCCGCCCGATATAAGGCATGCATGTCATATATGACATGGCAAATATTTGTTGTAAGAT
This sequence comes from Rhipicephalus appendiculatus, assembly GCA_030522465.1. NCBI lineage: Eukaryota > Metazoa > Arthropoda > Arachnida > Ixodida > Ixodidae > Rhipicephalus > Rhipicephalus appendiculatus. The sequence continues at coordinate 165,860 of JALIZH010033000.1, forward strand.
TACACACGGAGGCAAAATTTATTATGCGGAGTAAAAATTACCGTGCAGTTTATAGATCAACGGTACGCGAGCGAAAAATCAAAAAAAAAAAAAAAAAAAACAGTGAGAGCTACTTGTCGAAAGCTTTATCCACTGTCCTCTTGAACTGGCTACCGAATAAGCATGACGAAAGATCTGAAGAAAATAAAAAAAAAAGTCATGCTATGGAAAATAACAAGCAAGCTTGCTAAATATGCTATACTCAGTGTCGTTCCGAACGCGTTGTTTAGATTTCGGTTCACGTCGCTGCAATTTCCACACGAGCCGCCTCCTAAATCCTGTCCTATTCAAATAAGGTTTCACGCAGTTATCTTTTCAGATAAGGCCATGACATTTTAAGCCCCCGTTTTTCCCTTTTTTGAAAGAAAGAAAGAAAGAAAGAAAGAAAGAAAGAAAGAAAGAAAGAAAGAAAGAAAGAAAGAAAGAAAGAAAGAAAGAAAGAAAGAAAGAAAGAAAGAAAGAAAGAAAGAAAGAAAGAAAAAGAAAGGAGCAAGTCGGCAAACCCCGGTTTTAAACTGCCGCAGCGTGCGCTCGCGTAGTTTCCTCGGAATTAACGATTTTGATTTTCAACTTTCTTTTTCAAAGCTGCCCCTTCGTAGGTATCTATACGCGTAGCAGAATAAATGGCTAGCGGTAAAAAATTGCGGCGAACGGCGCGGGAAATTTATAGCCAGAGGATCGGAGGATCAGGAACGTACAGGATGGGCTGCTTCCGGTCCGGAAGAAAAACTTGAGGCCGAGCGGACTATGGGAGATCAGGGTGCGGGGCCCGGCCCGATAAAAGCTGCTGCAAAGAAGCTACGAAGAAATAAAGTAGGCAGTGAGCACGGCGTATGGGGATGCGTTCCCCTACATGCGGGCAAAGATATGCGGCCACCGTACCCCATAGATACTGTGAAGCCGTTGTAGAAATCTAGTCGGGCGCGGATTTGTGACCATATATGTGGCTATGCGCGTATTTGCGTTTACTGCGAGCTGCGTTTTTATCTTAAGCAGATTAAACGAAAGTTGGGCGCTTACTGGTGATTTGTTCTTACTAAGACAGCGATATAACATTGAGGTTTTCGGTTCCCATTCGATAACACACTTGGCAACCTTTGGTGCCTAGTTAAGTAAGGTGTTCGTACAGTGGGATCGAGATGTAGTTTGTTTATTTATTTATTATTTATTTATTTATTTATTTATTTATTTATTTATTTATTTATTTATTTAGGTACCCTCAAGGACCAGGTCCGTAGCCAGGAATTTTTTCCTGGGGGGGGGGGGGGGGGGGGTGCTCACTCGCTGAAGACCTTGACTATTTGAGAAAAACACCTATTTTTATTACATACTTTCGGTAAAACACCCTCCTCCATGAGAATTTCGGGGAGGGCCTGGGCCCCTGGGGCACCCCTCTCCCCCTGGCTACGGGCCTGCTCAGACTAGAAATGTCATTACAGAGGAGATTGGTACACCAGACCAGATCAAAAGTAAATCACTTTGACTATGGTTCTTGAGAAATATTCGCGGTGAAGAACTCTAAGAGAAAATCAGAAAATGCAGGTAAGAACGACGATGCACTGTTATACAGTGCTGAAACAGTTGCAAAATATATATATAATGTGCCACCCGTATGTTTTATTCGAACAGAAGATTTAAGTACAGGGCGTTCACTTAACCGGTGATCCTTTGTTATAATTACGCCGCTTTATGCGTTTTTTCGTATATCAGTCGGGCGATTCTACGGCTGTTGTGAATACTGGCGCTTTCTTAAAGCATACAGTGCAGCTTGCATGGGAGCCGTCACTAAGAGAAGCCAGTCATGTCCACGCTAGAACGCAGCAGCCCTATATTGCTGCGTTCAAATAGGCCGTGGGCCAGCACTCTTCCAAATGGTGTATGAACTCCCTTGTACAGCTTCGCTGTCTTAGATATGTAAGTTGTCAGATGGACATATATTTGTTGGTATTATTATTTATTTTATGTCGGAATCATCGGGCAGTCCTTCGGGCTCCTTCGATGAGAGGCAGCGTTCGTGTTGCAATTCATATTCAACGCGACTGCACGTGTTCGGGACAATGAACAACTTCGACGTGCTCAACCCTGTTCACAGAACTTGACAAAACGCTGCTGTGAGACTTAATTGCTAAACACAAACAATTGTATGCTTTGTATACCAGAGAAGTAGATACACAGAAAAAAGGGGGGAGAGAGAAAATACGAAATCCATTAGGAATATGTTACAGTTTAAAAAGGAACAAGAAAGTGCCCGGTTGGCTATCCTACAGTAATGAACTCTCTTCTCTCGAGAGGTGGATAAGCTTGGAAGGGGAGATGACTCGGACCACTCTAACTTTGGGCTGCTTGCATACATGTGTAGGGAGTGGGGATGGTTACGTAAGCATGCACGTATTGCTAACCGTCACGCAAGGGGGTACCGGTAACCCTTCACATTTTAGTAAATCAATACGGCCTGTCCTCCCTTCCTCTTTTCCCCCTTCCTCTGACACGAAACACCGTACACAAGGGAAGGAAAAGTGGAGACAAAACTACCACTGAGACTAACAGATCGCTTCGTGAACGCGTACGTACACAAAAAGAACGTCTCGCCTTTAATGTCACGCTGGAGTTTGTGCCGCTGTGCGAAAAAAAAGAACATTATGAGGCGAAAGAAAGATTAGAGTGACTCGACCCACAATCGATGGTGACGGCCTGGCCCCTGTGCACCAACGTTGTGACTTGTGTGTGTGTAAATATGCGTTATAAATATTCCCGTAACATTTTGTTGGAGGCGCGAGGTACCACGTAATGACCACCGCGAATCGGTGGGAGAGGCGACGTGGAGACATACGTTATCCGGCTGGCATCACATTGCAGCTGAACAAATTCAGCACGACGCAGTCGGAATCGGTTGTCGCATGTTGTGTCGGCAGAATATAGCGGACGAGTTCCGGTTGTACAGTGAATAAGGGCAGAATGGACAGTCAAGAAGTTTATTCCTAGAATCTTCGTGAGCGCACTCGGCAAGTACGGGGTGGAGGAATAACGTTGGGTGGCTGGTATCATTCCCCTCCCTGCCATTGTGCTGCCACTGGCAACTCGAACGGCAGGCGGCTCGGTTAGACCTTTTCAGAGACGGCTATGAAGATCCGAGCGCTTTACCGACACGTGTGTGCCTGTGCTGCGAAGGGCTTTAACGGATAAGCCATCAGCAAAAGTCATTAGGTCCTTCATGCATTTGCCTAAGATTACTTCAAGGCGAAAGCCTTTTTTTTCGTTATTTTTTTCTTCGCAGCACCACCCCCCCCCCCCCCCCCCCGCCCCTGCCCTATCCGTTAGACCTTTGGCACCCAACGTGAATTTGCACAGCCTCCTGAATCCCTCCTGAATCGGAGGAATCGGAAGCCTTCTGTGCCTCATGTGGTATTGTAGTGCCTTCTGGTATCGGTGCATCTTTGACCAAGCGACGATTTCATGCGATGACATCGCAAATTATGTCAACCGGTGACGTCGTAATGACGTCAAGTGGTGACGTCACCACATGATGGTGATTTTTTGCATCACTCGTGTGGACTCCGGCCGCCACCGGTCATTTCTCGCGTTTGATGCGGCATCTAAGGCCTTAAGTACTTCGTCTAGTTAGGCTAGGCCTATCTGTCCCGACGTGGGAGCGGCCCGCTACGTGCTAGTTCACGCCTCGATAAAGTTTTTCCATACCATACCGTCTAAGATCAAGGGCAAACAGGGCTTTCGCAGTATCAGACATCAACGCAGCCGTGCAAAAGTCATATGGTCCTTTATGCATTTGCCTAAGATTACTCGAAGGCGAAAGCCTTCGAGTAATCTTAGGCAAATGCATAGAGATGCATCTTAGATGGTAACTAGACGAAGTACTAAGGCTCTTGCCCTGAGTACTTCGTCTACGTACCGTCTAAGATCAAGCGTCAACAGGGGTTTCGCATTTGAGACGTCAACGCATTTCACCTCCGTGGACTGCATTGTTTAGTTTGCAGAGAAGCGGTCGGAGTTTGATAAGTACGAGAAACGTCGAGATGTAGGCGGTCGGGACTGACGGCGATGGGGTAAGGTCGGACGGTTTGTCGTGTTTCACCCAGTGACAAGACCGGCACTGAGGCGTAAACTGACGCACGAATGCAATGTAAATGTTGTTTTCGGGAAGAAGTGAATGACGCGAGCGTCTTCGCTATCATTTCTGGATTTTTAAATGTAGGACCTCGTCATAACATAGTGCAAGGTTCCGCAGCATTTTGTATAATTGCATATGAGAAGTCGAATTGACGTGGGCAGCAGTTGTGTAAGTTAGCGCTTCGTCTTCCTTCGTCGTTTTAGTGTTGCTATGCTAAGTTCCTTCCATTTGGGAGTCTGGGAAATTAATGTTGTTTGGGCTGCGGAACCAAGATAAGGAGATGTAAAATCATGATAAAAGAATTGATTGATTGATTGATTGATTGATTGATTGATTGATTGATTGATTGATTGATTGATTGATTGATTGATTGATTGATTGATTGATTGATTGATTGATTTCCCTTAGCCTGGCGGGAACTATGAGGGACTCCAAACAGTGAACAACTTAGGATGTGTTCTGACAGCTGGATGTTTGCCGTACCCTGGAATCGCAGCGCGCAATCAAACTGGCGATTCTCCTCCATCGTAATGCGGCCGCTGCGGCCGGTAGTCGCACCCGCGACTCCGCGAACGGCAGCAAGAACATCATTTCCCACGAGCCAGAGCGATGACTACAGAACTTAATGTAGAATAGCGAGTGAGAGCGACCGGGAGAACGCACGTTTGAATACTCAGCACTCGGAGGACGGGGTACGGGGTGAGGAACACAATGGACTGTTCTGCGAGCTCGCAATAAAAAACACGCCACGCGTGCGAGCCGCGCAATCAAAGGCTGCTCACAGGGGCCACTCGAACACAATGGTGGCATTCGCGGCGAGGCGCGCCGACGAGCGACGCGCGCGCGGTGCTCCGGTATCTTCTCCGCAGACAATGACTGGCCCCATTTAATCGCGCTAACGCAACGGAGAGCGATCATCCCTGCTGCGCCTTCTAATGGACGACAGTGGCAGAAATTACGATCGATGGTCTCGTCGCGACCACAGAGCAGCGGCGGCGCGGGCCGCTATCAACTCATACCGATGAGGGCGGAGTAGGGTTTTTTTGCGCGAATGCGACTCTGCAGCCACAGCCCACACACACACACACGCGCTGGACTTGGTTCGCAGAGTCACTGCGGAGGGTGGAGCTGCAGCGAAGGGTTCACGGAGCCAGCGCTCCGGGTCTGCGCGTTAGGTTCGAAGTCTCCCACTCAGCTAATGACACCGAACAGGAGGAGTTGTCTGGCAGTGTCTATCTTTCAAAACCCCCCGCCGCGTAGGAAGGCGGTGGTTTTCTTTTCCGTATACCGCGATCAACCAAACTTGGTAAGTGTGGTCAATAAAGGTGTGACCACGGGAGATTTTTCGTCGGGGCATGTGGCGCAGTTTGGGAATCCCAGCCCCGGCTGTTTATCTCTCGCTGTTTGCCAGGCGGAAGGAAATGATCGTGCGTATACTGAGAAAATCGAAAGACCGAAGTTTTGTTTCGCCATTTCAGTGCGACCGAAATAGAGCACTGATGACGCCCATTTGTAAGAGAAAGATTTCTATACTTTCTCGTGTATTTGTCTTTGAGTGCTGTTCGAGGGAGGTTGCAACGTAAATGACATGGCGCGCTTCGATTTATCTTCTAAGGAAGCGCCGCTGTTTTCTCGCCTCGCTATCAGTCAAACCGAGAATGGGAAATGAACGCAGAGAAGACCAGCCTTTAGGACATTGTTCTTCATAAATCGGATGCTTCTACGAAAGCTGGGAAGCTGCGTTTTCCACACTTGCTTTTTAAAATATTAGTTCTGCGGAAAGTCGTTAGGGGAATGAAGGAAGTTACGCGGCAGCGAAAACTGCCAATTGTCGTCGTGACCAAATCAAGATTACGACTTATAACCGTCATACTTTCCTTTTGAAAAAGCTTTTGGCTACTTTTGCAGCCTTGTGCTATAGTCAAAGGAATCAAACGCAAACCATTCACCGGCCATTTAATAAAATAAATATTTGCCGAATGCTGGGGCTGAGGAAGCATCCCCTGCCCTAGTGAAGCCTCTCCCATTGAACGTAACAGTAATGTAAGGGTGCAGTTTTAGATGCGAAGCAGCTTATGGCGGAGTTCAATCCGGTGGTGGTGGTGTGCAGGCCTGACCACCCTTACTGCGCATGCGCCTACTCTCTCCTCTCCTCCCCTTCTCTCCTCTCCTCCCCCCCCCCCCCCCGCGCTGCAGCCTGAAAACCCACTCCCTCCTCTCCCTCCCCCATTTCATATAAGCGCGTGCGCTCGGTCGAGGAAGTCTCGCTTGAATCGTGCGGTCGCTCCGTCGGTTCCCGGTCGCTGCAGTTGTCTCGAAAGCCTCGCTACTCTCGCCACAGACTCGCGTTGTCTCTCTGTAGCGGAAGCGGTAACTCGACGCCGACGCTTGGCTTCGACGGCCGAGTGAACGTGAACGGAAACTTGGTGTGGGCCCCCCCAATGCTGCTTCGCATTCCCTCATGGTTCCCTTTAGTGGGAGATGGTGTATTTTTTTTATTTCGATAGCAATTATATGGGCACTCAAGGCGCGTTTTTGCAATCACCGTCATGTTCCATATGAAGACCAAATCGATAACATCGGCCCCCCGTGTCGCATGTTCTATATAGGCGTGAAAGCTTGCGAAGGCTGCGTGCGGACGTGGCTCAAGCAGAGATGAAACGCGCCGGCCGGCTCCCTTGGGCGAGGGAGCATGAAGAGGTGCCGGTGGGGGGGGATGAGGGAGGAGGGCTGCGTCACTCTGGCAGCAACTGCAAACTTTGATCAACAAGGCACGGTCGCACGTTATACATGTCTACAGAGGTTAGTAAACGGCTCATAGCTTTGTACGAGCTGCGCTCTCACCACTGCGTGTTGATGCACGCAAAGAGAGATCAGCAAAACCGCTTTGCTCATTGGAGCGGCCACGTACACTTACGGCAGCGTTTTGTAGTGTCACGCCAGAACGAATCCTGAAGGAGTTCGCTGCTAGCCTTACTTCGGGTAACATTGAAATTTGTCGCTACCGCATTCATTGTTTCGGCCTTGCAGCGAAACTGCGCCTTTTTTTAGGGGCGAAGCTCCTTATGCCGTGGGTCGTGCGTCCCATGTTTGTAGTACGTAGTAGCCACCTGCGTGATGACGATGACGCTGCCATCACGGCACACCACATTCCATGTGGTGTGCCGTGATGGCAGCGTCATCGTCATCACGCAGGTGGCTACTATACATACATGGGACGCACGACCCACGCTATAAGTAGCTTCGTCCCTAAAGTTGCGGCACACCACATGGAATGTGGTGTGCCGTGATGACGATGACGATCGCGATGCCATACAACACATGACATCGGGTCGTGCGTCCCTTGTAGTTTGTAGTACGTAGTAGCCACCTGCGTAACCAGCAGTATCTCCCTGTGTGATGACGATGACGCTGCCATCACGGCACACCACATGGAATGTACCCACTATGCGTCATAACGATGACGCTGATGACGATGACGATCGCGATGCCATACAACACATGGCATCGCGATATGGTCTCACATGCACATCGTTTGACCACATGCAACCAACCACCATCACGTCTTTGATGATGTACCTGCGGAGCTTCGCCCACTCATCATCATTCACTCCGCGGATATGCTGTGATTTTTTAGATGCGAAGCATCTTATGCTCGGGGCTCTGTCCGTCCCTCCCCCGTCCCCCCGTCCCGTGTCCCGCGTCCCGTGTCCCGCGTCCGGCCACTTTCATGAAGTAGGGAAGCACCCATTATGCGAACCAGAACACTGTAGTAATATGAAGGCCGTCAACCCTACTACAATCATCAGAGTCATGGCCGAGAGCACATAGAGGCTGCTTAGTAATGGCTAGGCAGGTGTTGTCTGTCGCCCAGGTTGACCCCGTTCCTTGATTCATGGCCGAGAGCACAGAGAGGCTGCTTAGCAATGGCTAGGCAGGTGGTGTCTGTCGCCCAGGTTGACCCCATTCCTTGATCTTGCTTGCATGTGTTTGGAGGGGGCTTAGTCCTTCCCGCGTCCCACAGCGCATGCGCGTCCCCTCCCCCCTCTCTCTCCTACGCTCACCCCCTTCCTCTCCTCTAGGAATCCTCTACTCTACGGAGCGGCCCCCCGCGTCCCCCCCCCCCTATCCTCTCCTACGCTCACCCCCTTTCTCTCCTCTAGGAATCATCTACTCTACGGAGCGGCGCCCGCGTCCCACAGCGCATGCGCGTCCTCTCCCCCCTCTCTCCTCTAGGAATCCTCTACTCTACGGTGCGGCTCCGGCGTCTCACATCCCCACAGCGCATGCGCATCCTTTCCCCCCTCTCTCCTCTAGGAATCCTCTACTCTACGGAGCTGCTCCCGCGTCCCACACCCCCCACAGCGCATGCACGTCCCCTCCCCCTCTCTCTCCTCTCCTATGGTCCCCCCCCTGTCCTTTCCTCTAGGAATCCTGTACGGAGCGGCGCGCACGACAGGTGGTGTGACAGCTGCATACTCCGCTGGGGTGCCACGGTAGTTCCGCGTTCCGCGGTATGAAAATGACGGAGCGAGCGCACCTCATTCTCTCTCCTGTGCAGCGCCGCGATGAGCGCCCGGACCGCTGCCGTGAAATGAGAGCGGCGACGTTCCTCCCGCTCAAGCTAATTATCTCCCCGCTGCTTCGCATCCACACATGGTTCCCTTTAGCGGGAGATGGGGAACTTTTTTCATTTAAATTTTTCAACGCAGTTAAGTGCAAGGCTCGCTACCTGGCGGCGAAGTCTAACGGCTAGGGCTCTGATTATCCGAGTCGCGGAAGTTGTAGGTATCTGTTGGAAAAAGTCTCAGCTGGATGAGTCAGTGAACAGGGGGGCGGATACGAAGAGGCCGATGGGTAGGGAAGCAACGACGGTCACCTCGCAAAATGCTGCGTCATGCGTGAAGACTGTCACTATATCCACTCGTGGCGAGTGCAGGGCTTTGACGAGAGGGCCCGTCAACTGCTGCTTCCGCTTCCTGATACAATCCTGATACCGACCTGATACCGTTTCCTGATGCCGACTTTCGCGCATTTCTCCTTGTGTCACCGTCCCCAATTTTACCAACATTGCCAGAATCTCGACAGTGTGCCTTGAGCCAGCTTGATGATCGGCTTTCGAACAAAAGCAAAATGAAGAAAATTTTGCCCGAATTTTATTCTTCATCTTGATGTATTATGTTCACGACGTTCAACATTACCTCACTGAACAAATGTACAAAACAATACATACCACAGTTCAAGAACAAATCAAACACCGGATAGTGTACGGCAGGGTAACCTACAATCACCCACGTGATGTTTTTTCCATCATATCGTTATCATTCTCATAGTACTATATTATGTCCATCGAGCAGGAGTTTGTTACGCACACAAGTGGCTTTGAATGAGGTGTACTAGTGTACCAGCTGCTCAACAGACCTAAACCTCGTATACGGTAACGATATCCATAGACGTAGTACTTAACTTTCACTAGGACTAACAGCAGCTTTGCAAGTCTTAACTGCACTCTATAGCGCAGCGGCGTCAGAAAGTAAGAGTAAACGTGCCCTATTGTTTGGTCTGTAAAGGATTAGTCAGCTGCCATGGCGTCAAGGACGTTCGCGACAATGTCCAATAAGCAGCAACGCAAACGGTTGCCGTCTTTCACGGCACCGTCCCGTACCTTGCGCGTACGGTCGCGTCACCGGGGCCTGCCAAAATGGGTGGCTCTTCACACTATGATTCTTCATCTCCTGCCTTTGTGAGGGAACGCGGGCTTGTATAGGACGCCTTCATTAAACTGCCCTCTAGCTCTAAACCAATCAACTCTTGGTTTTACGCAAAGCGCATTCGGCGTAGGAATTCAACTAGATTCCTCTAAACCTTTGCACGACAGCCTACCTTATATAACCAAGTGTCTAGCCGTAGTTGGCCTTGAATAATGTGCTTTAAGTGAACCTGTGTATCCCTCACATGCGGTTACAGGTTCCACTTGATTCTGCTGTAACCAAATCCTGACCTGTGTGCTATAACGGCCATAATCACTGATGTACCCCGTTGCCTGTCCCATTTAAAAAACAAAAGCTAGATAAGTTTGATCGATATGTGTTTCTTCTCGACTACACCGGCTGACCCTCTTAGTTAGCGTCACTGCAATGCATTAACTCTATATGGTAACTCCGGAGCTCCTGCACGTAATCAGACCATTTCAGCAATTATGTACCTGAATAAAATAGGCTGGAATTGTGTATCTCAGAAGTACCTCGGTGCAAAGAGGCGGCGGTTTTCTCGGCCCTGCGGTGATCGGCTGAGATAAGAGCAGCACATGCAGGAGCAGCTGAGTCTGTATTCGAACTGTTCTGCCAAGCTATAGACCGTGCATTTAAGGCGAAGGGCTTAGATGCCTCATCACCCGAAAATGGCGTCAACTCGAGTGCTGCAAAAGTCGCCATCTCATGCTGACGTCATCATATGACGTCACAATGACGTCAGAGATCGACAAACTTTGTGACGTCACTACGGCGTCGCATAACGGGCTGTAACACGACGACGTTGCCACACGATATCGTCGCTTGACCAAAGGTGTACCGATCACGGAGGCAGTGCAAAAGCAGGTAAGGCGCAAAATTCTTGCAATGCCACCGATCCTGGGGGGCAGTGCAAAGCAACGTCAGGTGCAGAAAGCTTTCGGAGGGGGGGTGGAGGAGGATCAGTACATCTTCTATAAAAAAAATAATAAGGTGGCTTTCGAATTCGGGTCCTCTTAGGCGAATTCATGAGAGGAGCCCTGTGAGTTTTTTTGGAGCCGTTCTGGCAGTTCCTCCTGTACTCCTGCGTCTGAATTGACGAGGTTTACTTCAAGGCAATATACAGCGGGAGCCACAGCGCACAACGCATGCTTGCACTACTGAGCTTGCGCATTACACATTCATGCTAGTGCCTGCTATAAGTCCATGGGACGTTGGTTCGAAACGACTCTCCTGGAACACGCGGTGAGGGACGGGCAGCCTAATGCAGCTTGTGTTTCTCATTCTGCAAATGGGCCTTCGTGGCTGACTTTCGTCTAAGACGCTCAGACGAGCTTAACCTATTGGCAGAACAAAGAAAAGAAACCTCGGTGGGTCTCATCGCTCTGAGTGCGCTATGCGACATCGGGAACGGCACGACGGGCACTTGGCCTCTTTATCGACGCCGCGAAGCGGCAAGCCGATGTTCAGCGTAGTCGTGACTACAACTTCGTGGATCAAAAGGTGAGCTGCTTGCAGCTATGATATATATATATATATATATATATATATATATATATATATGATAAAAGGATAGAAAATAATAATAATGTCGGGGGTTTAACGTCCCAAAACCACGATATGATTATCAGAGACGCCTTAATGGAGGGCTCCGAAAATTTTGACCATCTGGTGTTCCTTAACGTGCACAGTACACGGGCCTCTACCATTTCGCCTCCATCGAAATGCGACCGCCGCGGCCGGGATCGAACCCGCGACCTTCGGGTCAGCAGTCGAGCACCCTAACCGCTACACCACCGCGGCGGACAATAAAATGAAAGAAAAGCAGGGAAGTAAACAGAATTGTAAAATCTTGTTTGCTACCCAACTCTACGGGGAGGGGGGAAGAGGGAAAGAAAGACGGAAAGAAAAGCGGAGTGTATAGAAGGTGACGCCCTTTCTGTTCTGTCTTTAATTTTCATCCTTGATGGTACGCGTCTTTTTGTATTTAAGTAAGCATGTACCAACTAGCCCAACAAAAAGGTTTATTAAATATAGAAGGTTCGTCGATAAATAATCGGGAGGGGGGGGGGGGGGGAGTGGTAAAGCGGGAGCACTGTAGCCCTATACTTCAATGAGGCTTTAATTGATTTCCGGTGCGATCACAGTTCAGGTCGGAGTTCCAGTACTGACTATTCCGACAGGGTCCTGTCGTAAAGGCGGGCCAACACAGAAGTTATGGCGGCAGTCTTTGCGCGCTGTAGAGGGGACAGAGACAAAGAACGTGTTCGTTTCTTCGATACCGCAGTGGTTGCAAAGAGCACTATTTTCCACGCAAATTCGGATGGCCAATCACTTTTGTTACCATGATCCGACAAGTTTTATCTAAAGTGAAGCAATCAGACACGCTGCCAGGAGATCATGATTGCGCTTTGTTCCAATGTCGCATTAATAGTAATTCTGCAGTCATTATATTTGCGCGGAGTTCATTATGCATGACGAGTTAGTACCGGACGCCGTGTATTTGGTAGACATAGGAAAATCTTTTGAGGAAATAAGAGCGGTATTCGTAAACAGCCAAGCAGAAAATAAATCACAGTAGAACATTAACGGCCTCAGCCAACGCCGCTGTTCCCGCCGTACGTTTGCACAGAGAACCTCTACACATTTTAATTTCCGCGTCTCAAATTATTTACAAACAGCGATCTCCATGACTGCACTTTGTCGTTCGAGTGAAATTCTGAATTCTGAAGTTTTAACTAATGGAGCAACTTCTTGGGGTTAAACTTCGTAGCGCAACTGAACAGAACAAAACGTTCAGTTTCTGGTAACTGCAGTGAACAAGATTAGATTAGCTTGACTGTAGACTGATGAACAAGGAAACTAAGTATGTTCTCATGGGTAAAACGCTCTGTTCAAGTTTTATTTCCATGTTTTTAATGAGGATAAGGCAGTTTGGCCTCGCCAAGCAACCTAGTATTGTGGGAAAGCGCATTTTAGAGTCACGGACAACGCCAAGAGTGATTGGAATCTCAAAGAACGTATATACAATCATGAAAGGCGAGCTGCTGAAACGGACGAAGAACACCAAGCCTGACTGGCCCGAGCCGTAAAGTCAAAGAATGCCTGGCCACAGAGCATCGGTCACCGAGTCCGGCTGAAACCTTGTGTTCTTTGCTGACGTTCGCGAAATCTCGAAAGTAAAAGTGGCTGCGTAATAAAAAAAAGCACACGACATAGCTGACGGTACGCGCTTGATGTGCGGTGTCAATACCCTGTCGAGGTTTCGCGTTACTTATGCTGGGGCAAATGGAATTTAGCTGGGAAGACCAACACACTATAGCATTGCGAAGAACAAATTTATAGGCAGTTTATACAAACACGCCACAAAGGAGTACCCAAACACCATCTTCTCGAAGCAGAGAGTGGTTTATTTCAAGGAGCGTGTTGTTGGAGAAATGTTTCTAAGGGACCTGCAACATAAACTGCGATATAAAGAGGACGACGTTTTTATTTTCCCGTCCAGCTCATCGATTCCTCTCAGCTTTAGCGGCATTGATAGGGGGTATACACAGCGCCCTTTCGATGCTGGTGCTTTCCGCGGTCGTGGTCTCAAACCCACGGCCATTGATTTTCAACCCTGACAATCGCTCTTTTCGCTATTATCTCTATTTTTCTTCGGCGCGCTTACGGTTACCCTTCGGGGTAGGCGTTGAACAAAGGTGAGCGAAAGCAACAAAAGAGGGGCGTGATAACAAAAAAAAAAAAAAACATTAAAAAGCGGGTGTGTGTGTTAACCACCGTTTCCCTGCTTTTGCCTGGGTGTGGCGCGTATTTTATGGCCATAAACGATCGCCGAGAGTTTATGGCCTCTGCTCAATATCGCGACCACTTACGCCGCATAAGGGCAAAAAGACAAACAAAAACGTAAAAAAAAAGAGGAGGTGTCGATATTCGCGAGATGGAGAGAGTGCAAGGTCCATTATGCGATATTGTATAGGTCCCTGGCTGCATGCCGCAAAGAAAAAGGGAAAACATGTTTCACCCGCATTTTGTTCATGCAGCAATGTCTTTGGATTTAGGTCCGTAAACCAGAAATTCCCTGTAAGTGAAATTGTCAACCAATGGAGGGCATGTTCCATGGGCATATCAACAAAATATTATTCGTAGAGATTTCATATGCGCTATGACGTATGCGATATCGGCACACATCGTTTATAGCCAATTTCGCAATCGAGATATGATTAAGAGAGGTTCTAGTGGAAGGCTGCGGAAATTTTCCACCACCTGGGGTTCTTTAACGCGCACGTAAATCTAAGCACACGGGCCTCTAGCATTTTGCCTCCATCGAAAATGCGGTCGCGACATGAATTCGATGCCACGACCTTCGGGTAAGCAGGCAAGCACCACAACCACTTCACCGCCACGGCGGGTGATTTCGCATGCAAGAGCTGTTCATTGTTGATAGCTGCATCAGCTGCCTGAGAATGCTTTATAGTCGAACACACCGGCTTGTTCCTCCCACTATTCATCTGTCGTCCAGTTACTTATTGTATGATGAGGCAAGAAATAGTTCTTGTTACTTTATTCGCCGTAGTCCCCTTACATGCGAATATGGCTGCGTACATCTATTGTCACGCACGTTTCTTGTTTCAATTCCTGCTGTATTCGGTTGACGCCCACAAAGACTGTCAGTAATGCTCGGCGCAGACCGCGCCTCAGTGTTCGAGAAGCTTCACGATTGTAGTAGATCGTTTTGTTAAGATTGCGCGCAAGACGTGAACAGTCAAGCTTATTCCAGAGCTTGTGAGACCAGCAGTGATAATGGCTGGAATGTTCGATGCGTGATGTATAAAAGACGGTGCGTCCCAATGATGATCAGTTTATCGACGGCCGACGCTTTGTTCGTCGCTATCATTGTACAGTGTGTTGCTGTCGTCTCACTTTCCGTTTCTCGACCTCAAGTTCGGCCAAATAAAGTTTCATCTTAGACAAGCCGACTACTGCCTTCGTCCACGTCACGACCCGGTGACAATGTGTCAGTCGCTATAAATTTTGAAGTGAAGCAGAGTACAGTAAGTCGGTATTTCTTAATTTCTTGTGCAATTCTTTAATGTTAATAAAAAGTTCTATTGCGTACATTGTAACGACATACGACAGCAAAAAATTAAAAAAAAAAACATCTCACGGCACTGACTTGAGGGATGTTCTCTTGAACTGTGACACATTCTATGCTGTAAGTGCGACGTAGTTGTACATATTTCTGAATTATTTGTCATAACCGTAAGAAACGTGGCAATAAATTATTTAAAAGGATTTCGTATGCCACCATAAGCAAGTGACGTGGGTTAGTCAGCAGGCTACAAAAATGTAGCGTCGAGGTTTATACCGGATGTGATGAGACGCATTAGCATTTGAAATGTTTAAGGAGTACTAATTTTTATCTGTTTTACTGTAAAAGATGGATAGCTGCTTGGTATGTTCGGGAAGCAGCGACACCGTTGTGTGTGTCGCCTTTTCTGCAGACAACGAAAACAGCTGCTCACTAGACACACTAGTGCAGACGTGTTAATATTGTCTATAATTTAATCATCGAAGCATGCTTACTCATATGGAAGGAGTAATGACAAATGATCGGCACGGTGTTCATTGCACGTGCTTCATCTGAGGACGTAAAAGAATAATGATGGGTTTAATTATTTTGAAACATTTGTTAATTTTATTATGGTTCCCCATTTGTTTATATAATACAGCACGCTATTACAGTATTGCTGCATAATTTCAGCACTCTATTGCAACAGGCGTGTTCGGCCGCATACACAATGCCATGCTCTGGCCACTATACTTGAATACTGGCGCAACATTTGCAAAAGTGCACTAAGGGAGGTGGGGAGCAATGTGGCAATTGAAACTAATTTGACAATTTGTGCATCAATTTTCGCGAAATTTAGCCGAAGCGTGTATTCCTTGTGCTGATGGCAATACTGGTTAAGAAGTTTCGTGGTTTACGAATATAGCAAATAGAAAAAGTGCCCTGCGAATCGAATATTGGAAAGCTTCAAATATTCGAACACCCCTAAATTCTTGCAAAACTGCATAATAATATGGCACTTATTAAACAAGGAGCAGTTTAATGGACATTGAATATCTAGTCAATTCAACGAAAAATTCATACCCCCCCTCCCCTACAACAACTGCTACGAAGCACAATGATACACAATGTATTTCTTTCTGCAATGAGGCATATGGTCCTCTGCTATAAGCTTGTGGAGAAGCAAGTAATTTTTCAACGACACCTTGCAGTCATGCAATGCATTATGCTTCCATGTCCTTAATATACATTCATTATAAATTCGCAACTGCTACTTACAATTGTTCCTCACTCAAGGCAAACCACGAACCGAGATCACAATGATGGTAACAAAAGCAGTTGGCGTCAGAAGTTCAGCACGACTGTCCACTGTCCTTTTTATGCGCAAGATTTAGGTATTGTTAGTGGTCCTTTCTTTCCTTGGTTGCTCAGTATCAGAATGTTCGCGAATATATTCAGGAAAGGTGCTTTGCTAAAATGAATGTGTTGTCAAGTATTCCTTCGCCTAGCAGGTACGGAATAGTCCGCCACGGTGGATCAGTGGCTAGGGTGCTCGGCTGCTGACCCGAAGGTCGCGGGTTCGATCCCGGCCGCGGCGGTCGCATTTCGATGGAGGCGAAATGGTAGAGGCCCTGTGTACTGTGCGATGTCAGTGCACGTTAAAGAACACCAGATGGTCAAAATTTCTGGAGCCCTCCACTACGGCGTCTCTCATAATCATATCGTGGTTTTGGGACGTAAAACCCCATACATTATTATTATTATTAAGCAGGTGCGGAAGTGACGGATGTTCAGGACAATGACGCGTAAAAATTGGACCATCTCCCCGAAGGGAACCCTGATGGGGTGCGAAGCAGCAGCGGTGCGCACGGCGTTGACCCGGTTGAAACGGGCGTCGACGCGGGTGCTGGAAGGACGGTTTGAAGCGAAACTCGGTGTAGCATTTACTCGAGTAAACGTTTGTTTGAAACGCAGACACGGGAGGCGGGTCAGAGGTGTTGCGAGCGGGCGGAGCAGCCGGCAGCTGCGGGCGCTGCCGCGAGCATGCTGCGGATGAGGGAGAGAGTGACGTCAGCGCGCACCTGCGAGGAAAGCGTGCAAGGGGAGCGTGACGTCAACGCGCAGCTGCTGCGTGACCTAGTTGGCACCGCTCCAACACCTGCGGCGAGGGGAGCGCGTTGCGGCGCGTTCGTCCGTACGCACGGAGGGACAGCGTTACACAGCCTAGTCAAAGAGATGCTTCGCATCTAATACTTGAGAGTAGTACGGAGTATCAAACCTTGACTGCTGAAAGAAAACAGAATGGCGGGGTGAGGCAATGGGGCAGAGCTACTGAGGAACAAATAGGAAGGAGATTATGCCCAGGACATCACGAACCTCACTGACGTTGCAACGAAGTCCGTGATGTACTTCCTCGTAGCTTTCTATATTTATCTGTTGGGATTGAGGCAAGACCCGCCGCGGTGGTATGTGGTTATGGTGCTTGACTGCTGACCCATGGGATTCGGGTTCGAATCCCGGCAGCGGCAGCCGCATTTCGATGGAGACAAAATGCTAGAAGCCCGTGTGCTTAGATTTAGGTGTCCGTGTAAGAAACCCCAGGTGGCTGAAATTTCCGGAGCCCTTCACTACGACGTCTCAATCATATCGTGGTTTTTGGGACGTAAAATCTCAACAATTATTAGGGATTAACGCAAGGCACCTCGTCAAAATGACTAAATGATGTTGGTCGAGATAATGTCATCATTGACGTCACTGTGAATAACACGTTAGTTCCCTTCCGACTACTGCAGACTAGAAATGATTTAGGGGTTACTTGCAAGATGGGAAGCCTGTAGCACCGAATGTTTCTCATGTCGCCTGGAATGTAGAACGTACAACCAAGCGGATGCTGTTAGGCATGACTGATGCTGGGGACGTCCTTATTGAATACAGGAGAAAGAAATATGCATCTATTGTGCAGCAGTTTGAATCCTCTCCACGACGTACTAGAGAAATAGAGAAGTGTAAGAGATGGGTGGATATAGGAGGGAGAAGGGTAACCAGCCACGTATACATTTCTATAAGACTTACTTTATCACCTCCTGGCTTTGACGTCAGTTAAGTTTGGGCACGCATGCTAACTTCAGTTTCTGCTTCATACCTTATTTAAAGGCCATCGGTCTTATCGTGGTCTGACGGGCGCTGGTTAAGCCGATCGGGGGGCTTTCGCGAACGCGGCAATACAAGTGATTTTATTTTTTTTTTACCAAACGTAATCTCTTTTGTTACGAGTAGAATCGACCGTGACACAAGAAGTACATAACGTTTAAAGATGAAAAAATACAGGACACGGTAAAATACTATATATCGGGGAAAAAAAACAACTATGGTTACATTCGCTAGACAGAGGCAACCGCTTGCGCTAGTAATGATAATGAAAGATAATTCGGTTTCACATGGATTGACAGTTTATTGTAGTGACCAGTGCACGTGTGGGAGCGTAGATTCAAGGAAAAATATATAGTAGCAAATGTGTACTAGTGTTTTGTCCCTTGGCGATAGAGACGTTCGTGGTACTCGAGCCCATGGTGTCCGTTTACGTAGCACGACAATGATGATTAAGTAAGCATTGTAAATTTTGTAAGTGAACCGCTTGCGACGGTCACAGCATCGTACTGTGCCACGTGAGGTCGCTCTAGGCAGATAAAATAGCCGAGTTTTAATCTGAAAGAATTTCATTTCTCGGTTCCACGCTGCAACGCGAGATGGGCGCGCCCTTTAGTCAAGCAGTCGCCATTGGAATTATGTGCGCATCTCGACATTACCAATCAAAGTGCAGCACCACTGCACCTCCCCTCTACTGACGATATAAGTGTGCCTTAATAATGCTTCTCGCTGAGCATCAATTTAATTCAGGTGTTTCCCAAGCTTCTGCGTAAGTGCAGCGTACGCATATGTCTAGAAAATCTTTATACCATGAATCTCAGTGCATAGCGAGAGAGAATGTTCTTTACCGAAAAGCAAAATGATTAGCCAGCGCACATTTGGCTACTTGCTATTTTACACGGAGTGGGGAAGAGGGGAAAAGAAGACCCGAGGATAATGGGTACAGAAAGGTATGCAAAGAAAAGAATAAAATACAAGTCTTGTAATAGCTCTCCTAGGCGATGAATGTACAGTCTCGAAAAATAATGTAAAATATGAAAAAAAAAAATGAACACATTGGCACAACACACACTTTCTTCATTGAAGTATCATAGTTTGCTGAAAAAACAACAGATTTGATGTATGCATACATGAAATTCAGTGCTTTTCGTTGTTTCGATAGGCAAGGCCTGGGACACATAATCCTTAAAAGCGTGCAAACTAGCTTCGTAAAGAGGAGCTGCATAGACAGTACACACAACGCTCTTATTAAACTAACCAATACGCACTTCAAAGACTCTTTGCTGCTTCTAAGCATGAAGAAAGAAAAAGTTGGGAGCGAACATGACGTTAGGCAACCAGACTTAGCAAGCGCGCAGCCAGTCTCCCTGCTCAGTGATTGGGGCAGCGTGAGACATCTTCCGCTCTTGCCGAGCCGTTTGTTGTCCGGTAGTCTTTTTATGAATTTTCGATTACTCGTCTGGCGGCTTCTCTGCCTGCAACTGCACTGGCAGCGCTGAGACATACAGCGTGCTGTCACGTATCATCTGCGCCCTAATATCTCGATCCCGCGTTGGGCTCGACACATTTTGGCGTTCATTTTGACGCACAAAGATCAGCAAAGAAACAGCGCTTGGTCTATCGATCCCTTTGTGCCGTTCTTCAAGTTGTAGGCTTTTTTTTTTTTTTCAATTCATACCTGATGCATTTTCTTGTTCGGCCATTGCTGGTGGCTCCGTATTATTGAAAATAACTCGATAGGACAGCCTAAGTTAATTATTGTTATGACTTCAATTATGTTATGACTTCGAATAGCAAGGCTAACATCTCCAGCATTTCAGCATTTCATTAAAGCGTTTCTCCTATTTCTCTCTCTCTCTCTCAATGTTTTCTTTGCTGATTTTTCTTCGTGTTTTGCAGGGCGTTTCCTTGCTGTCGTCGCTGCTACTACTCGATGTTGCAGCCATCGGAGGGCTGCTGTTCGCAACGTGTGTGGAAGGCCGCAGCGATAGAATGTTGTGGCCATGGATCGTGCTGCACCAGCTGGCACCCGGCGACGCCCATTGGGCATCTGTGCCTCCATAAAGATGTTCGGGCAGTTCTACACCATGAACCGCATCAACTGCCAGAACTGCGACAAGTTCGAAACGGCGTAGAATTGAATTATTATAACTGCGTTGCGTTAGCATTGCGTTAGGTATAGCAGTATATCTGGACTCATCGCCTACTGCCATAGTGCGCGTGCGACGCAGTGCCACAAGGAGGCTTTTCTCGATCACATTATTGACAACATTTAACGCTGGGAACGAGCGCAGCGCCGCTTACGGCCACTGCAAAGAATGACGTTACTTCTTTTTACTGACGACGTCATGTAGTACGCGATCTACAGGAGGAAACGTCTGACGAACAAATCTTCGAATCACTGGCGTAGTGTGGGCAGGGGGGGGGGGGGGGGGTATCAAGTACACCCCCACTCAAATTTTTCAATTTTGCATGTGTATATATTTACGCACACACGCAAACGCTCGCACAAACACACATAAAGTATAATAGAACCCCTCCCCACATTCCCCAAAAGATTTCTGTCTGCGCCCCTGCTCTGAGTGCTTCCTAAGCGTGTCAAACGCGGCGTAGTCGAGACCCTCGCTATGAAACGGACGATGAACGAGAAGGGAGATCGATCGAGTGGGGCGTTCTCGGTAGGCGCTACTATATGAAGCCAGGCCCGTTTTTGATAGACACAAACAATATGAAGCCAGTTGGCTGCACATGGGTGCGTCTATCAAGAACGCGTCCCGCGATCGATATCCATTCTCGTTCATTTCATAAAGAGAGTCTTGGCACCGGAAGGCTTGACACCTTTACGTAGGGTTCGAGGCTTTGTTAGACTACCGCCTGCTGATAAAGCACCCGTGCGTGACACCATAGAGCAAAAAAAATAAAAAAATAAAAAATCACTTTGCACATTCGCCGCCACGGCCACGATTGGAGCTATTTAACTGTGACCGGGTTAACTCTGGCACATGTTCATAAATACCCAAGAAAGTCGTCGAAAATGTAGCCGCCGCCATGACAGAACTGATAGCCCACCGCACGCGTAATGCAGATGTTAGGAGTTCGGATCCCGGCAAGTAGCAAGTTGTTTTTTCGAGAACTTTTTTTTATACTTCAATTAAGGCTATAAATATTTCCCCTACTTTCTTTATTTTCCCATAGTGTTAGTTTTATATTGCTAAAAGTGTGCTTTGGAATAATTTGGCTGAAATGCATGGTACTGCGCATTCTGTTGCATCGAAAATTACTTACTGTAAACCACTTTGCGCCTTTAAAGCTGTTTCAAGCCCTCAAAACATCCTTCTGCCGAAGAAGAATTTGCGAAAATGGAGTTGTAAGGCTGTTTTTCTTCCACAGGTAGCCTCTTGGTTCGCGTAAGGGTGAATATTTCACATAAAGCACCTTTAGGAGCACAGAGTGTTACGAGTTTCCGGAACACATCTAACCCATATGACAGTTTGTGCTCAAACTGGTCATTGGAATTCACTAGTTAAAAAAGCACTGAACATTAGACGAGTTTAGATTAACGGATATGCCTGTTTTACGGCTACGTACTAGCACACCACAAATTTACACGTATTCTGTCAATGTTCAGTGTTTACTTATTGACAATAAAAGTATTCCCACTGCCACTGAATGGCAGGTCAAGATTTCAGGGCTATGTATACCAGATGATTGGTATTCATGTAATACTGCGAGGAAGGGTGTACCATTCGATCTCGTTATGTTACTGGGCCTGCACAGTATACGGCAATCTAGAATGGCGGTGCGCCATGCTGATATTATTGCACGTCCTGTTCGACAGTCCTTTTTTCTAATCTATATGTTCATTTGTGGAAACACAAAAGGTCCAACAAGATGCTCCTGAGGGCCTTCATCAAGTAGAAAGCCTTCCACAGATGACGCAATTTCAAAAACTGGTAAACTCTGATACTTGTGTAGCTTTTCTTTTCCTTTTTTTTTTTTTGTGTGTGGTTTTGTTTTGTATATATTTCTTTGTCAGTGCTGTAAGTATGTACATGTAGGCAATAAAGAAAAAAAAAAGGTGCAGCGCAAGCGACCTTTCTATATGGCGTTTTACTTTGCTATGTTCGTGTGTATGCTTGTGTGTGCATGTGCGATATTATATCCTTTGACACTGATGTAGATTGGTGTTCCTCAACCGGTTGTCATCGTTCTTCAGTTAAAAGAGTGTTTAGACGACTGCAAGCCACCCTTGATATGGGTGTTTTGATCTATGAAAATACGTTTTTTTTTTCTTAGGGGGTAAGGGTTTTAATTGTCGACACGATAAAACACTCTTAAGGGTCTGAGGTGGTTTGCTGTGTCTGTAGTTGAGCTGAGACACAACCACTATCTTGCTGTTTCTCTTCCAGTTTAGCAGGTATTTCCATGATATGGCCAACCGGCTGGCGACTTATAGCTGACGGGGACGGTTCAATTGAAATGTCGCCGCAGTCATCAGCTACTGCAGGAAGTAATCCCAGCCCGGAAACCCAGCTGACAGCCGCGGTGACGAGGTGGCTTACCGATTTGACCGGGCCGGAGGAAAATTAGGTGCGCGCTACTTGCGTGCATAATGCGTGCCTACAAACCGAGAACAGGACCATGCAAGCGGTGAGCACGAAAGCCTCCCAGCTGTGCAGACCGCGGGAACTGAATGCTCCGGCGTAAAGCATGCCTGTTTCTATCAAAACCTACGGGACCCGTGCTGACAGAATGAACGAAAAAAAAAAATGGAGAGTAGAGATATAGCCTAATTATGTTTCAGAAATGGCATAGAGATCGGGCTCAGAATAATTTCCGTGTCCGGCTATTCTGCGCCAAGGGTAAATGAAAGGAACTAAAGTCACGAAGGTAAGTGCTCTCAACGACTGCTCACATTAACCACTGTGTGCTACGTGTCCATACTGATCTGTTCCAGCGGTGCAAGCAGATGACTACCATATTATATGGACATGTCAAGTATTATAATCGGAACGCTTCCGTCTACTACTTCAAGCCGGCCTTCGCTAGAGTGACACGACCATATATGACCGCTGGATACATTATAATGGATTTCACAAGACACTGTTTCACTTCATACACAACACCACAGGCGTTGTAGTAAATAAGGGGCGGGGGGGGGGGGGGTAAACAACAACATCTCCCCCCCCCCCCGAAAAAAAATTTCTGGCTGGGCCCCCCCCGCACAACACCAGTCTTGCGGCTCGCATCTTGTTCACATATACACATAAAACATTATGCCTTAAGGGCAAGTCTATACCGCAATAAAAATAAAGTGCTGCTGGGGACCACGAAGTTCATGTGTTCGTGAATGAAAGCGACAATTTCACGGCTGGACATAACAAAGCCGCGATCCAAGGCCTGAATGGAACAGAACTGCAGTCCGCCTCGGTGGACCAGTAGCTAAGGTGCTCGGCTGCTGACCTGAAGGTCGCGGGTTCGATGGAGGCGAAATGGTAGAGGCCCGTGTACTGTGCGATGTCAGTGCACGTTAAAGAACACCAGATGGTCAAAATTTCCGGAGTCCTCCACTACGGCGTCTCTCATAATCATATCGTGGTTTGGGGACGTAAAACCACATGTATTATTATTAACAGAACTGCATTGCTTCGATTTTTACCACCCAAGCGGGCGCACCACTTCTTGCACGTCCGTAAAACGATAGCTGTCGTTTCTGTGAAAGAGCGATAGAGGGGTGTCTGATAATGGTCGCCTTCCCGTGCCAAGGCAGTAGCCTTGGCCGCCAATAAGTTCTAATCTATAACTGAATATTGTATCTGTTAAGGCGAATCCTCGTCGTACATGACGCTTGCGTGTGGTATTTTTCCGGAAAAGTTTCAAGCGCGGGCGTGGCTCTGTGGATAGAACGCTTGTTTGCCACGAAAATGTCCGGGTTCGAAGTCGTTTAGAACCTTGGACTTCTTTCTCATTGTGCGCGATAGCTGCGACGGGCACCAGCGGCGGCGGTGGCGGACAACATCGCCACCAAAATCGGCTGTTGTTGGGAAATCATAACAGCTTACCCTGCAAAGTGATACACCAGCACTGTGATACAACACTTTGAATTCACTCCAGAGTAGCATAGAACTAGAAAAGAGTAAAGGTTGGAGTGTAGGGGAAGGGTAAGCAGACACATAACCGGTTCGATAAGACTTATTATTCCACCTCGCGGCTTTAATGTCTGTTCAGCTAGCGCATGGGTGCTACTTTCACTGTCCACCTCATACTTTATGTAATAGCCGTCGGTGTTATCGTAGTCCTGTGGAGGTAATAGTTATGCCGTTCAAGGCTTAACTATTACCTGTGAACGCGGCGCTACGTGTGCAAGCTTTTTTTCACCAAATGTAAGGTGTTATGTCGCGAGTAGAATGGATCGTGACAATAAAAAAACAACGTCTAAGAGCGAAAAAAGAAAAGAAATATGGGACACAATAAATCGCCGTATTTCGAAGAATTTGCAAGCAATGACTGCATTTGCTCGATAGAGCATAGAGGCAACCACTAGCCTACTAGTAACGATGATAAAATATAACTCTGTTTCACGTGGACCAGCAGCTGTATTGTAGTGACTTGCGCACGTGTAGTAGCGCGGTTCCAAGGTAAAAAATATACAAGGGGCGTACCATTGTTTCGGGACTTGGGAATAGAGGTGTTCCTCGTACTCGAGCTCATGGCGTCCGTGT
This sequence comes from Rhipicephalus appendiculatus, assembly GCA_030522465.1. Classification (NCBI taxonomy): domain Eukaryota; kingdom Metazoa; phylum Arthropoda; class Arachnida; order Ixodida; family Ixodidae; genus Rhipicephalus; species Rhipicephalus appendiculatus. The sequence goes on from JALIZH010033000.1 coordinate 190,694, forward strand.
ACAGCACGACAATGGTCAATAACTTAGCATTGTAAATGGCTATAAGGTAAACGGGATCGCGGCTTTGACAGCATCGTTCTGCACCTTATCCATTCGACTGAGGCAGGCAATATGCGTGAGTTATTTTCAAAGGATTTCTTTTTGGCCCTTTACATCGAAACACGAGCGAGGACGATTCCTTATAGTTCGATAATCGACATTACAACTCTCAGTTTCGCCAAGCAAAAAGCTGCACCGTACCTTTACCGATTATGTTAACTGCTCCTGAATATATAGTGCTTTTCTGTGAGTCTCGATAAGACTTTCCCCAGCACGTACGCAGAGGTACAGCACGCATGAGTCTAGGAAGTCATGTGATCGCGGAGCCCATAGCAGAAAGCGCACAAACCCAAGCCGCAATCAAGCTTATAGCATATATATAGCTTTTATTAAAGCAACTGATAAGCACTTTTCCGCACCCAGGAGCTACGAAGTATCTTCGATGTGTACAACGGAGACGCTTCATTGCTTCTCTGTGCTGAGGAAGAAAATATTGGGAGAGAACATAACGTTAAGCAGCCAGCCTTGGCAAGTATGAAGCCAGTTCCTTTGCTCAGTGGTTGGCGAGGCATGAGACCTCTTGCATACTTGCAAGGGACGTTTTGTTGAGTTGTTGTACTGAATCAATGCGCGCTCTTTCTGTTGGAAGCTGCTGTGCATCTGCACCAAGCAGCGTTAAAACGTACCACGTGCCCATGGGCGTCGGCAGGGGGGGTGAAAAAGGGGCACTTGCCCCCCTCAAGCCATGCCAGTACTTTCCCCCCACCCAAACTGAACCAGCGCTCCGCCCGTTCCCCAGCAGGGATGCAAGGCGGGTTTGCACCCCCCAAAACGAAATTCTGCTGACGCCCATGCACGTGCCCTGACATATCATCCAGGCTCCTCCGTCTCGATTCCGTATTGGCTAGATACTTCTGGTGCCGTTTTGGGGTGACGAAGATAAACAAACAAAACATTGCTAGGTCTATTTGTTACTCTGAGTCCTCCTTCAAGTGTCACTGTTTCATGTCTAGCCTGATAAACTTTCTGTTCAACCTTGTTTTCTTCGCTGCTTTTTCTTCGTGCAGTGTGGGGTGCTTCCTTGCGGTTGTCGCTACTGCTACTTGCGGCGGCGGCCCTCGCAGTGCTGCTCTTGGCGACCTCCGTGGAAGGGCGCAGCGGCAAGATGCAGTGGCCGCGGTTCGTCTACTGCATTAGCAGGCGAGCGGGACCCCTGTTGGCTACGCCCAGTGGGCGCTGCGCCTCCCGCAAGATGCGCGGACAGTTCAGCGCCATGAACAAGGCGAACTGCATGAATTGCGACAAGTACGAACCGACGCAACCTTGTGTTGAGATAAGTGTCAGCGCGTTTTAGCAGTTGTACGGTAGGCAGAAACCTACCTACGGGGCCGAAACCTGGAGGCTTAGGTAAAGCGTTGAACTTAAATGGGGAATAAGTCTGCGATCCACGGAAAGGAAAGTGAAAACTAGCAGGATCTCTTATGCATTCCGCGTATGACGACTCGAAGGCGAAAGCCTTCTTTTTTTTTTTTTTTTTCTCAGTTGACGTATTGGTCCTCCCACACCCCCCTCCGAAAGCGTTCATCGCCTCACCGTGCTTTTGCACTGCCTCCGAGATCGTCCCACCTTTTATTAAGCGGCGGTGTCGCGTGATAACGTCAAAATTTTTTGGCGATCTGTGAAGTCGTGATGACGTCCATATGGTGACGTCACCACGCGATGATGATTTTTTTTCATCACTCGTGTTGACGCCGAAGCTGAATTTTCGCGTTTGATGAGACGTCTAAGGCTTTCGCCCTAATGGGTGTAACCTTAAAGGGGCCCTGCAACACTTTTTGAGCATGGTTAGAAAACGGTGCCTTTCGGTAGTCGAGGCTCCTGAGAACACGCGAGCCAAACATTATAACGCAGCATGCGGCCTGGAACTTACAGTTAATTCCCACTGTCCGCTGGAAATCAAGGTCAACGTGGCCGCAATAAGCGCATGGAACGAATTACTCGGAGAAACGCGAGAGAGGACTCTGCTCGGCAGTGGGCGTAGTCGAGCTGATGAATATGACAGGCAGGCTGTATGTTTGGACTCCTCGTTCACGTCCGCATTGCGCGTGCGGAACAGTGCTGCGACGGCGGCTGCTCTCCCGTTCACTTTCTTGGGTGCTTACTTACGCACGTGTACGAGATTCAAGACTGGTAACGTATGCAGCTCCACTCGTTGCCTGCAAGCGTATTACATGTAATCTCTTCCCTTCTTCCCTTCTTTATTCTTTCCCCCCTCCCCGTGTAGGGTAGCAAACGGGTGCAACCTGGTTAACCTCCCTGCCTTTCCTTCGCCCTTCTCTCTCTCTCTCTCGACTGGTAGCCACGGAAGTGACATGCATCTTTTTTACCGATGGCGTCACGCGCAACGTTGGTCACGTGAACATCAGGAGGAGGCAGCTGACGAGTGCTGTACTTAAGGTCATAGGCGTGTGCACGAGGGGGGCAGGGGGCGGCCACCCCCCCCCCCCTCAGTTACCTAAGAGGGGGGGGGGCGCAAAGTCTGCCCCATACATTGACTTAATAGGGAGGGGGGGGGGGGTGCTGCGACGAACCTTCGCCTACCTTCGCCCCCCCCCCTGAAGGGGTGGCCTGCGCACGCTTATGCTTAAGAAACCTGGCGGTGTCGAGACCCTCGCTATGAGGTGAACGAGACGGGGAATCGATCGAGAGACGCGTTCTCGATATACGCAACTGTATTTGAAGCCAGACCCATTTTTTTGACAGACGGCACACAATATGAAGCCAGTTTGCTTCACGTGGGTGCGTCTATCAAGAACGGGTCCCCGATCGATTCCCCTTCTCGTTCATTTCATGAATAGTCTCGGCAACGGGAGGTTTGACGCGTTTGCATAGGGTTCGATGCTTTGTTCGACTGCTGCATGCCTGCTTATAAAGCACGGTTACTACGTGACGCCGTCGAGCAAGAAGTACTTTGCACACTCGCCGTCATGGTCACGAGTGGCGCTAGTTAACATCGACAGCGTTAGCTCTCGTACATGCGCATAAATACCCAAGAAAGTTGTCGAGAACGCAGCCGCTGCCATGGCACAACCTCAACGCACGGGTAATGTGGGTGTTGTGGGTTCGAATTCCCATCAGTGGCAATTTAATCTCTCTTTTCCTAACATCATAATTTCCTTAGTTTGTTTTTTCTATTGGTCTCACATTGCTAAAAATTCGCTTTATAATTAATCTACCATCAATTACGACCTCTCGGCCTTGGCGAGGCTGATTCGTATCTTACGAGTTATCCAAAGTGCGATCGCAGTCATAGTCTCAACGCATAAAGACTGATGACATCAGGGCTGAGTAACTAATCAACCAAATAATTAAGCTGATTAGCCTTTTTGCTACTCCTCTGTTGTTCTCTCGTTTCTCTATCTGCAATCTCAGAGTCTATTACATTCGCATATCAGGCGTCTTTTGTTGCATCCAACAGCGCTGCAAATAGTTAATCTCAACGCCCTGTCTTCCACCCGGCAAACAGCTCTCACTAGCACTGATGAAGTTTTAGCAACGGAACTGTTTAATTAAGCGTTTTGTTATGCCATGTGTCGCGGACAGAAAACTGCGCCTAGCTATGACGTCAACGAGCAACGCCAGAATAACCTCAGCCGTGTCGACGCGCTGGCTATGGCGTCACCTCGCAAAGCCAAGTTAAGCTAAGTCAAGACTAGTTCAGCCTGGTTGAGCGAAGCTACGCATAGTTAGACCTGCTTACGCCAAGTTTAATTAAGTTAATCTACTTAAGACTCATTAAGCCTAATTAAACTTGATTAATACCACCTAAGCCTAAGTTAAGACTATTTAAGCTACCCCTAGATAAGCTATTTTTATTTATGCCTAATCAAGCCTAACTGAGCTCATTCTAATTAAGTCTAATTATGTATAACTAGGCCTACTTATGCTAAACCTAACATATATGTGTAGAGAAAAAAAATTAAACAAGAAAAAACAGAGAGAAAGAAAGAGGAAGGGAAAGAGACAGAGAGAGAAAGCAAAGCATAATCATGTATATTAAAGTATCGCAAGAGGGTGGGAAAAAGAAGTGAGGGTGAGGATGAGGTAAAGAAGAATAGGGCATCCAGCTCCGCTGTTTTCCACATCCTTCTCGCCAATAGCGCGTTACTGCTCCAATTTTCTTTCCAAAATGCTCGGGAGAGGGCAACCACTATCTTGTTGTTTCTCTTCCGATGTTGCAGGTATTTCCATTGCCAGGCCAACTGGCTGGCGACTCACAGGTGCCGGGGACGGTACAACCGGAAAGTCGCCAAAGTGATCAGCGCCTGCCGGGAGTACTCACAGCGCGAAAAACCAGCTTGACAGGCGCGGTGACGAGGCGGCTAACCGATATGGCCAGTCCGGAGGAAACTGCGGTGCGCGCTATTTGCGAAAACATAAATGTGCCTACAATCCGAAGACGAGACAGTGCAAGTGGTGAACATGATAATATCCGACATGTGCAGACTGCGGCGACTCACTGCTTTGTCCTCAACGGTGCCTCTTTCTGTCAAAACCCTCCTGGACACGTGTGAGCAGAATAAACGAGGGAGATAGCGTAAACATGCTAGTTGACATTTATTTCAGAAATAGCAGAGAGAGCGGCCTCACTATAATTCCTGTATCCCGCTACTCCGCGCCTGCGGAAAAATGAAAGGAACGAACATAGGCATGCGCGGGGTCCTCCATTAGGGGGTGGGGCAAGTTTCATTGCAGCGCCTCTCCCCAATTGGTTGATTCCGAAGGAAACCAAGCTCTGCTATGGATGCAAAAATGAAAATGAAGATATGACGTGCTTATCACAACGGCCTGTCCATTGGTTCCCGGCATTTCGGATGTATTTTTATTAACCTCGCTTTAAACGATGTTTGAAAAAATTTCCGTTACCTTCTCGAATAACTTATCAATAAATAAAACATTAAACTAAATTTTTGACGTACATCCGTAGACAAATGTATTCTTTTTTTGTTCGGTCTTTGTGTGGCAATATGAAAGTGCATAACAATATGAGGTATATAATTATATATTCTTGAAATGTTTGTATGGTGTTCTACAGGTATTGCTTTATTTGCGTTGAAGATTATGTACATACATGTCGAATTGCTTGGCTGCTCTATTGTTTTACTTACATTGAAGATCGTGTACATGCCTGCCGAATGCGTATAGGAGTAAGAGCCTGTGTCAAGCAACATGACCTTTAGCTCTTGCTCCTCTTTCTCAATGAGAAAGAAAGACAATAAACGTCAAGCTCAACTAAAAGTGGGAAGTAAACAGTTCTTCGAATGCGACTTCAGGGGATCCTTAGTCGCCATTATCTTCAAAAAGCATGGTTAGCCATAACCCTGCGCATTTAAAAAAAAAATGCGTGAGAGTCTGACTGAGTAAAGGAATGGGGAGACTCCTTCACATGACACGGGGGGGGGGGGGGGGGTCACCTTCCCCCATGAAATGGGGAGACGCCCTCCCTGCCCCCCCCCCCCTTCGTGCGCACGCCTGGGAGGACGAAGGTGACGAAGGTAAGTGACGTGGGCGGTCACGAAGTGCACGCTGCGTTCGTGAATAAAAGCGACTATTGCTCGGATGGACCTGACAAAGTCACGTGCCGAGGCCTGAACGAAACGGAACTGCGTCGCTCAGGTTGTTACAACCCAAGCTGACGCATAACTTCCCGCGCTACCCGAAAGCGATAGATGTGTTCTATGTGAAAGGTGAAATAGTGATAGATGGGCACCTGCTAATGCCCGCTCTTCCAATTGCCAGCGCTGGCCTTGGCCGCCATTGCTAGGTACAAATATCGTTTCTCAGAACACAAAAAGAGATGTCTCCCTATTGGCCATTAGTTCATGCCTGCAAAGCGTACGCCTTTGTCTACAAGTGTGCATCGCGTCTATTAGAGCGCAATGACTAGGTACCACGAGGAGCAGCACTGCCTTCTAGTCTGAGTGCGGCCAACTCCTTCTGAGCAGAGCAAAGCGTAAAATGTTTCAAGCCGTGTTGCCACGCACTTATGTAAACACCGTACTTTTTTTGTTTTTATTAGATAAGCAAGAGACGCTAAGTCTCAGCCAAAACACCAAAAAGTATTGTCTAAGAACGACAGGTCCGTTCTGTTTCATTTTCCAAAATGTTTCCAAACAAACAGCCGGCTTCACAGTCTGTTCAACAAGAGAAAGCAGTTTTCGCGAGAAGCTTTCTGTGTTTACTTTGTGCCCGCTCAGCACGCAACGATATTTCATCTTCGCGAGGTTAATGTGCCGCCGAAGCATAGTTCATTGTTCCGCATAAAAAAACTTCCACAAGAAAGCTTTCACCAATGATGCTATTCCATTAAAACGTGAAAACAATATTACATAATCGCGCAAGTAATCTCATGATTCTACCTGCTCGACTGTATTCGGCAGGCAGTGACGATTGCGACGATGACTTCACGCCTGTTTACAGTCGTAAACAAAAACGAAGATCTCTGGGTGCTTCACCACCTTCTACCGCATCTACTGTGAAGCCGAAGATAGCTTCAACGAACTACACTGTCTTATTTGTGCCAATTACGCCATCGGACAATCTGAGACACCTGAATCGGCAGACCATCTCGAGAAAACTCGAGTCTCTGGCGCCGAACGAGATCAAGGATGTTCGAGTCAACCCCCGCAAGAACATCTTGGCCATCGACGTCATACGCCAGGCATCTCTGCTTGCTCTAACCAGGATCACAGACTTCGACGGCATCAAGGTTCGACCTCACATTCCACTTAACAATGACATGGTGCTAGGAGTGATTTACGATGTCGACATCTCCATTCCTTCTGGCGACCTTCCTATGCTGATCAAGGAAGTTAGTGACCATAGCAACATCGTCCATGTCTCACGGCTGGGCAACTCGCGTTGCGTAAAGATCGTCTTCAAAGGCGACACATTGCCATCCCACGTGAAGGTAGGCCACTTTCGTCACGTGGTCCGTCCATTTACACCAAGACCACTCCAGTGCCACAAATGTCAAAAAATGGGCCATGTGAGCGGAGTATGCAGGAACGTGGTGATTTGCCCCCGCTGTGCAGAGCCACACAATGCGGAATCCTGCCGCGCAACCGCCCTGAAATGTCCCAACTGCCATGGATCACACGAAGCGTCATCAAAAGACTGTCCATTAGTGAAAAAAGAATGGAGTGTCTTGAAACAGATGGTACGAAACGGCTCAACACACAAAGAGGCGGCTGATGTTGTAAGAAATAAACAGCGACGCTCGCGTCGGCGACGAACGCCTAGGGCTACTGCTGCCCAACCTGGACAGGTAACACAATCTCCTACTCCGACGGACCACGAGCCTCCCCTTAAGCGAGAGTTTCCACCACTGGCCCCACCACCACCGCCCAATGCATCACAGTCGGAGAGCCGAAAAGGTGTAGGGGCTTCGAAAGCTGCGGCGGAGGTCGCGTGGCCCTCACTGCCATCACTGTGCACTCATAAAGAGCCGGTGCAGAATGTCCCCCAATGTACATCATCGTCCACAGATGGTTTCCATGACGAAAACCGACAAGTCCTCGCTTTGTTGAAGTCTCTCATGACCACGATGCGCACTCTCCTCAACGGCATGACAACTCCATCAGCTCAATGCGCACTGCAAGTTCTGGATTCCTTGGAGCCAGTCCCTGCAAGCCTTTTTTGAACATTTTAGACAACCGCAGAGGAACTGGTCTCGAACACTTGAGACCAGTTGTGACTGTCTAAGTGTGCGTGGTGAACGCTGACATGTGTGTGCGCGCATCACTTGTTCTCTCTTTCCTTCTTGCTTTCTCTCTTCTTTTCCTCCCCTTTCCCCCTCCCCCCCCGTGTAGGGTAGCAAACCGGGTATAACCTGGTTAACCTCCCTACCTTTCCTTTGCCTCTCTCTCTCTCTACCTGCTCGACAGGAAGCGCCACACTCACGACATAGCAATGATGAAATCTGAGTAAGTTTCATATGAACTAGCACCCGTATTCCAGCGAGAACAGCATATGCGGTAGCACGTCTAAATAAAATGAAGTGTATCTAGTATATCTTTTTTTTTTTTTGGTTCATGAGCGATAGTGCTGATTGCTTGTCTGCGAGACACCGCCGCGCTGATCAACGCCTGGTGACACAACCACGCTACATACTATAACGCTTGCATGAGAGGCCCTGGGGCAATAATTGCCGGATAGGCCCTACTAACTCCGCCTGCTCCGATATCATCACCACTACCGATACTTAATGAGGAACGCAGTCACAATGATAGTCGCATGAAGGTTAGTTACATATAAGCATTGTCGTAACAATCGTAAACAGGTGACGGCTTTCATGCAGTCATTATGGACCGTATACGCACTTGCCGCAGCGTGGCAAACATAGTTGTCACACTGTACGCTTTCATCTAGCCTCAATGTTTAAACACGAGACTGGGCGACAACTTCATCAAGACGCAGGTGTGTAATTACGAAGACGACCTTGGAAAGCAGAGGCTGCGCAACCCTTACACAGACGCGGCACTTAATGTCTCCCCCTCGGTGACCTCAGACCTGTAATTTCTCGCAGACACTCGCATCGCCTACCTGGACGCAGCGGAGTGGAGGGGTACTTATAGCGCCACTCATCAACTCACACATGCTGTGTAATTCGTGTAATTTGGTACGTGGGCGACGAGGACGTTAACGCTGTGACAATCGTCTTAGTTCAAGTTGAGCGTGAGGTCGAGACCATTGCGTGGAGATTCCGTGGCGAGCATTAACCCTCCGCGGTTCTTAAATCCAAGACTCACTTCTGGGAAATTGCCGTGTATATCGCGTTCACTAATGTAACAGGGTGCCTATTAAGTCTTCATTTCAGGGTCCGAATTTGCGAGTTCGTAGTACGCGTCAGGGCGCAGCTCCCAACGCACTCGCATTAAGGCGGGAAACTTGATCAAGTTGGTGGGCGTTCATGCTGCTGTTAGCACAAACTTGGAAAAAGTACAAGGAAAATGCACTGGACGTATAAACTAGCTCTCAACTGCATGGTTTTCATTCGGAAACAGAAAAAAAGAAAAGTAACAGGGCGTATAAAAAACAAGCGGTGGAAAAAACGCGAGAAACGTTTGCAGGCTGAAATGCTCACTGTAAAAGAACAATAACACTAGTCACTCTATTATCTTAAGTCATACTGCGTGTTTTTATCAAACATTATATTTTCTATCACACTGCTTCGCACGAAGTCGACTCCGGCAATGCGTGAGATGAGATCTGCTGGAATTTTTTATTCCACAGTCGTATTGATAGTTGACTGGTACAGCATTACCTTTCTGCTATGATAACCACAGTACTTTGATGAACACCACGGCGATGCACTCATCAGTGAACTGTTGCCATTTACCGTAGACTCTGCCTCTCGGAATTGCGATATGCCACTGGTTCGGAACGACTTGTTGAACTGGAATGGAGCGCAACTAAACACTTCGGTGTGTACGCAGTAAGCAAAAGCCCGAAAGGCACTTCTCATGTGCTCCTGTAACGTTAGACGTCCTCCTAATTAGGCATGATTGATCACTAAGCCGACATTACCAACGCTCATCTATACGACATCATTGGAGCATGCACATCCAGGCAAGTAGTGTACGATGTTGTGCTAGTTGGTACACAGCTCACTATCAAAGGTGTAAGTCGAGAGAGTTAAACTATGGAAGAAAAAAGAAAGGACGCTGTTTCTGTCTTATATTTCTCCTTCCGTAGTTTAACCAAGCGCACTACAGCTCTAACATCCAGATCAGTTGGTCACAGACACTCGTGTTTTTCGCTGCGCAAATCGGGAGAGATCGTTAAACGGGGAATGTCGCTGGAGCCAATGTTCCGATATGAGGCCTTGTCTTCGTGAAGGCGTAACTGCAACGTCAAGGCCATCTCTGCCTTGACGAAGACAGACCCGCTTGTCTAAACATCGGCTCCAGCGACAGTCCCTGTCCCAGGATTTTTCATCGCTTCAAGCATCCACCTTCCCCAGAATTTCTTTCTTATTTGTACCACTATGTAAGTGGTTTTTGACGGCTACCACGATTTAACGACTCTACCCACGACTCAGGTGAGCCTCAGCTGTCGTCAACGCCGCAAATCAGTGCTGTCTATTATCACATGATGTGGGCTATGGGATGTCGAAAACGGTGGGGAGCGAGGGCCTTGCCCGTTCATCTACGCAGCTGGCAAGACGAAGTTTTGCTTCCGCGACCATCGAGAGATCTCATGCCCGGTGACAGGAAATAAGTAAGACCGTGCGTACCGGATTTGGTTCGCATATTGAATAAGTCGTAGACCCGTTTAAGAAGTGTCTGCTGTCGCAAAGTGCACGGAGATGGCACTGCTCCGGAATTTTTTACTAAGTATAGCTAAGTTACTCGCGTTTTAGCATTATCTGACAGGACGTCTATAGTGGCGGTGTTCCGTGTGTCATACGATTTTTTATGCCTTCCTCATTGTCGTTTTTTCTTTTTTTTTTTTAGCGCAAAACTTTGTTTGCCCATTCCTATACATCATCGCCACGCTTAATGCAGCGATTCACACACACTATGCAACCTGCAGCATTTCTCGTTAACCTGCTGATTAGGGGTGTGTGAATAGACCCTTTTCAAAACTGTAAAGCTAGCTTTCCTGCTATGCAGTTTGCCCAACTGATGGCGGCTAGTCACATACTGCAAACAGCCTGTTCAAGCGCGGTTTGCTTACGCTATGACATGGAAAATGTAGAGTCGGCACTCTTGATGAAAGCACGCATAATATACAAGCCCCAGCACGTTCAACTAGGACCTCGCCTCCGCTTGAAGCACGACGGGTGCCGCCATTACTTGGGCGAATAAGCAGCGCAGCGAAGCGCACTTGTGAATTATGAAAAGGGTCCAATATTGAAATTTTCGAATACGAGTAAGGCTAATTACTATGTTTCAATGTCGAATCGAATATCGAATATGTCATCGTCGTCGCCGTCGTCGTCGTCGTCGTCGTCATCAGCCTGTTTTAGTCCACTGCAGAATGAAGGTCTCTTCCAATGATCTCCAGTTTACACTGTCCTGTGCGAGCTGATTCACTTTTATCCCTGCGAATTTCGTAATATTGTCGTTCCGCCTAAGCGTTTCCTATCACCGGCTGCGTGCGCGTCTTTAAAAAGTTGCAATACGTGAAGTGAGAAGAATAGCTTTCATTGCACTTTTTTTTTAAACAAATTAATGAAACTGCATGACAAATGGCTACAGAGCGCTGAGGACACACTTGGCAATGCGCTCACTTATTGCATGATGATTAGTGGGGTTTTGTGGCGCAAGGGCCATGGGTGGCCAAAGAGCGCTCACTTATTGCACTCTAACCGCTTGATATGTTCACAAGGAGAGCTCTATTTAAGTGCTGTACAAACAACGCGTTTGAAAAGTGAAAGAAAAAAAAGACCCTATACGTTATGCAATGCAATGCTCGCGCACTGCTATTTTTTTTTTCAAGAATATAAACATTCTTTAGGTAACATTCTTGACGGTCTCTTTATCTTTTATCTCTTTATAGAATGACAAAGCACAAGGCTTTATGCCACTGATCTCTGTATAAGAGATCATTGGCATAAAGCTTAATGAAAACGAAGCCACCCCCGTCACCTGGGCATGCCGTTTTTTTTTTTTCAGTTTTTTTCCCCTCTTCCATGCCTGCCGGACAGGCCGAAACGAAGTACGAAAGTCCCACGCGCGTATAATGCGTATTTCTTGGTAATTACGATAAAACATAGTCAATTGCCAGAAACCCAAATTAAATAGGCACTAAACGGTAGTGTGCAGTAACCGCAAATTACAACGGTACCGACGGGTACTTATTAGCGACTTTTCACTCTAAAAAGAAGCGTGCGTATAATTCCTAAATAGATTGTTCGCATATTCGAATTGGTTTGAATATTTGCCTGTTTAACTGCATATTCGGCCGTGGCCGAATATTCGAAAAAAAGTCGAATATGCGTTTTCTTAATCGTACATATTTCGAAGATAAAACATTCAAATGTTATAAATTTCCAATATTCGCACACCCCGACTGCTGATGATAGTTGAGAACTCAGAAACTGTTTCCCGCCATGTCGAACCCCGTCGGTGTTTGACTCTAAGCCACACCAGCGTCGAAATCACGTGCCCGCCGCACCTGCCCTTCCTGTGGCCTCCACCAACACTGCAGCAGCAACAACAAAAAAAAGTGCAGTAAGGATACTGTTTGACAAAAGTTCGTCGCTGACGCCAAAGACATCTCTTGTTTGGCGCTCGAACAAGCGATGTCACCGCAGCCGACTTTTCGACAAAGGGACTTCTTTTCGTTTCAGAACTACAACCGCTTTCTTTGCCAGTGTTCGTATCTACTCCATCTTCCCGCTCCAGCGGCTGAAAAGAATAAGTGGGCGAGCAGAGCTACGTGGCATTGTGCAGAGTTGCTCTTACGTAACTCTATGAGCTTTTGTCGCGACGGCGTAACCTTTTGTCACACGCTCCACGTAGCTGCATATACAGACTTGTAAACGCCTGCCTCTTCATGGCTGGCTATGTAGGGCCCGATGGAGGCACCACTCTAAGCGTGTAGAGAGCAGTAGATCACACAGAGGTTAAAACCCATGTACCGATGTTCACTTATTTTTTCACTTATACAAGACCCGCACACGTGCGTGCATGCGTGCGTGCGCGTGCGTGTGTGTGTGCGTGTGTGTGTGTGGATGATGCTCGCTGCAAGATTTTCCATTCTCGATCGCCGCGCGGTGAGACCCCTGTCTGTTGATAACCACGTGCGACATCTAAGGTTATTACGACACCATGAGACAATATGGGTGGCCACGTGGATTTGTTGGCACGGCTACTTCTACATTGCTGAAGTGTGGCAAAGGACAAGGACAGAAGCAGGTTAACGTCTGACGACACACAGTGATGCGTCCTAAGACATTCCTTTTATTCTGGTTGTCCGTGTCCTTTGTCGCGATAAAACAATGTAAAAGATTCCATGAAACAAAAACCACAAACTCCTCCAAACCTTCAACAATGTATGTATATTGTTGTACATACATTGTTGTTCGACAATGTATGTACATACTGAGCCAGATTGTCCTAACTGGCGTTCGCGTATTACCCATTCCAACACAGCCCTCCGCAGTGGAGAGGATGTGCAGAAGGGCGGGGACGTTAACCGGATGATAAATATTCAGTCTGCTGTCCTGCACTGCAGAAGAAATATAGAAAGTCAAAAAAGAAGAAAGTTATCAGACGTAGAGGCGAAGGTTAAAAAATTACATAGGTGCAGGTTCGCTTAAAGAACATCAGGGGGTCATAATCTCTCCACAAGGCTGGTTGCACGCTGATACTATACACCTGCACGTTCGCCGCTTTCCGAGTTCGCACGTTTCGGCATTCCAAGATTTATCTCTCGGAATAAGGGCCGATTGTCTAGGCGTGCTAAAACTATCGCCGGTGGCTCGTACAGTTCTTTAGAAAACACCTGTGCTTGCCGCATCGGAATGCCTGACAGTGCTGCCTGGGTGCATTGCTACAGTGGGGAAACCATACAGAACACATCCTTTGTCATCGTCCTCGCTACAGCTTCCACAGAAAGTCCCTTTCAAAGGGGTTGCAGTGCAGCTTAACCAAAACGAATAGAAGTGAGCGTGAGCCGTTTAACCTGCTTAATTATGATTCCTGATTGAGCATGGTTAACCTCTCTGCGTTTCCCTCTTCGATCCCGTCTGGGATTCGGTAAATAATTATCGCAAACAGCGGCGTTGCTTTGTAATTGCCGAACAACGGTTGAGGCGTCGAAAAGTAAAAACGCTTTAGTTACGACGTCAACAAAAGCTTATAACGACAAAAAAAAAGCTTGTCTGCGATGATATGCTATAACAATGCCCAAAAGAACAGCCGCCTTGCGCTACACTGCGCTTGCACCGGGCGCTACTGTTCGAGAGACAAAAGAAGCGGTAGCTTAGTAACGGTGTCGCGTCCATCGATCAGTATCTAATCGGGACTAATGGCCACCTAAGGCACAAATTGGCTCAGCATACTGCCGCATTTTCATTAATGCTAATAAGAATTGATCTACCGCTTGAGAGCTGCCTGCAGATTTGCCGCCCGGAAAGGTTCTGCGTGATTCGTGTAGCAGCTTAGCAGAGCTGGCATTTGGGCGATTTGGTTAAGCTTTTTGGCCAGCAAAGTAACAGAAACACGGACAAGGAGGTACCGGAAGTGGAGGGGATGGGCGCTGACCCGCACCGCTTCCTATCGCTTCCTGTGTTCTCGTCCGTAAATTTATTGCAGCGTTAGCCAGGACCAGGCACTAATTGTAGTATCTCTAACGTGTAAGCTTTGTCTACAAGTTCAAAGCGTACAAATCCTCGCTCTTCAAATGAACATGCGACCATGAATCCGAGAGAACCAGGGACACTTGGAGGTGTTATGTGGAACATTATGATTCAAACAGAGTTCTGCGCTGGCCTGAAAAGTAAATTCATGGACGCAGTGGCTTGCCTATTCGAATTGAACCTCTTGGCGACAATGCAACACTACAGTGCACTTCGGAATACGAGATCCCCGCAATACTTCATTATTGCAGTGTGACTGCAGGCATACAAGAAAGATAATAAAACACGAAACAGTAAAAAATCACTTCATATACAATACAGCTGCTCCGCAAAAATTGACTGATTCACTGACTGACTGACTGACCGACCGACCGACCGACCGACCGACCGACCGACCGACCGACCGACCGACCGACCGACCGACCGACTGATTGATTGATTGATTGATTGATTGATTGATTGATTGATTGATTGATTGATTGATTGATTGATTGATTGATTGATTGATTGATTGATATCGTCCGACCAAGTCAGGAATCGAAATATTGTCGAACACTTTTCATATATGAATATCCTCCTGTTTCTGCCCGTTGGTTGACGTCGTCCACGCAAACACACAATGTTACGCTTTCTTGCCAATTATGCGCCATTATAGTGATCCGTCAAGTTTCTGTCAAGTTATCCGTCAAGTTTATGTGCAGTTTGCGCAAGGCAGTAGTTACACGCGTAATGGGCCTGTGACTTAAAAAAATAGAAAGAAAGGAGGGAGGTGTGGCAATGCCACGCTCTCGTGGTGGCGGAAGAGAAGAGCGAAGAAGTTGGTGGCTGCTGTGGTCGAAATTTTATATTTTGTAAAACCACTCAATTCTTGGCCAATCCCCCGCAGTGGTTGTGCGCCATAGCTAAAAGGCGAACAAGAACAAGTAAACAGCCGTTCGTTTCGAGTTCCCCATTTGTCGTTTCCTCTCGCGACAATATGTGATTAACACATAACAACACATGGTTCGAGTCATTGCCTGCAGATAAATAAATGCCGTGATTGTAAGTGCTCGAGTATTTCTATGTCAATTCAATGAGATAATTGTTTGTACGTTCGCCGCGTAAAAACGAATTGCTGTAAATATGTAGGCATGAAAAAAATTCCGACAGATCCCACGCATTGTGGGAATCGACCTCATGCGAAGCAGTCAGCGAATAGCAGCCTTGGCTCGAATTTTCCTATTCGAGCCCAGCTTTAGTTCTAAGTGGGTCGATGTCACAGTGCGTAAGTTTAGTAGACGTGTGCACATCGTGGGCTTGTAAGGCATGACAACTACACAGACGTGTGAATGGTAGCTCATTGCTCGACGCAACGTCGGCACTTACGTTAGAGCAGAGATGCAAGTTTTAAAGCAAAGAAGTGCACGCTACGGTCCGGTGATGTACATATGATAAATAGCGTTCGTCTGCATATTCGAGCAACGCCTGTCTACAGATTGCGTACAGTCAATGTTTATTACATCGTTATGAAAGTGGGTAGCCAACACTGCAACCACAACTGGCGTCGCCCCGACATGACGCTGTTCAAGGGTCTTTTAGAGCGCAGATCTAAGGCGCCCGTTCCTGCGTTGAGCGCCATCGCCGTCGCCGTTGACGTCGCCGTCGGTGGCGTAACCGATAGACATGAAAAAAATACCATCGAATAGGATTTGAACCCGGGCCCTCTGCGTGGCAGTCGAGTAGTCTACCACCGAGCCACGCTGATTTCTTTTTTCTTTATTTCCAGACATTGGACACACTTTCCCGCCGCTGCAACAGAGACACGCTGGTGCTTGAGATTCAATTGCAAAATGACCCTATAAAGGCGTCATGTGGGGGGCAAGGAAGCGCGTTGACATAATACAGCTTGGCAGAAGAGTGAAATAACAACCAGTCATCCTAGTTCCACAATCCATCCATCCATCCTACAATGCTAACTGACCAGCGTGTGTGTGGTTTAATGCTTCCCACCCACTGCAAAGTGCTCAGCCATAGATCTTCATCGTCATCAGGCACATGCAGCATCAACAAAGTGCACATGATACCTTACAGATGTGTAGCGGGCACCTTACTAGTCCGCAGAAAGACTAATAATGGCATAGTGGGTGCTCTCCTACTTAAAAAAAAATGATTTATGGTGTAGTCGATACTTTGCGGAAAGCCAAAACTTCAAATACAGTTGGCCTTGCACCAACACGAAGCTGCGCTCGGAATTCACATCGCAATATCAGTATCGTAATCGTCGGTGAACTTTTTCCCCAAAAATTTGAAGCACTGGCGTGGCTTTGAGGTAGAATACTTGAATGCCATGCAAAATGCCTGGATTCGATTCCGGCTTGAGGTGTGATCCTAATTATTTCCTTCCTCTCGTGTTTCGCTCGGCAACGCCATCAATGGCGTTGCCGATGGCGTTGCCGCGTAAGTCATGAAACACCGATGGACAGAGTTTCATGACGTACGCAGCAGCCAAGTCACGTTATTTAGATCATGACCCGTAAATTGTGTTCTTCATACACTCATGTCCTCTTATGTCAATATCGGTCCTTAGCTAATTACCGAGGCGGCCACAAGAGCGCCCAGACGTTGATAGATAGATAGATAGATAGATAGATAGATAGATAGATAGATAGATAGATAGATAGATAGATAGATAGATAGATAGATAGATAGATAGATAGATAGATAGATAGATAGATAGATAGATAGATAGATAGATAGATAGATAGATAGATAGATAGATAGATAGATAGATAGATAGATAGATAGATAGATAGATAGATAGATAGATAGATAGATAGATAGATAGATAGATAGATAGATAGATAGATAGATAGATAGATAGATAGATAGATAGATAGATAGATAGATAGATAGATAGATAGATAGATAGATAGATAGATAGATAGATAGATAGATAGATAGATAGATAGATAGATAGATAGATAGATAGATAGATAGATAGATAGATAGATAGATAGATAGATAGATAGATAGATAGATAGATAGATAGGAAAGTAGTACGTCAGGCACGAGCACGCCAAGCCTCGCTTGCCCTCACTTTCCCAATAGGGCAACGGTTCCTGTTTCATTTGCATGTATGTATTTTTAACTCTCTCGGGATGCCCTTTAGCGCAATACGGAGCACTGCGGCAGGCGTAAAACGACAAAATAGTGCATATTAAAAGGGAAAATTATGCACATGAGCACAATTGGTTGCGACGATCCATCTTTTCGACAATCGAAGATGCTTCGATTTTGCACGGACGAGCAGGTGTACCGTAACGCGAACGCCAGCAATAGGTCTTTTTTTTTTTTTATAACCTAGAACCCTGCAATAATACTCGAACTGCCGAAGGTACAGAATCTTTCATATGCCGGACCTTGAAATCAAAGACACGTGGCGATTCTCTATATTTAGCATTGTAAACGTGTTCCGCTTCTCACACCATCATTCTGAACAGAGCGTAGAGGCCCGAGCTAGAAGCACATGTGTGAGTATTGACGTTATTAGTATATTTTTGTAGCCTTCTTGTCCAAACACACGACACCAGATGTCGCCGCGTAATTAAAAGTCTAGTAAATTTGTCATTAACTCTTTGACGCTGAACCTATACCTTTCTGCAACACAAAGATTAATCCCTCAAAATCATAATTTGTGCGCACGAAACTTAGCACGTTTCCTATAGTAGCGTTCTTCCTTTTCTTTGTCTTTTTTTCTCTATTGAGGCTGGAGCAAACTTTTCAGTTGTGGATGGTTCGTCATAATAATTGTTGGGTTTTACGTCCCGGGACCATGATTTGATTATGAGGGACGCCGTAGTGGAGGGTTCCAGAAATTTTGACCACCTGGTGTTCTTTAACGTGCACCTAAATCTAAGTACACGGGCCTCTAGCATTTCGCCTCTATCGAAATGCGGCCGCCGCGGCCTGGATTCGATCCTGTGACCTTCGAGTCAGAAGTCGAGCACCACAACCACTATGTAGACCACCATGGCGGGAGGGAGTTCGTCATCGTCGCCACTAATTGTAATCTTGCCTTTTACAAGGCGATATAAAAAGAACGGGAGGAGGGGGGGGCAGAGAAATAACAAAGGATATTTCGTAACATGATTGCAATATATGACAGGGCGGCTGAACAAAATAATGCGAAATATCACAATATAGTTGCGGTCAGAGGTACAAGCAGTAGTGATAACTTCTGTAGAAAATATTAAAGAACCACAACAAACAAAAAACGTACCATATATATATATATATATATATATATATATGTATATATATATATATATATATATGTATATATATATATATATATATATATATATATATATATTGTGAGCGCTGACTATGCAGTTCATAGTCTTCATCTGTATATACAAACCACTGTGATCATCATCATCGTTTGTGACGAGGGCTGAGCCGCTTTGGCCTCGCGCGACTGCATTAAGATATAACTACAATGTATTAGAATAATTCGTTATAACCTTGCTACTGCCGTACCCGACGTCGTCTGATAAATGGTGGAGGTACTGGGTCTCTTAATATATATATATATATATATATATATATATATATATATATTCTAATTACAGTCAAGCTCATATATGGCAATACCACTTAAAGCACATTTAGGTACTGCGAACAGTTTTTTCAGGATGCATTTTTTTTTTCTGAAGGACCTCGTGGGAGAGCCGTCCAGTAATGACAAACAGCAAGTGTGTTGTGAATGCAAAACAGAAAAAATGAAAAGTGGCCTATACATTTTTCGGACGTTTTTTCTCCACCATATCCCTGAATATGCATTTCTACACTCCGCAGCGCGAGATCATCTCCTGTGCTCGTCGCTGCTGGTCGCCGTGACTGCTCTCCTGGTGCTGCTGCCGTTCGCGATGTGCATAAAAGTCAGCAGCGGTGGAACACTCTTCTCGGCTTTATCGCCCTGCGTCAACCAAGGGTGCGGGTAGGTTTTTCTCCACGCCAAGCGGAGGATGCGCCTTCACCAAGATTTCGGAGCAGTTGCGAATCATGAAAGAAGTCAAGTGCAGAAATTGCGAAAGGTGGGAACCTGCGCGACTTCATGCTTATCAGTGATTCCTCCTTTTTGGCCCGCAGTTGATAGGGTGGAATAACTAAACACAGGCGGGAAGAAAATATTGTATTCTTGTATCATTCTTCACCGGTGGCTATTCGTTGCATTGTGAGCCAACGAACAGTAAATCAGTGGAAAAAAAAAAATAGGGACCATGAATAGAGAGAGCGAAAGAAGGAGAATATTGTAAAACTGTCAACATTTTACGTGCAAGCATGAGATTTAAATTGTGATAAGCTTCATATTTGTCCAATGGAATAATAAAATTGACGTGAGGAGGTAAAAGAAATCTTGCCGCTAGCGGCATCCTCACACCTACGTTCTGTGCATGCCGTGCCGTTGGTCTTTTACTATTTGCGTTAAGCAGCTGCTCACTTTTCGTCCGGCCTTTTGTGTATTTGCGTCGGTATAATACATTTACTTGGAAAGTGTTAGCCGGCGCCCATTCACTACCATGCCGGTTCGACAATCGTCGACTACTAAATGTGTAATCTAATGACTACTTATTCAAGTTCATTGAGTCACTTCCCTCAGGTTCGTTCCCAATTCCTTGCTTAAAGATGCCCTGAATCGGTTTCAACTATTTTTTTTCCGCGAACTTTGTGAATGACCCTCGAAATAATTTTCGGGGTTTTACGTCACAAAACTACGGTATGATTATGAGGCACGTCATAGTAGGGGGCTCCGGAAGTTTCGACCACTTGGGGTTCTTTAACGTGCAACCTAAATCTAAACACACTAGGCCTCTGTCATTTTGATTTTGCCTCCATCGAAACGCGGCCGCGGCGGCCGGGATTCGATTCTGCGACCTTCAGGGTCAGCAGTCGAGTGCGACATTCTGACAAAGGGATCGAGGTAAATTTCGTATAAGGGCTTATTTCGACCAAATCTTTCGGCTTAAGAATATTTGTTCGTCTTCATTTTAGCAGCGCACTGAGGGGCGAGGACTAAGAAAAGAAGGTGCACAACACGGGCGCTAACTCGCAACTGATTTTATTAGGAAAAAACATGCTAATATAAAGGTGAAGTGCACAAAAAAAAAAGCGAAGCGTTCCACATCCACAGGAAAGGAGAAAAATGCGTCAGTCTACCTTCTATCGCGCTAAGTGACGCGGAATTTCGATACCTAAGCGGCACCTGCACATGATCACAAAGTTTATCTGTTTTCTGTTCCTTTTTTTTTTTGTGTACTTCACCTTTATATTACCATGTTCTTTCCTGATAAAATCAGTTTCGAGTTAGCGCCCGTGTTGTGCACCTTCTTTTCTTAGTCCTCGTCCCTCAGTGCGCTGCTAAAATCAAGATGAATCCGTACCAACTAGCTCAAGTTTCAATTCTCATGCAATATTTGTTCGTCCTCGGTCTGTATGAACAGATGCTCACGAGCGCATGCATGATCCGTCTTCCACTATCCTATTATATCTCAGGAAAAAAATCTTGCTTTCTCTCGTTCTCACAGGTATTTCTACTGTATGGCCAACTATAACGCGGCAATGCGGTGCCCGCCTGGAGAGAACCTGCACGTCGCCAAAGTCGTTAGCCTGTGCACGGAAGAAAGCAAGCAATCCGGAAACAGAATGCAAAAGCTCCAAGACATCGCGGCAAACAGACATGGCAGGCACGGTGGAAACTGCGCGGAGCGTTACTTGCGCAGGTACGGGTGTTCCTACGATCCGACAACGGGACAATGTCGCCCTTCACGTCCAATGTCAGCACAACGACCAACTCACGATCGATACCCACTGCCACAGTACCTCGGGTCGCGCGGACCAGAATGACATCTTGGAAACAACAAAACCCTTTAATTCCCGCACAAAGAACATTTAAAAAAAAAAACTGAATATGTAAACTATAGTTGCACAGATCAAGCCTGCCTTTATACGCTTCCATTAAAATCTATAACTTTTTCCTACGCTCTCTGGCTTCATTATCTGATGACTTCATGTGGTTGAGTTCGTCAAAAACGGGCCCATCGATTAGTTCCCCATTCTTCGTGTTTTTTTCTTTTTTTTTTTTACTGCGAAGAATTATGGGCCATATTTTTCGATGCGAAAATTTGTGTGCGTTCCGGCACCCATCTTTCTACTTATTCACGTGCTTGTCTTAATGTGTGTTTGAGTGTGTGAGAGTGAGTGCATGCGTGTGTGCGTTGCCCATGCACGTGTTGCTTAAGGACGCATGCTTTTTGCTATAGGTCTCGCAAAGCTGCCGAAGCTTGCGCCATGTACCAAAGGAACAAGTGGTCTATATGCGCCCCTCTATAAGCGCATCGAACTGGTTTTGCGGCTAGCCTTCGAACAGAGCGTACGGGAGATTGAAAAGTGACATGAAAATAGTCTATATATAAGTAGATTCACCAATATGCCCACAAAGCTATGATAGCAACACGTGGTATTCACTCCTGGCAATTAATCAGCAAAAAGTTTGAGGACACGAGCTTTGTCTTCAAGAGTAGAACGCGATAGCGTAATCAGGGTCCCGTTCACATCGCCTTCTCAATCGCTAGCCTACCTTCGCTTCTCGCTGGAGACCTCAACCACGCCGTGAGGAAAGGAACGTCGTTGGGCGTAACATTGGCCGTTTTAAAATATCCTAAGATGACCGACTGCAAGTACAGTTGTGAAGTGCCCACTACACCATAAGTCATCCATCTGCGCATTAGCGAAGTACCCGCTAAGGCAACACGCACACCTACGCAGCTGCGCACGTTGTTGATGCTGTTTCTGATAATGACAATTATTTGTGTCTCGGTACTGTGTAATTGCTGGTCCTACCCACTCGTTGCGCAATTCCCGTGGTGTTACGCGTGGTGCAAGTCTACGCTCGTTCTACGCAATACCGCATGCGTTAACGCGACTCCTCGTACTACATGACATGGGCGTCAGCAGGGGGGTGCAAAAGGGGCACTTGCCCCCCCTCAAGCCTCACCAGCAGTTGCCCTCACCCAAGCTAGACCAGTTCTCTCCCCCTCCCCCCAGCCGCGATGAAACGCTCGTTTGCACCCCCCAAGAGAAAATCCTGGCGACGACCATGCACATGACACTCGTATATACACTTTTTTTTCGAAACGGTTTCAGTACTGGCGTGTCCCTGCGGTAAATGTGTTCCATTCCGGCCCGGACTCGTGATTTTTATTTTGTATCCATCGCGATTTTTCGCTCACGTAAAAAGCCGACATTTTTTCCCCTCGCAACCAACGACGCCGACGCCCAAAGCGAAATTTCTGCGAAAGGAGCTTTTTTAACGCTATCGTGTTGAGACACGATAGCGTATATATGCCCTGTATGTACCAGGAATTTCTCGCTAATGGCAAACCATCTACATGTTATGGCTGCCGCGCAATACAGGGCTTTCACTCGGCTGGTCTTCATAAGGACGGTGTTATTACCGTTAAAATAAACCAACTGAAAATCTATGCAACCAAGGGCATTTCCTAAATTGTGACAGCCTTGAGCTTGCACCCGCGCATCGATTCATGATTTATTAAATTTAGTTCACAGTGTTGGTAATAACCTTTACATCACAGCTATCTTCAGCATCAAGTCGTTAATCAATACGCGATAGAGTACCACGCAGCCCAGGCAATACGTTCAGGCTGGGTAAGTTTCGTAGTTGTTGTGGCTTCGCGGTATAATTACCGAGCAGCCTTGTTCACGGGCATTAAACAGCGATAAGTCATTCCTTGTATCAATCCTGCCGTGATTAATTACCGAGCTCGTTAGCTTGTCTGTGCTCATCCGCCACCAAACCTTAAGTACTGGACCCCTTCTACAACAGTGAAGCCGTTTAACCGTATTCACAGAAACTTTCGTAATGAAATAAACGAAGAAAAAAATGCATCAGCCCATGCATGTATATTCAAATGCGTCCCGAACGCTGTCTATCGATTACTACGTAATCACACCAGTGATTTTCGGAGGCAGATGTCATTAATAGGTTCAGTATGTCGCGGCCGAATTTGCGCTAAGGCCGATAAGAACTTGTCCGCGCGGTTGGCGAACTGCCAGTAGACTCACCATAAATCACGACCTCGTTCGATTCATCACGGACAGCTGGCTATAGAGCAGCGTCTTCCTCTGAAACGTGTCCCAATGCAAAGCTACATGACGTGTGTATCTAATACACATTCTGAATGTTATCGGAGACATAAAAAAACACTTCGAGGGCTCTTGAGCTTCGCCTTCAAGAGTATAAAGAACGCAATAGCGTAATCGGGCCCTGTGTGCATCGCCTTCTCGTACGCTAGCCTGGCTTCGGTTCTCGGTGGGTACCTCAACCCGTGCCGCAAGGAAACGAACGTCTGCCCGCGTACATTGGCCGTTTCAAACCTATACTATAGAATGCCTGTCGCAAGTAAATTCGGCCTGTGCTGACTATCCCTCAAGAGGAAGGTATGTAACAGCTGCATCTTACCGGTACTTACCTATGGGGCTTACAAAGAGGGTTCAACTGAAATTGAGGACGACGCAGCGAGCGATGGAAAGGAAAATGATAGGTGTAACCTTAAGAGACAGGAAGAGAGCAGAGTGGGTCAGGGAACAAACGGGGGTTAAGGATATCATAGTTGAAATCAAGAAGAAGAAATGGACATGGGCCGTGCACGTAGCACGTAGACAGGACAACCGCTGCTCATTAGGGGTAACTGACTGGATTCCAAGAGAAGGCAAATGCGTGAGGGGGAGACAGAAAACTAGGTGGGCAGATGAGATTAAGACGTTTTCAGGTATAACGTGGCAGCAGAAAGCGCAGGACCGGGTTGATTGGCGGAACATGGGAGAGGCATTTGCCCTGCAGTGGGTGTAGTCAGGCTGATGATGATAATGATGATGATTACTACGCCATAATTCTTCCTTTTGCGAATCGGCGAAGTACCCACTACGCATTCGTAAGATGCCACGCGTACTCGCGAAGCTGAACTTTCTTGATTCTGTCGCTGATAATGATGATTAATTATTCCTGAGTGCGTTGCAATTGGTGGGCCCTTAAAACACCCACTCGTTGCGCAGTTCACGTGTTTTGACGCCTGGCGCGACTTTACGCTTCTACCATGTAATATTACGTGTGTAAAGGACTCATACCACTACATGACATTCATATAGTGCTTTTTTTTTGTTTGTTGTTGTTTTTTCTGAAGTAGATTCAAAACAAGGCGTGGGTCTGCTTGCCACGCAGAAGGCCTGGGTTTGATTGTCTCTCGAACCGAATATTTTTATTATTTAGTGATTTCTCTCGATCGAACCACATGTTTTTATTATTTATTTATTAGCATTTTACTCGATTTTTTTGCCATGAACAACGCTGATTTTTCGCTCACAGTCAATGACGCCGATGCCGGAATTTCTGCGAAACAAGCTCTTCAACGCTATTGCGTTAAAACAGTTTGCTGTGTATATTCATCGAGTGGTTGACATTCTTGATGCACGTACCACTGACATAATTTGAAAAGCGCAGTTCATTGGCACACTCCAAAAAAAAAAAAAATCTTTCACGTCATGCCTCAGCTGCACAACTGCCGATTCCGAAGCTGTTTCTATACATAAATGTATTGACGTGTTGACACCCTTGCTCAGGAGAATGCAGTGATTACGAGAGCGAAGAGGTAGTGATGCACAGAGCAGAGCTAACTTAGCGAAAATATCGGATTATTATTCGAACTCGAATGACGTGTACTATTAGTGTACTTCAGTCAGTAGGCCAGCGCTTGACATGCAGAGTTAAGCTTTCGGAACCCTCACACGATTCTATACAGAAGAAGTTCTCGCCCTGACGTTTAGAACACCTATAGATATACTGTGCATTAAGTTTAAAAAAGTAAGACTGTGTTTTATCGGCCAGTTTTGATTGATTGATTGATTGATTGATTGATTGATTGATTGATTGATTGATTGATTGATTGATTGATTGATTGATTGATTGATTGATTGATTGATTGATTGATTGATTGATTGATTGACCTGTAATGCGCTAGGCATCATCGATAAACCTGTTCGACAATCTTCCTACATAATGGTCGTGTAGCGCACTAACATGTCCTCTCGAACGTAGATTGGGCCTTGCTGGAAACTTTGCTGTCTAAAATTGATGACTAATCCAGCACATAGGTACTCTTCAAGGCGTTAACTTGTTTTCAAGTCATGCAGTCATACCGCACCCGCAATCTCGCAATAATTACCCATGTCAAAAGCTTTCTTGGATATCAGAGGCCTGAACAAACCATGATTGGAACGAAATGGTCTCCAACCCTGCGTTGACTACTGATTGTACGCTATGTAAAGTCGCCCAAATCTTTAACGATCGTGCACGAGCAGCAGTTTTTTTCGGAACGAAATTTAATACATCATGAATCGATGTGCGGCTGCATATGGCGCTGACAGACAGAAGAGTCGCCGCTACGCCCGATACTTAATGATTTGGGCGGCTGTACCGGCCCAAACGCGCAGGCCAGATCATTGGGCTTTTGTTCTGATAAGCTTCGAAAATACCACCAAGTGATGAGGCCTTCAACGCATTGGCAGCTTATTAAACTTCCGTCGACAACAACTTATTTCTAATCAAAGCTTCATAATGCAAAAATGTTGACTCAACAAAAGAAGAAATTTAGAATGCGCATTTTCAAAATGAATTCAATGTATGCATAGCGAGTAAACCGAAGGCACGTCTGCTTACTTTTGTTGTTTTGATAAAATTAATCGTTTACCTTCTTCAAAATTTAGCTGCTGTTAAGGCGCTACAACATCGTTTACTGTTGCTATTATAGTTACTGCTATAGTTACAGTTACAGCTGCTGATACGGGTGCTATAACGTGGTTCACATAACGAGAGAGGTGAAAAAAAAAAAAACGAGATAATACTTTTTCCAAAAAGCGTGAACGTTAAATAAAATATTCTTCCCGTCTCCTACCATACATTGCGAACTACCCACAACGCCATGGAAGACAGTTTCTCGCGGCATTCAGTGTAACGAAATTTCATTAAACCTACCCCAAGAAGCCTTGAAAACCAACAACACCGAGAGCTAGAGCTCTTCTTCCTAAAGTTCCGCCTTTTCCCAGTATACCAATAAATTACAGCCCCGTTGCTCTCGAACCGTATGGAGCAGACAGGAACATTTTCCCGGACAACAGTGACATAAGCTTTATCATCCGCAGTAATCTATGCCGCTGGGGCCACAACACGCTTGCCATCGCCCCGCCGAGTTAACAGTCGCATAACGTCTCCACGCTCTCGTTAGGTCGCACGCGTTAGCCGAGTTGTTTCTGCAACGGCGCAGCTTGATATTGTTTTTTGTTTCTCTCGGGGGGCGCCTCAGGAAATGAAGTAGCGTCCGCAACGCCGGCACGGCGTACGGTATACACCGCTGTGAGGGGGGGAGGTCACGACCCCTTACACTTTACTCGGACGCGCAGGAACTCTGCGACGGCCAATCTCATCTTCTTAGGGGAGAGAAGGAAGAGGAGAGATGGCCGGAGATTATAGAGCGCCGCAGCTTCGTTCCGTGCCGGAAGAAGGGGGGGTCACGTGACCCGGCGCTGCACTTCCGAGAGGCGGCCGCCTAATCCGCTTCTGTCAAGCCGATGCGACGGGCCCCAAAGCCGGACACCGTCGCCGCCAGGGGACGCGCCACGCAAACGAAAAAGGGAACAGAAGAAGAGTAGAGTAGAGTAGAGAGAGTGAAAGAAAGAAAGGAGAGAAACAATGGAGGGTGGGCTTTAAAGTTGCCTACTGCAGCGCCCGCTGCGAGTCAGTGTGTCGTCAGCCGAGAATAGATGAACCCGGAAAGAACGCGCCAGTGGAGACTTAAGCGTACAAGCGAGAGTGTCTGTGTGTGTATTTGCTTCGTCGCGGAGTAGGCGAGATTGCGAAGGGCGCTGTTTAGAGAGAGGGAGTGTGGAGTGGAGTAAGGGCATTTCACTTCCGCGAATCTAGATTGTAGTGCAGCGCCTCTGGCGATCTTAACGAGGAAATACTGGTTTACGCTTCGATCCGCGGCGCATGTCGGCGGCAGGCGTGCGAAGGGGAGGAGAGTGTTTTATTGTCGGATCGTCTTTCCAGAGAAGAAAAAAAAAAAAAGAAAGCCGCGGCCTAACTTCGAGAGTCTGTAGTTAAAGCCTCGCAGTTACGCAGGTCGTTGACCCTCTTCTATACGGCGCATGCGCCGAGATTCGTATTACGCTGTCTTTGTAGAGACTAATAACATCCCGTTTCCTCGATGCGGAGCTTATATGTCTGAATAAGCGAAGTAGTTTATAAATAGTCTCGAGAGGAAAGGAAAAAAAAAAGAAATCGAGCGACTAATTGCCCCACTCTCGGTTGGTTACTCCAGCCAAGCGTTACATATCACTCTGGAGATATTAAGTCAGCGGGGATTCGAAGCGGCCGGCAGGCCCTTTTTTCTTTCTATTGAAAAAGAACGGTTATAAATCTGTATTTGAAAAGCGGCGCGAAGAAACCTGAAAAAGAAGAAAAAGATACAGACATGGATTCATTTTAAATGGGACATTTGCAAGGATTCCCGTAGGAACCGATCGCGCGCCTTTCAAAACGAGGAAGCCCTGTCCGGCTGGCTTTCCGCGCTGGCTTTGAAGTGCGAAAATAATCGGACAGCCAGCGCGTGGAGCTGCTGAACGACAAGGAAAAACTTCAGCTGGAACGTAGAGCTAGCGAGGAGACGTGCGGCTAAACAAAAATATATATAGGACATTAAAAACTGCGAGATTGGTGCTCTCTTTTTCGTAATCAAACTGAGTCTTGGAATAGTAACCTCACGTGATGCTATAAGTTTCAACTTGAAACAGAAATTGACTCGATTGCAGCAAAAAAAAAAAAAAAAAAAAAAAAAAAAAAAAAAAAAAAAAAAAAAAAAGGGAAGTATAGGAGCCGCTTGCGGCGTTTGCAGAAAAAGTCCGCAAAGCAACGTCGACGCTTTCAAAGCGGCCCCGCTCAGCTGTCTGCGGCAGAGCTCGCTGAAGCGTTACGCCGAGATCTGGTAAAGGGAAGCCGATTTTCCAGCTTTCATGTTCTCATGGAAGTTCCAGTGAGAGTGTGTGCGTTCTGAACGGCATGGGGTCGCGAAAGTTTAAAACCGGAACGATCGATACTTGCGTGAGGCCTCGAGCTGCAAGAAGTACCACACGATAACTGGATGCCAAAAAGCCGTATACTGCTGCACGTAAGCCAGGGAGACAAAAAAAAAAAAAACGAAGAAAGGACGACGGAGTATGAAATGCTCCCCCCAGCCTATGAAGTTGGTGTGAATACTTCAAACGTCTAGAGCAGTGGTTCTGAACTGGGAATCTGCGGACCCCGCGGGGGTTCCACTAAGCCATTTTTTGGGGTCCGTGGTAACCACCTTTCAGAAACACAAAAGACAGTCAGCGTATAGACTATATTACGGACGGGTTTGAGTGCCGCCATGTTGGGCTGTTAACCTATTGTGTTTTGTATCTTTAAAAACAGTCACTGTTTCACCACAAGGTGAAGCAATGAATGCGATAGCAACAAATTGGAATGTCAAGCGACGAATGGCAAGCAGGTCGAAACGTGCAGCGCGCTGCTCACGCACACATGACGCACGAAAACAACACGCACAGGACGAGAGCGAACTAAAAACATTCACAGCTCGACACTTAACGCGCTGCTCAAACAAAAACGACGCACGAAACGTATTCACAGGTACAGACGAGCGCGAACTAACAAGTGTCACAGTTGTTACTTCGCTGTGTTTGAAAAGCGTGCTCTTTTCGCAAACGGGGGGGACTGCAGCGAGCGATGTGACCTTCGCGCGCCCGGTAACTACAACGCTATCGTTCCGCCTAAGCCCCATTCTCCGCCACCGCGAGATAAGCGCGCGCGCGCACGGGCATCTACCCTCCCCCCCCCCCCCCTTTCGGGTAAAGCGCGCGCCGGAGAGCGCGCGTCGCGACGAACGGGGCAGCTAAGCCCCGCCGAGCGCGGCCTTTGCGCCATCTCGCTGGTAATGCTGAAAACACGCTGAAAACTCGCTGTATATAAATAGCTCGCCGTTTGAACGTTGAAGGACGTTCGCCTTCGTGGCTGAATGGTTAGCGCCGCGCGCTGCAGAGCGAGAGGTCCCTAGTTCGATGCCGCGCGTCGGAAACATTTTTCTGAATTAGTTTTCTTTGAGGTTTTTATAAATATATAGGTACACATACATATACGGGACATGACGGCGACGCCGACCGCGAAAACCAGCCGAGAGTGTCCATATAATTGCTATCGCAATAAAACTAAACAAACAGTGTTACGGTAGACGCATACGCATGAAAACAGTTGGGTTGGTGCATATGACGTTTCATGGCCATTATTCATTGACGTCGCGATGTACAAAAACAAGAAAACATCGGCTTAACAGCCCAAGATGGCGGCGCCCAGATGTCTTACGGGAAATAGTCTATATGCATGCGAGCGTACTTTTTCTAGGCTTGGCATACTTGGAGAGCAAACATGGATAGAAACAAGTTGAATGTGGCTGCACACCACACAACTGATTGACAAGCTGTCGAGATCGAATTGGTTAGCACTTTAGTTTGACCATATACTTCGCCAGGGAGAAATAAAAAGTTTCGCGGTGCTTAGTGTGTAATTTATGACATCCCGCCTTTTTATCTTACTGCAAGGGGTCCTACATCACTTCCACGGGTCCACAAGTGGTCCCCAAAACATGCGTGGCTGAGAACCACAGGTCTAGAGGCTCACGCGCAAAGTTTGGACCAAGCTAACCTCGTGAGGATGAATAAGGATAGAGCGTCGGTTCCAGGAGCTTTATTAGTTGCACGAGTGACGCTCCTGTTTCCCTTCCAAGCACTTCCGGTCAAGTACTTCCGGTTTTCCCAATATTTGGAAATTTGTCTTCAATCAGACGGATACAAAATCGGTGGTTCCGGCTCAAGTAAACAGTGATATTGGAGGCATATGATATTGAAGCATAAGGTTATTTCAGATGAGGGCCAATTAGCCGTCCGCATGATTAATGAAAATTAATCAGATGAGTTCATTGAAAGAGCAGACGCTTTTCTTGTGAGCGACTGGGATCGTTGCGACACCTGGTGGAGCAGATCTCAACTTGGCGCTTCTTTTTACATGGCCTCCGTGATTCGCTTTGGCAGCGCGCGGAACGCCGGCATTACACAGGGAATGCACCAGGGCACACGAACGCCGCCGTGCGGGCGCCATTACCAGGAACCTAAGTCGAACTAGAATGAGTTCAGCGCATACGAGGACACGGACAAAAGAAGGAGACATACACACACTGGCGCCAGTGTGTGTATGTCTCCTTCTTTTGTCCGTGTCCTCGTATGCGCTCAACTCATTCTAGTATGACCAACCAACAAGCCCGCATCGCCACCCTCACCTAAGTCGAAGGTTGAAGGTTAGTTTGCTTCCATTACAGAAACAAGGAGCAGGAGCAAAAGGCTACAAAGGCCTAGCAAAGGGCTCACGCTCCTGTTGGCACTTGGCAATAGCGGTACAAATGTTAATACATAATATATCATACTCATCATAACAAATTAATGTCACATGAACAGTATAGAATTAAACACACGATGGAAAAAAAAAGAAAAAAAACATGGTTGATCCATCTGTCAAAGGAATCGGTATAACACGAAAGTGAAACGTGTCTTCACAGAGGTAATTGATCGTTTATTGTGCATTGTTTTGCCACAAAGGCGAAGGATTGAATGCTACAGAAACAAGTTTAATGTCACGCGAAGAACGGCAAGCAGCTCGAAAGTTGCTGCGCGCACCTCAAGCAGGTATTTCTCTGCACAAAAAGGACGCTTGTTATTCGTGGGTTCGTTATTCGTGAACTTCTATAGACGTTTCGTCTTCTCTCTTTTTCCCATAATATGAAAGCAGTTATTTTACAGCTTCATTATGGGACCAGCCTCATTACCGGTCCCTAAAGATTGGGTATTAATCTTGCTCGCGCGAGAGATTTAATCGCTGGCTGGATGTTAGGAGCAAGAATTCCTGAATTTCGCTCAATTTTTATTGATGTGAAAGCAGAAACTTGACCCCCGGATAATCAACGGAAGTGAGCAGCGAGGACTCGCAATAGTTCTAAACTCCTCGCGGCAGGAAACTCTCACATTCGCCTATAGACGATTTTCCGCAGTGGCGCACGGGCGCTGCCATGTTTGATCGCGTGACCGTAACTGGCCTTCTCCCAGCCAGTTGCCCCAATCAACGCATTGGGTACATTGGGCCAGCGAAGCTGCCGTGGCCGTAAGCGCCAGGCTAGAAGACAACATGTCAGCACCCATGCAGACGCGACCGCCCGCTTCGATACGAAATCGCGCTTGCTACTCACCCACGGTCTTCACAGCAATAAATAAATGGTGAAATCAGCTATCGCTTCGTGTCATCTCACGCTGGGGATAAAGCATCAGGTATGTTCTGTCTTTATTATTGAGATTAGCTGTGTTTTTTAGCCATG
This sequence comes from Rhipicephalus appendiculatus, assembly GCA_030522465.1. Lineage (NCBI taxonomy): Eukaryota > Metazoa > Arthropoda > Arachnida > Ixodida > Ixodidae > Rhipicephalus > Rhipicephalus appendiculatus. The sequence goes on from JALIZH010033000.1 coordinate 222,668, forward strand.
CCTGCTAAGCCTTGTCTCGGAGAACTTGACAATGAATCTTGGAAACATTGCAAAGTACCAACGAATACATTGCTCTCGAAGCTTCAGGACGTAATTATAAAGCAAATAAATGCGTAGGTTGCGAACTTACGGGCCACACAGCGCAGGACGACGACGTGATATGTACTATGCGGAAGGAAACTGCATCCACAGGTGTCGCCATGTTAACCTTTCCGGTGCTGCCGTCTGCTCGCTTTCACTCGCGTGCGCGCAGACGGACGCCAAGCAGACGACGCGACGCGGATGGAGACATATTCAGCAGCGCCAAGGCCATGGCATGGAGACGGCCGTAGTAGGGGACGGCCACGGTGCGGTGGTGGCGCCATCTAGTTTTGATTAAACAAACCAGCTGCGGAAAATCGTCTATAGACTGCAAAGGCGTACGCTGGGTCTTCGACATATTATTCAAGGAGGTGTATATCTCACTATGTCAAGGTGTTTGTCTATTCAATAATCCGCTTTCAACAATTTGGTTTTTATGCTGGCACCCGTATAGACGATTTTCCGCCGCGGAGCACGGGCGCTGCAATGTTTGATCAGGGGATCATAACTGGCCTTCCCCTAGCCAGTTGCCCCAGCCTCCCCAGCCAACGCATTGGGCCAGCGGCCGTGGCCGTACCACACAACACAAGCTGGAAGCCAACATGGCAGCACCCATGCACACGCGACCGCCCGCTTCGACCCGAACTCGCGGTTGCTACTCGCCCACTGTCTTTACAGCAATTAATAAATGGTGAAATCAGCTATCGCGTCGTGTGATCTCACGCTGGGGACAAAGCATCAGGTATGTTCTGTCTTTATTGAGATTAGCTGTGTTTATTTACCCGTGCCTGCTAAGCCTTGTCTCCGAGAATTTGAGAATGAATCTTGGAAACACTGCAAAATACCAACGAATACATTGCTCTCGAAGCTTCAGGACGTAAATATAAAGCAAATAAATGCGTAGCTTGCGAACTTACGGGCTACACAGCGCAGGACGACGACGTGATCAGTTCGAGGCGGAAGGATATTGCATCCACAGGTGCCGCCATGTTGACTTTTCCGGCGCTGCCGTCTGCTCGTTTTTACTCGCGTGCGCGCAGACGCTATGGGGATGCCGAGCAGACGACGCGATGCGGATGGAGACATATTGAGCGGCGGTGCCAAAGGCCACGGCGTGGAGACGGCGCGGTTTGGGGACGGCCACGGTGCGGTGGTGGCGCCATCTAGTTTTGATTAAACAAACAAGCTGCGGAAAATCGTTTATAAAACACATCGTATGTTCCTGTATACCATCCTGAATAGGTTGACGAAATTATGAGGCATATGAGACCTTAGTTTTCTGTCTTCCACCCTCCCCCTCCCCCCCTTTTTTTTTTGGGGGGGGGGGGGGGAAGATGCAAAAAAAATACACCATCTCCCGCTAAAGGGAACCATGTGTAGATGTGAAGCAGCGGGCACTAACGCTTACACTGGCGGCGGCGTTGACGCTGGCGCTCATCGCAGCGTTGCGCAGGAGAGAAAACTTGGGAGGCGCAAAGCACGCAGTGATGGAGTGGTGTTTCCTACTGGAACATGCCAATCGCTGCTAATGGGCAATGAGAGACAGAAGACTCGACTGGACACAGAGACCCGCAGTCCGCTTTTAGTTAACGCGCACGCTGCGAATTTTTATTGTTCAACAACGCACAGGAGAAATCTCCCACCGGCACCACCTTGCAGGTCAAAATCCATTGCCATATATACGGAGTGGCTAGTGAACGGTTGTGCAGCGCGAGCAGTCGGTTTTTTCAACCAAGAAACTTGCTAGCAGACGCTGCCTGCGTCGGCGTCGCGAGGCGAGAGGGGGGAGCGTAGGAGAGGAGAGAGAGGAGGGGACGCGCATGCGCAGTGGGAGTGTGGACGCCGCGGGCAGGGATGCCTAGAGGAGAGAGGGGGGAGCGTAGGAGAGGAGAGAGAGGGGGGGACGCGCATGCGCAGTGGGAGTGTGGACGCCGCGGGCAGGGATGCCTAGAAGAGAGAGGGGGGGGAGCGTAGGAGGGGAGAGAGGAGGGGAGGCGCATGCGCAGTGAGGGTGTGGTTGCCGCGGGGAGGGTGCCTAGAGGAGAGAGAGGGGGAAAGGAGTTTTTTATTTATTTTTTTAAAAGGGTTTGCGCATGCGCAGTAAGGGAGGGCACGCGGCACACCACCACCACCACCACCACCGGATTAAGCTTCGCCATAAGATGCTTCACATCTAAAAGCCCGAGGGTTCTTATTTGGGCTAGTTGGTTCATGAACATTGGAGCAGAACAGCGCATACATCAGGACGAAGAACACACAGGACACAGCGCTGACTATCAAGTGATTGCTTTATTGGAAAGTCAGATAACATATAGGCAGGCGACCCTGGTTAGACCCTGGTTCTTGGGGTTTTTTTTATTTATTAATGTCCGGTTTTAGCGGTTTTAATCAGTTTCGTACCGGCCGCCATTTAATCGTTCTTTTTTTGCAATATTTTTTGCTCGTGTTTACGTTGTCATGAAAAACTGCTTTTGCCTCACCTTGTAAATTCTTATACAAATTTAGACTAATGCCGGCCGGCCGAGTCGCTCGATAGCGTTTGTGCCATTTTTTCGATTTTTGTTCACCTGCCCTTATTTTCTCTGCCATTCCAATAAAGAAATCAGTTGATAGTCAGCACTGTGTTCTGTGCGTTCTTCGTCCCGTTGTCTGCGCTGCCTTGCCACAATGCAAAAAAAAAAAAAGATTTTGTTTACAAGGCGCTTTTCACGGGTTCCTTCCATTTGCAGAATGCCTGCTGATATGTTGAGGAAAGATTGCCAACGGTTTCTTAATGTTTTATTTACTTGCGTCGTGAGATAGTAAGGAATGGGATATGAGCATGTATATATAGTGGCTGCCATCAGCAAGTTTCGTCGGCAAACTTTCCAAGCTATTGTATGGTTCCAATGGCTAGCAACGACCTGTAAACAGCCACCACTTTCGCAGGTAAAAGAAAACACTGACGCTATTATTTGTATGCTAAGTAACGGCCCCCCCCTTTTTTTACGACAAGCACTCAAGCATATTTATTACTGCGCGTGGGAAGGCCCATTCGGCATAGACGATGACAGTTCGCTCTTTGTATGAGTATACTACATCCAAGGTTTCGTGCTATGACCAAAGGCGGACGAGATGCATGCGGCCATTTACTGGATTCAGTTTGAGCGTTAGCAAACGTTCCGACTCGCAATATCATTTGTTCGCCGTGCAATAAACATTTTCCGGGCCATGGCGCATTCACGCGCATTTGTGAGGAACTTCGACATGCATGATGAAGTGTTCTGTATGGCATCTATAGTCTGCAAATGCCGCCTGCTCCGTTGCAGACAATCGTTGACGCATTGCGGACTTCAGATAGTTTTGCATGACACATGGGTACCGCCACCTATAGTTAAGGTGGGGTGAGACTCTGAAAAAATCGGGGGGACCCTTAAGCTTCGCCTTTAAGAGCTGAACGCGATAGCGATATCCTGTCCCTAATGCGTGCTTCAATCACTTATTGCATACTATGTAATGGGTAGCATGCTTTAAACCTCGAGCAGTTGTGCGCGGGGAATGTTTTCGAACATCCTATGCACCCACTACGTGGTCTTAAGGGAATACGCGCAGTAACGTGTGTGCCTTTTGTAATGGGTGGACGGCTTTGAACCTCAATGTCGTTATGATATTCACATTTTCTGACGCCCGATGGCGATGTACGCTTGTACCACGCAATATTACTGCGATATTACATGTTGTATTGCGACGCCTGTATACAGGATGCGCGTGTTTGTAAAGCAGGAGTTATTTTCAATGCAATCCCAAGCAGAAGCGTGGCTGTGTGATAGAACACCTGCTTGCCACGCAGACGGCCTGGGTTCGATCCTCACTGGGACCCGGAAATTTTCATTATTTATTTTATTTGCATCTTTCTCGATTTTTGATGATGATTTTTCGCTCACAACCAACGACGCCGCCGCCGACGCCGCCGCCGACACCGACGCCGGAACTTCTGCGAAACGAGCTCTTTAACGCTATCGCGTTAAAATGAGTTTCAACATTTGGCTGTACAGCAGTGGTAATAAAAAATACGGCTATGAAATTCGCAAGGAATTGTGAAGATAAGCACAGGCTGCTTTAGAGGTCAAAATTAGTTCTAAATTGTATTTAGTGTTATTTTTTTAATTTTTTTTTTAGTTTTTACATATATGATTTTTTCTTAACAGCTACTACTTTCAGAGCATTGTGATTTTGTACAAAGGTAGCAATCAAAGATTTACACGAGTGCGACTAAAATTGGGAGCGTAGAGCAAAAGTTACATTTGTTATATTTTTTTTACGTTTCTCGACGTATGAAAATTGCCACTTATGAATGTTTTTTTTTATAGTAAAAAATACAAATACACCTAGGTGACTGATTCTAGTTCCAGCTATGCAAATACCTTTAGTTAACGTGTAATACCAATAGTTAACACACCTGAGAACTTTCGTTTGCTTATGCTCTTTATTTCCCGAAAAAGAAGTGCACAAACCTAAAAAAATGTTTTCATAAAAAGGCAGACACAACTTTGAGGTACATCCACATTTCCTGCCAACATGCTGAAGAAAGAGGACTAAAATTATTTTTGAAATCGCGGGTACAAGTGTGATACACTTGCTGAAAGATGAAGAGATGTTCTATTAGATGATTTCAAAATCTCAAAATCGAATTTTTTTGACCAAACGAAGTCTTACCGCAACTTAAGCGAATGTTTTTCTTTATATATATATATATATCGGGACGCATATTAATAAGATCACGAAACGTCGAATGCACCAACCCAACCATTTTCATGCACATACGTCTACCGCAGCACTGTTCGTTTAGTAGTTTAAGATACATCCGCCATTGTGATCTACTGTTTATGGCGCTCGACTGCTGACCCGAAGGTCGCGGGATCGATTCCCGTGCACGGCGGCCGCATCTTCGATGGAAGGCGAAAATTCTTGAGGCTCTTGTACTTAGATTTACGTTCGCTTTAAAGAACCCCAGGTGGTCGAATTTTCCGGAGTCCTCCACTGCGATGTCCCTTTGACAAATACACTCAAACCTCGATATAACGAACCCGGATATAACGAAATATCGGTTACAACGAAGCAAATGAAGACTATGCTCTTGCAATAGATATAGTGTTAGGGAATATACCTTTATAACGAATTTTCGGATATAACGAACTTATTTTCGTGTAAATTGCAACTTTGTTATAATGAGGTTTGAGAGTAGCACAATTCTTTGCCACATAGCACATTTAGGTCCGATGACTTTGTTAGTGATATGCAATGCCATGTTTTGAAGATCTAGCGCTCTTAGTTGTCACCGCTTCTACTTATCTTGTTCCTACCACATGCATGTTTGTTCCTTCTGTTTGATGGCCCTATCTGTAAAATGCTTTTCATACTAGTTTTTATCGTACGTTTCGTTTCTCGTGTTCACCTATTGCGCTGTTTGTATATTTACCCTTGCCTTGTACGTGAAGCCCATCCTGCATGAGCCAATATGTTGGCTTGCAGTGTTTCAAATAAATAAATAAATAAATAAATAAATAAATAAATAAATAAAATGTCGTGGTTTTGGGACGTTGAACTCCAACAATTATTGTCTTTGAGATACGAAACGGCAAAGGCTAAAACCCAAAATTGCGCAACCGATGCCAATCCCTAGAATACCCCAGTATTCTAGAACGTCCCTTCACTCAACGCTTCACCTTGACTTGAGAAAGTCGATGGGAACGCCGTCTCTGGGTAAAATAAATCACTGCATATCAGCGATAATCTGCAGCGATTCTTGAGAAGCGCAGCGTCATTTTCAGTCGAGCAGCGGCGCTGTGCTCAACTCGGTGAAGTGAAGGACGAAAGTCGAGTCGAGGCTCGTTTGTGAATACGGGGGGCTAGTCTATGGAGACGTACGTTTTATTGCGATAGCAATTATATGGACACTCGCGGCTGGTTTTCGCCGTCGGCGTCGGCGTCATTTGCCGTATATGTATATGTATATATATAACCGGCCCCGCCCGTCGTTCGTGAGCGCGAAAAGACGCGAGGTGGGGGGGGGGGGGGGTCCCTCGAGCGACCTTCGATTTTACGAGCGGGGGCGCGCGCGTTATCTCCCCTTCTCGGCGGCCGACAGCGGGGGGGCCGGTGTACCCTTCTACGTGCTGCGCTCTCAACGCGAAGAGAATTCTCTTAAACAAGCGTTTTCTAGAGTTGCGTGAGATCGGATCCAAAAAGAGTTAGCTGCCAGCCTCACTTCGTATAACATAACAATTTTTTGCTATCGCATTCATTGCTTCACCCTTGCGGTGAAACTGTGACTTTTTTCTTTCCGTGAAGTTCGCTCGGCTTCCTGTACATCGGTGGCAATTTCATTTAAGGTACGCGGTGGCGTTATTTTTCCTCCGACACTTTGACCTTTTGCGGCCGAAATACATGTCAGCGGAACAATGCGGCGCAGAATCGGAGCGCGTCCGGCACGGTCTTTCGTGACGACGGTGCCGACGTCGAGAACTATTTTTGGTGCCCCGTCGGAGTTCGTGGGGGTTGGCTGCCACCGCTGTTTTATATACTCACAATGGACCGAGCCGGCACCGCGTTCGCGTTGAATAAATTGGTCGAACAAGTCAAAGCCGTCAGTGTCACGCGCAAATGGAAACATTTTCGCGCGGCCGGAATCGCTTCCGCAAGCGTGCGTTTGTTCGTGAGAGACTACGGCACGCCAGACAAAGTGTACTCTGTATTACTCGTAAATTGGTGGTGGGAGGCGCGACTCTCCGAACCTGGGCTTGGGAAGTCAATTTGGCGACCCTTGACCAGGCCCGGTGAACCGCGATTTCCCGTGGAGCCCTGGACTAGGGGCTCCACCCACAGAAACCAGGGAGCCTTATGCTTAATAATGTTGTTTCTATACATATATATAACTTTGGAAGAGTTGAGTCCGGTCGATGGCGCAGGATTCGTTCTTCGGAAAGGGTTCTATCGTCCAGTTTATCAAGTGCGTTGCGAAGCGACTGTCTCTGTAAATAGTACTGTGGGCACTCACACTCAGAAGAAGGCTGTGCAAGCGCTACTGCTCTTCCTGCGTTCAAGTGGCCTCCCTGAACGACTTTGATTTGAACGTCGTGCGTGTGTGTCCATATATATATATATATATATATATATATATATATATATATATATATGTGGGTTTTTTTTTTTATCTCTCTCTCTCTCTCTGTCCTCTTTGCAACCCCCCATTTCCCCATCCCTGTGCAGGGTAGCAAACCGGTTACTGTACCAGGTTAACCTCCCTGCATTTCTCTTTTCATCTATTTCTCTTGGAAGAGTTGAATAGCTGGTGATGCATTCTTGTTAAAATGAAGCGCAACAGATGGGACAGAAAAGACTGGCAGGACAAGCGCTGCTAATTGAAAGGCATCGTGCCGCATCTAGACAGTATGCGAATGAGCACGAGACCCTGGATGACCAGCAACAACAACAACAACAAAAAAAAACAGATACAGGCGTGAAAAAAAAAAAAACATTCGTAACAACATAATCCAATAAATTTTCACACTTCTGAGTAGCGCTCGTCCCACCTGTATCACTTTTTCTGCCTAGTCTATCGCGCTTCACGTTACCAGGTACTCTCTGTAGCCATGGTCACATGCGCCGCCCACGGTCTTATAAACTAACGCTACGCATTATAACGTTATGTATTTTGAAATGGATAGCGCTAAAACGAGGACACGAGAAGAAATACTACACACCATACAGAGTCCATGTGGTTTTTTTGGCTGGCAATAATGTGAGAGCAAGTGGTATCTGGTCATGCTTTAAATACTTCGCAATCTTTCTACTAAAGTTAGTTGTGAGAAAGTGCTGCGTGTTTTGTAGTACTTCTTATCGTGTCCTCGTTTTCATGCTACCCATTTCAAAATGCATAACCAATGCCAACTTGCCCAAATGTCAATTCTTCTGCATTATAACGTGTCGCACACTTTCACGAGAGGCCGCACTATCGCCTCAATAGCTCGAACAGATATAGTTTCCTACAATATTTACTGGAGGTAACTGTGACGCAGCGATCTTTCAGCCACCACGGGAGTGATGGCTACTACGTGGATTTACCGAGTCTTCGTGCTTCAAGCTTCGAACGCACTTTTGGCTTTGTTTTATTGTTTATTGTCGTGTTTTGGCTTTTGTTTCGGATTAAAGGCTGGCTCCTCGTGAATCTCGTCAGCTGATCTGAATTGGTGAGCCTAAAAGTGTCAAGATATAGTTAGGTGGCACAGCTGAACCTCTGCTGAATTTTCTCTTGCGACAGAGTGGCTGCAGGCAGGCCCGTAGCCAGAAAATTTTTCGGGGGGGGGGGGGGGGGGGGCACCTGTTGAAAACTTTGAAAACCCCCCTATTTTCATTATTTTTTCTCGATGAAACACCCCCCCTCGATCCAAATTTCGGGGGGGGGGGGGGGGGCCCTAGCCCCCCCCCCCCCCCTGGCTACGGGCCTGGCTGCAGGTCACACGGAGCCAAGAGAACGAAGATTATGCAAATACTTGTACTACCCATCATTCCCATGCTGGCCGGTGCGCCATGCGTGGCAGCTCCCATAGACACTAGCGCCAGATTTCCTTCTATACTATTATGAAGCTGTATGCCTGAACCAAACTTCGTTACTGAGCTCGACTTGTAGACGCGCTGCACAACTCCAAGGCGCACGCACGGCAAGGCTGAGAACGGTCAGCGAAAGCTATGCCTTGAATGTAAATCGCGGCAGCGCTCGCCTTCCGGGCAGCGAAGGTCACTCGAGTGATAAACGACGCAATAGCGTTCGCTTCGAAAAGAAACGTGACTGGAACGCACGAGCTATACAGCGGAGGGCCTTGATTGCATTAGGCGCGAAAACTTCGATGACACGGACACATCGACACACACAAAGCACAGCCTTGCAGCCAACATACCGAAATTTCCATCCTGAAGCAGCGTCGAGGGCGGGCTCGAGTGTCCAAACACTTGAGGCACTGTCACATCCGTAATTACCTAATGAGGTTCAGCATCACGCACTGCGCTTTAAACCGGAGCTTTCGTCGCTTGCAGAGGACATGCTGCAGCCGCCTTTGGCCGGTACCGGAGGGTCACGTGGAACGAACAACCCCGATAGCGTCCGGCCTCTCCTGATCACGTGCTTGTCACCAGTGTTTGCAAGCCATCGTCTGTGACGTAACCGAACCAACAGTCTCGGTTCTGGCCGCGCCGACAAGTGATGACTTCGGTCAAGATTATGTACGCTTGTTCGACGCACGGATGCGAGAGTAAAATAATCGGGTCTGTAGGCACCTTTTGCGCTGAAGCTTTGCTTAGTTGACAGTAAATAGCGCCAGAACACATAGCTCAGCGGGCAATGGGATGCAAGTTGGATGGACGCAATGGACATACGCCTTGACACCTCAGATTATGTTTCACGAAAGCAAAGTGTTTCCAACAGCTGGATATGTTCAATCATGCAAGCTCCGTATGACTTGGGCGTGCGTTGTAAAGATATATGCGAAGAATGTTAAACTTCAACTTGGCGTAGCCAGAATTTTCTTTTTTTTTTTCGGGGGGGGGGGGGGGGGGATTCAGCCATAGTTTATGTATGTTCGTGCGTACGTTTTTATGTATGCGTGTATATATACACACGTAAAATTGAAAAATTTCGGGAGCGCGCTTGAGCCCCCCCCCCCCCCCCCCTTAGGCTACGCCACTGTCATCTTGGTAATCATGGGTCGGTACCATTTGGAATGTCATTTCATTTTCTTCGCGTCCCATGTGGAGGGAGTCGGCGACGCTTGGCTGATAAGGCGAAGACGTATTAGCGCCATCTTTTTTGTGCTTGGTACATTAAAGACACAGTAGTGAAGCCATCTCTACATTGCAGAAATCCTTAGACCTCTGGCGTTCCATTTAGGAAAGATACCTCCGGTTATTGAAAGTGTTGTCGCATTCTCCTCTGTCAAGTCCCTCTGTCTTTTAATAAAGCGCTGTGCTGTCCATGTCGCCACCGGAGTATTCGAGGTGTCGAGTGGTCCATATTCGGGGGTTCTCATCTCCGATCCATCGGCCGTCCCGTTTTGTCACGCAATCTCGTACCCAGCGTGAGGATCCGCACCGACAGTGTTCCCGCGTGTCTATTAAATATGTAAGTCTCGAGGAAGAGATAGTGCACGTATACGGAAGGGTGCGAAGGCGAGAGAGAAACTGCTATCTTGTCTTTCAGCTTACAGGTTCGGGCGTCCTTAAATATTGATCCAAATTATCGGAGGCACGCAGGCTGTGCAGAATCTAGTAACTTGGATGTCCACGTGAACTGAAACACGTCTTAAGTTCGTAAATCACGACCAGCTCGAAACAGCCTTTGCACAGAATATGCTGCGCTAGAATTCCCGAATAGGACGGTGGCTTTAGTAATTTATTTTAAACGTCTTTATTTCTGCTTGTAACAGGTTAGACCTTGCAGAAGAAAAATATTTTGCGGCAGGATTTGTTTTTATTATTGAAATAAAATGAAGGAGTGGTTGTCGCCATTTCTTGGACGACGACTACCCCTTTCCGCTCTGTTAGGAGTTCTTGTTTTAGCATAGCACGCATGCAGTCGCAGTGCTCACGTTCAATGCAATCCGCTCAATGTTCATCACAAATATTAGTGTCTTCAAAAAAGAAAAAAGTGTTGAAGCACTTTCATTGCTTTGTGATTTATCTGTGATGGCCATGGGCCTAGTATTTTCGTCGATGAGAATGTTCGCTGTGGCTTTGTTGATGAAAACAAATATGACTTCCTTCTAGAATGCTAGCATCCGTGCACATGAAGAAGTCAACCTAAATCAACTTTATTGACATGAGAATAGAAGCCACTGAGTTTAAGGAAGCTGTTGGACTCATGTACAAGAGCCTCGCGAAGGTGCGAGCTAATAGAATTAAAATTCCTCATAAATACAGCGATATTGTGGACTCCTTATTAAGCTTTTATATGTTTCTTGTCGCAGGCAGCATTGTGGTTTGCACCGTTGCCTGGAAGTTTTTTTTTTTTTTCTAATGTCAATCATCTGGTTATTGTTGAGTAGACCATCGCTGCCGTAGCGTATGAACGGATCACGGTGGGTCGGCGCCCGAGCATTTCACACTCAAATAGCTTGCAGTATACAAACATCACAGTGTATTTCCACGCGTGAACACATTAGCGAAACAGCTTTGCCTTTCACAGTGAGCGCATTTATGAAGGCGCAGCAGGCGCGTCACCTATTCTCACGAGGCACAAATATACACACTTTACCGATCCAGTCACTCCGCTCTCCAAAATTACATTTGAAAGCCAACAGGGATATGCATGCAGACACGATGAGTTGTGACGTGTCGAAGTAAGCCTGCAGCAGCTGTTGGAATACGTGAACATGCTTCATTGCTAATTTCGCGTATTCTCATTAATAAAGGGAGTAAATTAAAGGTTCGCGTGCCCCCTTGCGTAATCTCCGCTCTGTGGCCTGCTACATTTGGACCCCGCATCGGAGGCACCCCGCCCGCGAAGCGCATTCAGTGCGTTGCGCGAAACCGAGATAGGGGTTACTCGGGGCAAATGTGTCAGTACGTGGGCTTATGAACTGGGGTGACGGGGAAGCCCATTACCTAATTACCCAGCGTTCATTTCCTGATTTTCTTGCGGAGTATAGAGTCGATTCTATTTTGGGGATTTTGGGGCCATAGAACTCGCTCCCCTTTCGTGTCTATTATACATGTACTAAGCACATTAAAAGATGGTTCAATTGACAATACTCTGCTATTATGTTTTTCGATAAAGTGAATGCATTGAACATAACTCCAAATAAAATATCAGAGACACTGTAAACAGTGCACATGTTGTACAGCTCCAAACTGTGTCAAAGACAGCATGAAGATATTTAGCAAAGCTGCAACTGGGGCTTGTTTGCTATACATGTGTGAGCAGTCCATCTATTAATCTAACCCCAGAGGAAATGTACGGATAGTAATGTTCGCGCAAAGCGTTAGATAGATGAAGTTACCTCTGCGTGATATGCATACGTGCAAGGAAGACGTGCTGCATCTATATGTAACGCCATCTTCTTCGAAGGAAATAAAAGTTGTTTGTTCGCGCTTTCTTTGTGTGCACTTTCGTGTCTTGTAAAAAAAAAACAATTTTCCTTAAGGAAAGATAATATGAGAATATGCACCTTCAGTTTATGAGTTTATGTACAGGGAGAATTGCAGTGGTTCGACTGTTTACGTGAGCCCAAACGTTTTAAATATTTAACCTACGCGTAGTTCCATGCAGGAGCGTCACGTAGATATTGATCACTTTGTTCGGGGGTGAACGTGTATGACAACGCCGGTCTTCGAGAGAGAAGCCAACAAACGCCGGGACTGCAATCACGCAGATGGTGCTTCCCCTCTTATCTGACCTCGCAATCCGACACGCCTCTGTGACGCTCGCGGTGTTCCGTGTGCGAGGTCGTTCCAGCTTGCACGAAGAGATGCGCGCCGCTGCCGTGTCACTTTATTCGCTAAGCGCCATAGCATCGGAGCATCGAGGCATTCCCATTGATTGGCACCGGTGCTTACCGCTTTGGAACTCGTGTCCACAAAGCTTTTGTGTCTGACGTTGAGTGTTTGGAGCGTCATGTGCTTCCAACTTGGCCCGTGTAGTAAGCATACGCCATACTGCTTCTAAGAGAATAGATCATCAACAGGCTTTGGAGAGTGTTCTCGAGAGTGCAAAGACTGCTAATCGAAAAACGTGCTGACGATTAAACTGCTGCCGCTGACCGGAAGATGGTGCTCGGAATTTCCTAACGAACTATTTCTTGAGTAGCCGCCCACCTACGAAAAACTTTCGCGTACTTTTTGTAAGTTATGTTGTGGCAGAAGTGTCTGCAAAGACGCGAGACTCCCAGCAGACATCCACCAGACACTTTGTCCGCATGGTATTTTCACCGGTGCTATTCACAGGGACGCAGGACGCCTTGTCTCCGGAGACATCCCACCACACTTCATTTTGAACTCCTTGTAAACGACGTGCGTCGGTAGCGCACTGGGTAGAGCACCCGGCACTTATCGTCGCGTACCGAGAGGTTGTGCGTTCGACTCCCCGGTCATCCTTGTAAACGACGTATCAGACACGGAAACTTCATCTCGCACTCTTCTATGGTAAGCGGCAAGATAACATTTGCTTCGAAGCGCCACCGTACTACAGTGTTCTGTTCAGATTATAACTACGCCCACAAACGGTGTCGAAAGTGAAAAGTCTTGATGCTGTCAGCCACAATTAAGCAACGAATGCGATAGGCTGGGATATTTGTCCTCCTGCCTCAAAGCGTCACTAAGGCTGAGTGTTTGGCTAAGCTGTGTTATCAACGTCTTACTTTGCAATAGCAATCTTCCTTTCCTCTATCTCTTCCCTCCTCCCGAAAGAGTACGCAGGCGTTGTGCCCCTCCAGGTGGCAGTTGCCAGCTTGCTCTCTCCCTATTTTCTCTGTGTCCCTGTGTATCTGTGTATGCAAGTCAAATAACTAAATAAATAAATAAATAAATAAATAAATAAATAAATAAATAAATAAGTCTACCCATCTCAACGTGAGACGATACACATTGTAAAAAGTTGCAAGAATAGAAAATTCAGCGGCTATAACACGCATTCTGAGTTCCTACATCAAGTGGACATGCCTTCATCGTCATCGACAAAGCTCATTCAGATCTAGCTGGTTCGTGTTTTCGGTAAAGAAAGACTACGCTTGATTCTCAAGGAACCGAAGGCTCAACCTAGATGGTTTTGATAAGTCGAAAAAAATTCGAGAAGTTACTTCGAAAATCCTCACACCTGCATGCTTATCAACGCCGAGGTTTCGGTGAAAAACCTTCGCTTCCTTTGTCGGCAATGTAAACGAAATGATATTGTTGAACGAAAGTTTCAACTGTTTACATTGATTCATTGCAGATTGTTGCGCGAGTGTAGAAGTGTCTGTGTGAGGTGTGTAAAGGGACAAACGCCCACAGACGAGGCGAACTTTTAAAAAAGAAAAAAAAAAGAGGAATGATTTATTGCTCTGGCTGTACATTAGGTGCAAAAGGCTGGGGGTGGGATGGGTGGAATGTATCACAGGGGGGCGCGGCTAGCTGCTCATGAGCATGCGCAGAACAGTGTTGGCTGCCCGGATGGTCGCCATCGGGCTCAGGTCATCGTCGTCTTCTTCCTCGGGCGCGTAGTTAACGCCGAGGCGCTCCATGGTCGTCATTCTCCGAGTTGCCTGCGCAGAAAATGAAAAAAAAAAAAGTGATGCAGCGGTCGATGAAGAATGTATATATTCACAATGGAGCACAGTAGCTGGTCACGTCACTGGGGGCATAAGTCTCTCATTCCTCTCTTCCTTACTTTTCTGTCTCCCCTTTCCCCAGTGCAGGGTAGCCAACCAGATATGTTTTCCGGTTAACCTCCCTGCCTTTCCGCATCCCATCTCTCTCTCTCTCTCTTTAAGTAACTGGGGTGCACGCCGCAGCAGTGGGCTGTCGTCATCTCCCCGTGAGGCTGGAAGACAAAGTGGCCAGATGCGGGTGTTGAAAGAACTGTTAACACTCAGTGCTCTGAATACAAGGTGATATGATAAGTCGTCGTTCAAGGAATGTCGCTATAACCACGGTGTAAGAAAAAAAGTAGTTTTTCTTGCAGCGTGCTGTAACCAATATTTTCGACATGGAGACTAATCTTCGTCGGGATGATGTTTTCGGCCTGACTAAGGCAAGTCCCCTTGTTGAAACGTTGGCTTCAATGGCAGTCCTTGTTCGGCTGCTTCTCATCGTTTTCCCATCTTTCTCTGAGGAATCTGTCTTGCCTGAATATTGGTTGTCTCACCATACCTAAAGTAATGTTAAAAGATTCATTAGCTTACGTTGAACAGGCTACCTGCAAAATTCTATCAGGTGTCAAGGATAGGCCGGTTTTGAATAAATGGTGAAAAAATTTGTATATGGTAGAAGGTAAGACGCGGTCTTCGAAGAAGTGACAAAGCGAATGGTTCCAGTACGTTACGACGCGAGCGCAAGAGGAGATCATGTACCAATTATCATCATGTACGAACTGGCCCAGAAAACCGCGCTGCTAAAATTCGAAAAAGCTCCCTGCTCGACTAACCTACCGGGAAGGGTGGAAGTAGCTAACCGGAGGTTATCTTCCCAATTGGCTTCTTTGTAGCCTCAATCACGCCGTTGATGGTGACTTCCAGCGAATGAGCTTGCTTTTATGCCACAGTTTTTCTACCTGTTTGGCTGTCCGTGTTACTGTCGTCATTAAACCAAAACTAATTTGATTATCTTACTTTGCACGTTTAGGTTTATCATATCAACACTAAGCTTGCTGAAAATGCGCCTGAGTCAACAAAGCCAACGTGTGTCAATGCTACCAATCAACGTGAGACTCACTGGTTGTGGAGTCGAAGGCTGGGAAGGTGTAGGTGGAGTTGGCTTCTCGCGCGGAGCCTCACGCTGTGGTTCGGGTCGCTCGGCGAGCAGCACCGCGACTGGCATCACGACCACTTGTCCGACCCGTGGCCTGCCCATGTGACCGTACATCATGGCGGCTGGAGATGGCATCATGTGAGGTCCGTGCATCATCGGACCGCCGCCCATCATCGGACCGCCGGGCATCATCGGGGGGACCGTGCATCAGGAACGGAGGCATCATCGGCGGAGCGGGCATGAACGCGGGAACGGGCACCATCATGGAAGGACTGTGCATCATCTGGGGTCCGTGCGACATCGGTGGACCGCGCATCATCATGGGTGAGTCGTGGTGCATCATGTGGTGCGGGGGGCATCATGGGGTGGCCGCCGTGCATCATCGGGTGAGGCGGAGGAGGTGGAGGAGATGGAGGCCCGGAGAACAGAGCTGGACCGGGCAGGAACGCGGGCCGCATCATGGACGGCGCGTGCATCACGGTGTTGACGATGTACGGCTCCTGGACGATGGCGAAGTGCATGCCTGGCCCGTTGTCTCGGGGCCCGTTGTTAGCGCGCTGGGCAAAGACGGGAGGAGCCTGGGATCTCGGAGGGGTGTGCCGTTGGTGGAGCGGGCATCTGGACCTGAGCGGGGCCGACGGGCGGGGCCGGAGCCATGCCATATGGGTTCATGCCGGGGTGAGGAGCGGGAGGTGGGCCCTGAAGGAAGCCGGGCGGCGGGCCGGGCATCGGAGGGCCCGCTCGGAACGGCGCTGGCCCCGAGGGCCTGGGCGCGTGCACCACGAGAAGCAGCAGCGGTGGCTTCTGGTCGGGTGGTGGCATGCGCTGCATCGGAGGCGGCAGAGGCTGCGGGGGCTGCTGCTGACGCTGCCTAAGCCTGGTGGCCGCCTTGTAGGCGCCCAGCACTTGGCGCAGGTCCTCGGCCTTGGACGACTCGACGACCACCGTTTCGACGCGGCCACCGGATGGCTTGGGCTCTTCCATGGGGAAGGCCATCACGTAGCCCTGCGAAAAGAGCATTCGTGCATGTTTCTACGATGGTAGCTCTTGAAGTACCACAGCAGGATCCTTGATTTGGAAACAGCCCTGAGGGGTAACAAGATCGCAGGGTTGAATAACGACACAGACACTTCAATTCCACCTGTGAGTCTCTTTCGCATACCCTTCAGCTTACGAAACAACGGGAAGATTGTCTCAGAGATAGATTGACCAGATGGTAAAGCTGCGCGTCTTCCCTCGGAAACAGGAGATGGGGCACAGACGAGCGCCTCAGCTATACAGTCTTATTGTGTTTGCCGGTGAGCGGCAACCATGTGAAACCAGGTCTCGCATTCGGAGACAAACGAAACGTAATTCTAGGTTTCCGTGCCACTAAAGAAGGCGCACATATCGTGTCTGCACCGAACAAGTGTTAGTTTACGTTCGGTCCTCACTCTTAAATAATGGTAACGAAGGTACCCACTTATTCTCGGGAGTCCCGTTAAAAAAATCCAGTTGTCGATCGAAGTGACCTGTAGGTGTCGACATTCCGGCTTCGGTTTTCCTTTTAATGTCTTATCTACGTTCTTACGTCATAGATGTTAGTGATTGCAACAAGAACCATTTCAGAGAGTTTACTTCCTCAATCCTCAATCTGAAACGTTGGGATGATAAGCAATGTGTCAGGCTTAGCAACAGGAACAGGCCCGTAGCCAGGGAGGGTGCCCTAGCCCCCCCTCCCCCCAAAATTCGGATGGAGGGGAATGTTTTACCGAGAATAAATAATGAAAACAAGTGTTTTTCAAGGCCTTCAACATGTGCCCCCCCCCCCCCCCCAAAAAAAAAAAATTCCTGGCTACTGGCCTGAGCTCTGCCATGTGGTTTACAAACTGCGCGCCTAACCGATTTCTGATATTAGGACACACTACATGGTGCGTCTTAGGGCGAGAAAGATTTTAATTTCAGCTTAGACAAAGAATAAATTTATTTCTGCTTTCGACTATATAGTTACAGAGAGACGAATCTTTAAGATATGCAAGCAGGCAAGGTGCTATTGTGCATGCACTTGCATGTGCGTACGTAGAGGATGCATACATCATGCATGTGTGTGTATTTCCTGAAAATTCTTAAAGCGCAGGGATAGTCCTTCATTTAAATTCTCGCTTCAGCGCACGTCCGGTCGTATACTTCATTCGCTGTTTGTCATACAAGACTCGCTTTAAATTTTTGCAGCGAGGCTGCACATGGCTATGCGAGAAACCGAAATTCTTACGTGCGCAAAAACTCCTTGGTCGTATGTGCCTGAGAACTTGTGCAAGCTCTGCTACTCCTCACTGGCCCGACTAAAAATGAAGACGGGAAACCGCGGGCGGCAAACATCAATTAAGATTTCTGGACAGATGTAACCAATAATTGGGAAAAGACATTATGGAACCGTCAGGGTTTGATCAAGTGATAAACACCGAGGCTGCATGTATCAGCTTCGCCGGTTAACCATCTGTACGGAGTGCCTGTGCGGTGACATTTTGTCTTTCTTCGGGCGCTTACTTCCCGTAGAAGGAGGGCAGTTCGCTTCTTACCGTCAACAACGGCACGCTAGAGGTCTTTGAACTCGCTACTGTCACACGCACAGATCATAAAAAAAACTCCCGCACGGCGGCATCGCTCGTCTGTACAGAGAGAAGATGATGATTGCATAATAACCAAGCGGTTAAAGCATTCCGTAACCACAGGGACTGATGCGGTCAGGCACCAATTGCGCCAGGCCGTCCGCCGCGCAACTGTCCAGGGACGACGGCGGCAGTAGCGGCTTAATGGACGTACGCAGCGAGGTTGCATCAACGGTACGGCGGCGTACACACAAGCGAAACGAGCCAAACGAAAGCGAAATGGCGAAAGCGATTCGCCGAAGGCCCGAACAAAGCGAGAAGACACGTGGCCCTCGTCAGGCGCCCCGTGCCATCCCGCGTAGTACAAAAGAACCCGTTTCGAGATGTTATAGGTCAGGGAGATCGGCCGGTCATTCTGTACTCGGCTTTAATTTTACGTGTCCCCCCTTTTTATTCTGGTACGAGCGTAATGCGTTGAGACTCATTTCGCTGGCTGTTCACCCCGCAACCTCCTTAGCGGTAACAGTGTCAGGACAGTTACCGCTAATTTTATAATGAGTGTTATCATCCTTTTACACGCCGTTCGAGTCATTCTTTAGTTGTTCTCTGAGAAGCTCCTGTACTAAGTTACTTTCACCGTCTATGAAGGAAAGAAGCGGAAACTTAAGAGCTCGTTTTTTCTTTGTTAGACACAGTATTAATGAGAACTAACAGATAATGATGCCAAGGAAAGTATAGGGGATGTTATTGGTAGCAATTGTAATGTAAATGTGAAGAAACAAAAGTGGACGAAAAGATAACTTGCCGCTGGCACAGACCGAAGCTGCGGACCGTCTATGAATGAATGAAAGAATGGAATTTTTAGTGCTCGTTTCTTTGTTTGATACAACTTTAATGACACCAACACATAATGAAGCCAAGGAAGATATAGGGAACGTTAACTGTACTGTTTTAAGTATATTGTAGTATTTATGACATAGATGTGAAGAAAAAGTCAGTTTCACCGCAATGGTGAAGCAATGAATGCGATAGCAACAAATTGTAATGTTATTCGAAGTGAAGCTGGCAGCTAACTCTTTTGCATACGATCTCACGCAACTTCACAAAACGCTAGTGTAAGAGAATACGGCCACTCTAGGCACATTTTTCGCACCGTCTCTTCACGTTGAGAGCGCAGCACGTAGGATATACCAGAGAGCGCTGGGGGGATCTTATCAGTTCGGACTTTATACGGGACATGACGGCGACGGCAAAAACCCGTGGAGACGGTCCATATTATTGCTATCGCAATAAAATTAAAGTGGACGAAAAGACAAGTTGCCGCCAGCAGGGACCCAGCGGTGCTGACAAACACTTCCAGGTCTGCATGCACATAAATTCATGATAAAGTGGACGAGAGGATGACTGCCGCCGTAGAGTCAATTGGTAGTTCACTGGCTACGTTATCCTTAAGACTTCCTTCGAATGTTATTGTTAGCGAGCGTTATTATTAACTATTCGCGTTTTTAATTATTATATACAGCCGACACCCTCTCTCTATATATGGCGAGTTCGAATACAAGGAATTATCGGATGCAACGAAATAAATGAAAAATGATCTCTCCACTACAATGCAGTGTAACAAATATTTGTTCATAACGAATACCGGGTACAACAAAGTTATTTTCGTGACACGTGCAACTTCGCTATAACAGGTTTCACATTTAGTATGTCGCATTCAGTTCTAGTTCATGATCCGTTCATCCCGCATTTAGCGAGTTATTTTTTTTCTTACTGCTGCAGGAAGTAAGCAGAAGACACTTATGCTTACACAAGCACCGCTTTCTCGTGCACATATGCGGAGTTTTGTAACTAAACAATCGAACAATGTCAAGCTGTGAAAGCAAACAATGAACTAACACAAACGGGCTCAATTTGCGTTAGTTATATTTATATACAAGAACGAGAACGCTTCCGGTTTGCATCTCACGTTTAGATGCTGCCTGAATTAGAAGCTAACGAACTGCGCGTATACGGTAGTGCTCCCGCGCCTATAAATAGCGCAGCGCGCTTCGGCATTCGTTACGGTAAGAGAAGTGTAAGCTCACTCACCAGTCCTTCCTTCTCCTTCTCATCCTCTGCCCAGGCGGTGGCACCTGAAACGAGCACAGCAGTTTCCATTCGTTGTAATGAGGCCACAGATGTATGCATTTTTTTGCTCGCTGAACAACTCCTCGTTGCGAGCCCAAGTTTTCGAATCAGTCGTATCTATTATAGTGTACCTTAGGGACACGGAAGCGAGGATGCTGCCTCGAGCTACTTGTTTCCTACAGAACTATAAGAAGAAATCTGGATCGTGGGGCGCGTTTTCTGTGGAATACAGCCACGCATAATGAAGCCAGCGAATGCATAGGGGGCGATATTTCTAGTTTTTAAGCAAAATGTGGTAATTATGAGAAAGAAGGAGAGTGAACTAAAGTGGACAAAAAAAAAGTACCTCGCTGCCGGTGGAGATGTAAATCTAATCTCAATCCTTCGACTAAAGTGAAAGTTGGTTCTCTCAAATCTTACAGGAATTAAGAGAAGATATTCTGGAACTCTAGACGTTCAGTTACCGATTAGAATGAATGGGGTGGCACGAATTTGTAAGGTATGGCAAGAATTTGGTATAATATTCGTATTGTATAATTCGTGCAATGGATTCGCCCGCTTCCTGAGGAGTTTATGTTGCTTCTCCTTATTTGTAACACTTTCCAAGTGATCGTTATTTTTTAACGAAAGCCGGTAATATGCTTCTCCGCGATGTGCGTAATAACTGAAAAAATTTTTAATCTTTATAACGCTATATTTACACGAAAAACCATCAGCTCGCGTAACCGCAAGGTCGTTCGAAGCTTTCACAAGGTTTCAGCGGTGTTAAGAAGTCCGTGCCCTGCACACCATATTGTTCACATAGTGGATTTTCATCTTATACCCTGAATGCCTGCTTTATACGCCGGAAATACCATTCGGGCTTTAATACTCATAGCACAATAGCGGTGGAGTACAAGTAACGTCAGAGTAACGTAATACGTGAACAATGGTGAAGCACACTAGAACAAGGCCTCGTACATGATTGATTGTAACAGGTGCTACATCACTGTCTATATCGTATCGGCGGACACGTTGCCACACGTCCGCGCCACAGAATCAATCACGTCAATATTCCAATACCGTGCACTGCGAGCTTCACGGCAGGGTTATAAATCACGCCCATATCCGAGTCACACACGCGTTCGGCCAGAAAAAAAAAAAAAAGATAAAAGTGTGTTAGAAAAGAAAGACCGGACCAAAGACACGTAGTGGATATAATGACGTTTCGGCTTTCGTACACAATGCCTTATCCACAATTTCCGAGTCCTCCGTGTGGAGCTGTTGCATCAGTAAGTCTATAGTGCGATGCCTTTCCTGATTGATGTTCCTTCTCGCCTCGCTGCGAAATGTTTTTCTTCTTCTTCTTCTTCGCTCCGTGTATAGGCTGTAGTCAATTTATTTTGGGATTTTTGTTCGTCTATCGCGAACAACTGGATAACACGGACACGTAAACACGCGTTCTGCTCAAGTCTATCCGGCTTTCTCGTGTGTCTGTTTAGGCCGACAGTATATGCTAACAAAGATATATCACTCTTAAACAAGTCCCACTTAAAGTGGTAGATATATCCAGGAAACCGGACATTTTTCGCCTAGTTTCCTGGATATAGCCAGCATTTAACCAGGACCTGATTAAGAGTGATAGGAGACAAAAGACAACGCGCGGAAAAAAAATTCTCGCAAGGACCTACATAGGCAGAAACACCGTGAATGCACTAGTGGAGGAAAATATAGAGAGGCAGTGTACAGCACGCGCTAATAAAAATATAGTAAAATGTGCAATGATAAGTATGATACAAAGTGGAAATCCTGATATAGCGATTCGTTTAGGACAGCTCTGCGTGGGTAGAACTAGAGAAAGACGTACAGTTTGTTATGGCTGGCAATTTTAGTGTAGTCGACAAGGTTGCATGTGTATTGCTATGACTGGACAAGCTAAGGTTTAGCGTTGCTCGTACCCGCAGGAATACGCCAACGAATGCTGCGTACACTTCGTGTCGATGAGAGCGACGTCCCTTCTGTAAATTAGGCGCCGTAGCTACGTCAGAAAATGGAAGCACCATTTAGACGCCAGTGTAGTCAATGTGCCTCTTAAGTTCATGATAAGCTCCCTACTTAACTTACGCAAAGACGTCTATACACCTCGCAAGACTTGCTTCAAAGCACGGCTTATGCAGCTACACGCTAATTGCTTCGCACGAAATCGATTTCCTTAGTGCGTGAGATCTGCCGGAATTTTTTTAACTAGTGGGGACGTGTTGTTTCACAGCCAGTGCAAATTAGTAAGCTGTGACCAGTGTCTCCCGTACTGTTTTCTTACATCATGGTTTTCGAAACCATTGGGTTACGGCCAATAGTTTTATGTGTTTTTATTTCATAAGGCAACGATTACTCATTCGTACAGTTATGAAATAGACACTATACACAGTGAAATGGCAGAAGCGCCGCATTACTATTTATCCATCGTTTTCGGCGAATTCAAGTTTAATCAAGTAATTCTTCTTCTTTTTTTTTTAATTGAAAGCAAAGGGAATCCCCTAAAGGGTACTTGGAGGCAGCCTCTATATAACAGCCGTACCAACAGACGAACCATGAAGTCGATATACGTGCACATCCCAATGCCGGTACGCTAAGCTTTTGCTTCAAATATTCAATTACTATATTTACAGTATCAATTTATCCGTGAAAGATAGGGTTAGGATTTGTCATAAACCTGGCTCGTGAACTGTGAGAACCTACAACAACAATCCGCGTATTAATGAATGGCAACAGTGTATGACATTATCTGTCTTTTCAATTAAGCATGCACGATAATAATCGTGAGCAAGGCTTCGTGCGCACGTGTATATTCAGTTGTTTATTATAGTGATGTACAGGGTCGGCAACATTTAGGGAGAATAACTCATCTGTATTCGAGTGCCCATAGCAGCGCAAGTGCGTCGTGAAATCCATTGGATTAATGCTTCATTAAGACAAGTGCGCCTGTGTAGGCGACGAAGAAATGCTAATGGTTTACAGACTCGAATACTAATGAGGCGCACCTTTTAAAAGGAATAAAAGCCTGCACAGATTGTACACCCGATAGATGCATTTATTTATAAACAAAGAAACGAGTCAGGATATCTTTACACACTTAAGGGCGTGGTGCGCGCATTCGCGCTGTACAAAGAACCGGCCACTACCCCAACAACCCAAATCGAGATTTGAAAGCGATATCCAGTCTTCGATCGCCACCCCGACCGACTCCATCGGCAGATAAGACGCTCACTCCTTAAGAAATGGAGACAAGAAAAAAAAAAAAACACTCGACACTGTTCGAAAAAATGCGATCGTCCAATGTGGACGCTTTTTTTTTTACAACGTAAGAACCGGCGGTGCCAGCCTCAAAAAACGCCCGGCCATCCCTATGTACGCGACAACAACAGTCGATTTTAAATGCCTCGCTTATTTGTTTATTTTGTTTCGTGCTCACCGCGGCCGTTCGTTTCTCTCCGCGCTCCGCATTCGGTCGCGCTCGCGCGCTCGCTCGGAGGCCGTTGCTTTCGTTTGTTTTTTATCATTATTTTATTTTCCTCCTCCGATACGGATCATTCGTCGCAAACTAGTAAAACGGGCACGCTGCTCCGTGGAGGAGAAGCGTTCCTGCATAGCGTTGCGCTCAGACAGGTCAGGAAAAGTATAGCGCCAGCCAGCCAGCCAACGTCTCCTCACGGGCGCGTAGCAAGCAGCGCCGCGTCCCGCGCCATTGAGAACGGGGCCAGCGACCTTATTTTCTCAGCGCACCCAACGCCTGCACGCGGGAGGAGGAGGACTCCAGGGCGGCGCGCATCTTCAGCGGGCCGACCGGCCGGTCGGTCGGTCGGTCGGCTAGCCGGTCGACAGGGCCAGCGAGCGCGCTGGTCGAGCGGTTTCGAGAAAAGTGCCGCAATCATCCGGCGATGCGCCGCGGAACAATCATCCCCCCCCCCCCCCTTCTCCCCCCACCCCGCGGCCAAAGTGAAAGCGCCGTCCTCGCCGCTGACGTGGCCATTTTGGTTCACTTTCCTTCTTCGTGGCCCGTTGTATACGGTACGGCATCCCTCCGTCATGCAGACTTCGTGGTGTATACTATTCTGTGAACTTAATAGAAGCGTAGGTAGGGAAACTGCGCCGCATAGGTGGTGCACAAACACTTACTGAAGTCAAGAAGGCACAGCATCCTCCAGCATGGCACTCTTGGGACGTGTACTATTCTGTGGACTTAATAAGAGCTTAACCGTAGGTTGGGAAACTGCGCGGCATAGGTGGTACAAGAATACTCATACTGAAGTCAAGAAGACCCAAAATGAAAGGGTGGGCGCAAACTATCAACTGTTTATAGCACTTTCGTGAGGCGTCCACTGAGGCGTTTAACAAACGAAGGGGGGGAGACATGTTGTGTCTTCTGAACTCCCGTAATGTAGAAGTTCAGGGGAATATGGAAGTTAGAAGCGACGCGGAATCCTTGCAACACGGGGTATCACTGGAACCGACGTTTTTACAAGCAGTCGTGCCTTCCTCAAGGCTGCATGCAACTGCCTGCCTTAGAGTAGGTATGTGTATCGCTTCGTACACATGCGCACGTGCTGAAAACATATCCGAGCCGATATTCGCAACGAGGTGAGACATGTGTTTGCTGTGCATGCCGGAGACTAGGAACACTGTAATGGAAAGCCAAGATGGCTGCCCGTCGAGCATTGTACAGACAAGGTCCACCGCTCTAATTCAAGTCAGATGCTAATATTAGCTGGCCAGTGGTTGGGATAAAAAGTTTAGAGTGCTAGAGAGCAAAAAAAAGAAAAAAATAAACGGGAAAGAGATCGATGAAGCTGCGTTTATTATAGGCATGTGTAGACGTACAATATTGAAACAAATGTTTCATTGAACAGAGACAGTATAAAATGTAGATAGACAAAATTTTAGAATTCTATAGTGGCAGTGAGTGATGTTGGGTTAAGCAGAATAAGGTGACTGTTTTTCGACAAGTTTCATAGAATGGAAATAAAAATCATCAATCATCGCGAAAAGCTCAGACAACGAGCCGCTAGGTGATGCTAAACCTGTATCTACGTGCTTCGTCAAAAGGTGCATTTGTCAGAACAACGTTTGTGAATGGCGTCTTTGTTCACATGCATGGAGATCCAACTTTATCAAGGACCTAACGTTTTCAGGTCATATTAAATGGATCGAACAAAGGAACCGACTATGAAAGGCATAGTATCATTTTGATTTTCTGGAGACATGGTAGGTTTTTATTTAAACGCTTGCATTTTCCATATTTCTATAGGTTGTCTGCAGCTCTTTGCCTTCTGAACAGCGAGTGTCCGCGAGGACTCGGCCGTCTCGGTTAAGTTTAGTCGTCTCTGAAGCTAATACCAGGGTGTCATCAAACCGTGCATCAATTTAAATTCAACTTCAGCGCCAGCAGTTACGTTAAGCACGTCAAAACATAGCACCTAGAGCCGCAGTCGAATTTTACTTTCACTAAGCTAGTCGAAATCCATGTCACTGTTAACTCCGCATTGCTTTGTACGTCATAGTGTCGCTATGCGGGACAAGGAATCATTTTAGCGCATAAAATCAACGTCTAGAGCAGACAGTGTCGTTCACTTATAAGAATGTAAAAACGTGCGCATTTTATAGAAGTTATAAAACGCTTAGAAGCCAGGAAAGTAAAAATAAGGAAAACTTTATGAAGGTTATCTCTGTAGAATGCACAGAGATGACAGAAGTTTCGAGAAAAGGTCCCGAATGGATGTCCAGAATTCTCTAATGGTTCTTTTTTTTTTTTTTGATCGCCCTTTCGGAGGGATCGGATATAACGACAAACCAATGTGAAACACGTTTCATGTGAAGTGATGACTCATTCCTGCTTGTTCATCCGTTAATGCAAGAAGCACGTTACCGAGAAAAAAAACCGAGCGACTGAATCCCCCTCAGGCTCGCGCAGACGTTCAATAAATCATTATCATTAATCAAAGACACACTAATCAAGAAAACAGCGTCCCTACAAACAGAGAAAAGCTTTTAGGCATGCGCGGGTGCTTCCTGTAGACGGTGCATCGACGATTCCTCGTAACGTGCATTTGAGTTCTTTGAAGTAAGTACCGTACGCCGATGATGCATGCTTTTTTATTCTTTTTTTTTTTTCACTGATATCTCAAGCCGAATGACACATAGCAAGCTACTTCCGGCTTGAAAAACCCTGACTCTTGCAGCACGGAGAAACGACACGTTACACATAGTCTGATGTTCATGTCAGCATTTTACGGTTATGAGACAAAAAAAAAATTCTCGCAAAGTGTATCGAACAAACTTAGTAGGCAAAAGCTATTGTAAAATCTTTTCCCACGCTGTTTATATAGTCGGTTACTGTTACATTTCTACCACTCACCAAGGACGCACTTTGTGCATTTATATCCAGCCCAGTATGAATACTGGCACATTGAACATTTGTGCACGCGTTTAATTACTTCAGCTTCATTACCTTTCGTTTTTTCTTAGCCTGAAAATTTTGTTCCTCATTTTGTCCCCTTTAGTTTCTTTTCGTTTTTGTCCTCTTAATATCTAGTTGTACCCTGGTACAACGAGATATTACGTACTGGTCGTCTAGTCACAAAAGATGGCACTACTCGAACTTAGCGCTTGAACAAGCAACGGCAGACAAATGTAAACCGGAGCCTGAAACTGTGGACTTCGCAACATGCCGCATTGCCGCCCTCTGGCTGTCGATAGCGCTGCATTTTCGCGTGGCGTTGCTTCGCACGCTATCCCTGCCGCGAAGGCAGAAACGTTCCCGGAGGAATGAGTCAGCAAATGTTTTATTAAGAGGGTGGCACTTCGCCCTAATTCGATAATAGGGGGGACGAAAGTGCAACTTTTAGGCCTAATGGGAAAAACCGTCGTTGACTCGAGAGACAGTGCTGGGGTGCAAGTACTGCGTCATCATGCTATCAACCGTCACTCAGCCGCGGCTGCTAAGAGCAGTGGAAAAAAATACGGGTGCCGGTTAAGATGGTCGCAGGGCTTGCTCGTCGATCCTGCGATATCACGTTTTGCAAAATATATATATATATATATATATATATATATATATATATATATATATATATATATATATATATATATATATATATATATATATATATATATATATATATATATATATATATATATATATATATATATATATATATATATATATATATATATATATAGCCGCGGTCATTGCTTACAGTGGAAGTTGACTGTTGAACAGAATGCACAGGAATATTGAGCATTAAGGCATTTTAATAAATGCTGGGGTTATACGTTCCAAGACGACGATATGATTATGAGGGACGCCGTAGTGGAGGGCTCCGGGAATTCTGATCATCTGGTGTTCTTTAACGTGCACCTAAATTGAAATATACGGGCCTCTAGCGTATCGCCTCCTTCGAAAAGTGACCACCGCGGCCGGGATTCAATCCCGCGACCTTCGGATCAGCAGTCGTGCACCATAACCACTGGACCACCGAGGCGGGTGTCGTGATGTAGTCTGTCTACGGGAAAGTGGCGACCTGTCTCTACCAATAGACAGATTGTGGGTTCAGAAGATAGGTAGGCTGTTCAGAGTACTGTGTACTATGTAGTACGGAAAAGCATTGAAGCTGTTCCTTCAAGACAAAACAGAGCTCGCGATCCCCTGTGTGTGTGCGTACGTGGGTTTAGAAAAAAAAATGGGAACAATTTAGAGTACTGTGGGTTCTATGATGGGAGATCTCTACGTAGCCGTCCTTAGGAGAATGATCTAGTCGGATTGAGCAACAACACTTGCAGGGTTCTGAGACAGCTATCGGACTTCGAGCCAAAGTTTTAAAAATTATATAGATACGTTCATTACGGTACTAAAGCGCGAACACGACACACAGGAAAGGCGAGAGAACGAACGCGCATTCTCTCGCCTGTCCTCTGTCTCGTGTTCGCGCTTAGTATCACAACGCACGACTCATAATCTGCGATATCAAGCACCTTACGCGCATTTCAGGTCGGTCTTTCCCATACATACACATCTTCGCATAGGCGTTCAGGGGGGGGGGCGAAGGTTCGTCGCAGCGCCCCCCCTCCCTTTTATGTCAATGTATAGGGCTGACTATGCCCCCCCCCCTCTCTTAGGGTGACTACCCCTTCCCCCCCCCCCCCCCCCCCCGTGCGCACGCCTATGCATGTTCGTGTCGATGGTTTACGGTCAAAAGCTTGAACTTCGTTGCCGATTTCGGCAAAGATTCCGTCATCGCTTGTCGGCGAAACTTAATATTTTAAGTGGGGGACGACGAATTTTTAACTTATTAGTATGCGTAGTGTTTACATTAGCGGTAGAAAAGTACTAACGGTTGCAACAGAAACCACTTAACACGAGTCACACGCACACATGAATGGCAAGCGCGCCGCAGATTCTGTAGGCGGAGTTTGCGATTGTGCGTTCACAAATGTTTAGAAAAAAATGTCTGACGATTTAGAGCGCTATGTGTATTCAACGTGGTATCCACTTAAGTTAGCGACTTTTAATGAACCAGCGTATAACGAGTTTGTTGTTTAGCTCTTACTTTCCGTGATATACCTTGTCGTCACAGATGACACCGCAGTTTCTTGCGAAATATTTAGGCGCTAGTGGCGAAATAAGCGGAGTATCTGTAACACCGGTAAAGCTATTAGTGGACGGCGCGCTCCTGTTATCCTAAATTTGCCCATTCAGACATTTAAAAAAAGTGCAAAAAGCGATTGCTTACGTCAAAAAAAAAAAAGTGTTTGTCTCCTGGCAAATTTTTTTTCTTGAGGATCGCTAAAGGGTTGATATGCTTGTGGCAATTATCTCATTCATCCTTGTGGTGTAAAGACAGTGCAAAAAAAAAAAAAGATTGTCTTTTGAATATGTTTTTAAAAGCATGCTTGTCGCGAAGCAAAGGAAAGAAAGAAAGAAAGAAAGAAAGAAAGAAAGAAAGAAAGAAAGAAAGAAAGAAAGAAAGAAAGAAAGAAAGAAAGAAAGAAAGAAAGAAAGAAAGAAGGGAGAGAGAGAGAGAGATGTTTATTGTGGCAGAAAAGCTGAGAGGTCGACCTGAATCCATTTTCTGGCCTGCTACTCAGCGTTAGGAAAGGGAAGGGGTTGGTAAAGAAAGGAGAGAGAAGGTGTTGATGATGAGGAAGAGGAAGGCCCAGGATAGTTGTTTTTCATAGTTGTTTTCCGTCTGTCTCGTTGCATGCATATATACCGGCAATATGACATTCGTCAAACAGGGCGCATTGTAGTTATGTGAAAGCCATTAAGACTATCGTTGTTTTTAACTCTTCCTCTCTTCTTTCTTTTCTTTTTTGGACCTGTCAAAGAAAAGCACGTTCCTTATACATCGTGCGGCTCTGATAAGAGTCCCCCTACTCGAACCGTTCATGCCTATGGTATACTTGTTTACGTGATTCCGTCATGGCTGGGGGCGCGTTGCAATACTAAGTTAATTCGAGAGCGCGGGAGCGAGATAGAACAACCTGTTCTCTTAGATTTAGGTGCACGTTAAAGAATCCCAGATTGCCGTTGTTGTTGTTGTTGTCGTCGTCGTCGTCGTCGTCGTCGTCGTTGTTGTTGTTGTTGTTCTTGTTGTTGTTGTTGTTGTTGTTGTTGTTGTTGTTGTTGTTGTTGTTGTTGTTGTTGTTGTTGTTGTTGTTGTTGTTGTTGTTGTTGCCTGTAAGGAACTTCTGTAAGAGGTTCGAAAATACGTTTCTGCGGTAACTGCAGCACGACATCTCCGAATGAATGGAGGCTACTGGCTTTTAGGGGCGAAGCTCCTTAGGGTGTGGGTCTGTCCCTCCTCTGTAGTAGTAGTAGTAGTAGTAGTAGTAGTAGTAGTAGTAGTAGTAGTAGTAGTAGTAGTAGTAGTAGGTAGGTAGGTAGGTAGCCACGTATAGTGGAATGTGCCCACTCCACGTGATAAAGGTGACGATGACGCAGTATAGTGGAATGTACCCACTACACGTGATAACGATGAAGTATAAGCGCGTTCCAGTATAGTGGAATGTACCCACTACACGTCATAAAGATGACAATGACTCAGTATAGTGGAATGTACCCACTACACGTAATAACGATGAATTATAAGCGCGTTCCAGAATAGTGGAATGTACCCACTACACGTGATAACGATGACGATGACGCTTCCGGACCGTTCCAGAAAGCGCGTTCCAGACCACACATTCTCTTTCTGCCATTGATGAAAACGATCGAGCTTCGCCCACTCATTGTCATTCACTACGTGGATATGGCGTGATTTTTTAGAAACCGCTAAGCACGATAATGGTTGCCAGCGGCACGCGTCTCGAAAAACGGTTATTCGCACCAGCTGCGGAGGGTGAGACTACACGAGCCAAACGCGAAGCTACCAGAATGGGTCAAGTGAAGACGAATTAAAAAGGGTACGTCACTGCCTGCGCATTCAGATACCTACACACTCGCAAACGCGTGGCATAAACAACGCAGGCGCAACCCACTATAACAAAGAAACACAGCTTGGTGAAATGAGAACAACGATGTTTCTAAGAAAGCACTTCAACGCTTCGAGAGAAAGTCTCCGTCCATCTTTCTAACATCCATCTCCTTCAGTATGATAGAGCGGGGATGAACGCGTCAATGTTGCGTCATTTTAATCCAAGGTGTCAAGACTGAAAGTAAAAACGGGTATGTAGTAGGATAGCGTTGCCTTTTTAATGATTGACCTGTGAATCGTGGCTGTGTAGTGAATCATTTGTTTTACCTTCAGGTGCACGTTGCTCCTGAAGCTGGACAAATTCGATGACCGAGGGTGATACGCCAATGGCAAAGTGCACTTACAATAGAACGGCTTTTTGAAAATCGGCCCATTCACGATCAATAACAGAACGCGTTCCGTCGAATCACTTCGTATCAAGAATGCTAATGTCCTTCAGCCAATGTGGTCGTGTGTGAGCGCCGAACGTGTCGAACGAAGCCATGCAGAGCGTGCAAGAAGTTCGGCTTCCGCGCAAAAACTCATTATGCGTAGTTTTCATCTGTGTGTACAGTCGCGCTCAATATGACTTGCGACGCGGAAGCACGTGGCCTCACGCGCTCAAAGATTGCGCATGTCTTCATCTTGACCTCATTTTGACAAACTGGGTTGCGCTTTCTAATTTGGGATCGTCCTCAAGAGATAGAGCAGCGTTTAGTTGAGGAAATAATGGGATAGTGAAAGTCGTGGGTGATCTTGAAGCTCCTGAGTCCCCGTGCTCCCGTGTGGCAAGTCTTACAGGGCACGGCAGTACCTACACTCTTAATCAAGTCCTGCTTAATGTGCTACTTCTAACCAGGACACTAGACCTATTTCGTGTAGTTTCCTGGCTATAGCTAGCACTTTAAGCGGGACCTTATTAAGAGTGTATACACTTACATGGTGACAGTGAGGGCATGTAAACCAGTCATTCCTTCGATATTATTCAAGTCGCATGAGATGGAATACCTGCCGAGAAGCCCAGCTTGTTATCAACTCACATTATCATCCTGCCATCGGCACTCGTTATCAGTTGACTACGTGTTATGAATGAAACGTTTTGCATAGCATGGATGCATGACTGGAATACTAGGGGCGAACAATTTACAGTAGTGTATATAGCTGTATTACAGCTCTAGTGGAACAAGCTACTTCAGTGCTACGCTGCATGAAGCTAAGTGGACGGCTTAGCTTGAGATGGGCCCCGGATAGCGGTTTTCTACCAACGCCACCGCATATTAATGTCGCTCAACACGTTAGCGACGTTAGTCACGTTTGCCGATAACCGCCGTAAACAGTCGCGTAAGGCCGGGAGCCGTTATCCACCAGACTTCGTGGCAGTGGCCTCTTCTGGTTCTACTATGTATGCAATGCGCGCAAGACCTGGTTAGATAGTAAAAAAGAAAGAAGAAAATATCAGTAAGTGCACATATGCGGTTTCCTGCAGTCTGACGGCCGCATTCAGTGCGGACGTTCGCATTACCGGGCCAACTAACTACACAAGAACGGCCACGCGCGCGCACATCCGGTGTCACAGATATTCCCAACCAGACCAACGAGTCTGCCGCGGCGTATAAGCACGCGTGAGCGCGCGGCCGCGTTTTGTATAGCGTGGAATTGCGACGACACGCAGCCATGCAGTCCGGTTTGGCGAGATTAGGCTGGGAGATGAGCCCGTTTGGCTCGAACCGGCGACGCCTTTGAAATGTATCTGCTAGTGTCGTGGAAAACCATCCGCGTATTACGGCTTTTCTATCTCTCTCTCTCTCTTTACTTCGGTGTGCCTATTTCGTCCAATCTATCTTCATACGAGAATCCGAACAGTTGTTCGTGATTGCTTTTTTTTTTTTTCTAGGCGAACATTGAGAAACTTCATTACACAGCGTTTGGTACTCTTTTTTCTCGCTTTAGGATTCCAGAAATGGGTTTCTCGTATTAAATTCGGGTCTTGCGCAGCATCTCTTTTCTCAAACATGCACAGTACTAACGGATTGAAATGTGACATGAAAACTGTTATATAGTATAACGACTGGCTCGAGATAAACACGCCATGTCGTTGCGAATCCCGTCGCTAAGGGTAATGGTGGCCCCGGTGTAAGCTTTCTCGTCGAAATTACGTCGATATGGCAAGAGCTGAAGACTCTTGAAACGAAAGTATCTGCATTTCTTAACCCTAAATTGTTGCGTTTCAATCTGTGAGCACTTTACATGCAGGAGCGTAGCCAGAAATTTTTTTCGGGGGGGTTCAACCATGCTTTATGTATGTTTGGGCGTGCGTTTGTATGTGTGCGTGTATATATACGCAAGCAAAATTGAAAAATTTCGGGGGGGGGGTTTGAACCCCCCCAACCCCCCCCCCCCCCCCCTTGGCTACGCCACTGTTTACATGCCGCCACATTCGACGTATTTGCGACGTTTGCTTATTCTCTTCAAAGTCGCAGCATCAGCCTTTTCTAGATGCCATATCACCGCGATAAAATATCCGAAAATGTGATCTTCATGTAGTTACGAAGGAAAACAAATGCTGCGCGAAACGGTACAAATCTCGATCCATCGCAACAACGTCGTATTGCGCGGCGCGGAACGAATACGGGTGTGCAGGCCGGGAGACGCGCGCAATACGTCACAAATACGCTACATGTGGTTGCCCCCTTTGTCCCGTATTTCATCGTATACCCTCTGATACCGTTCATTGCGGCTGTGCTGCACGTGCCGGCGCAGGCCATTGAGGGCAACCGGGCTTAAGTGCCGTCTTCTGCGACGCTGTAGAACGCCCGCGCGCCCGTGCGCGTCTGAGCGCGTCGAACCGCACAGCGGTAAGCCATGATGGCGCTCTTAACGGTGGTGACGTTGCCGCTATAGCGGCTTTCAGGCGTTGCCTCCTTTGCGGCGCGCCGCTTTGTATGGAGACCCCCTTTTCTTTTTATATCCATACGCGCGTGCGCCGCGCCCTCCAGACCGAAGTAGCGGTGTTCTCCGGAGTGTGAAATGCACGCCAAGCAAGTCACGCATCTTCTATGTTTCAGTTGTTGCCGCGCTGCAGTCGTTGTTGTCGTGGTTAGTCGAGGCGGATCTCAGCTGGCGGCCTCAGCAAGGTCCTCCCACTCCCGCCCGACGTCCCATTCACGGGCCAATGAACTCCTCCGCGTAGGTCTATACGCGATGTCGTGCTGCGCTGGCAGTGAGGAGCACGTCGCGGAGGAAACTTAAGCCCGCGTATAAGGCTAGGCGGTCGGGACGATGCGGTTGCTGTAAGCCTTCGAGAAGCCCTAATGTGCGAGGTCGTCTCCGGGCCTTCCGTGCGTTAAGCGAATATAAAGGACCGTTATGGAAGCGCGCTTTTGACGGTGTAGCAGGTGTTAACATTTCAGGGCACAATGAAGTATGTAGGTTTTGTACGTTGTTACGCGCAGGTAAGATTTCATTTGGAGGCGCGGGAGTTTATCAATGAACTTTACAGCTGCGAGTTTGCTGGTGCTCGCGAAATTTCGGGTCAATCGTGATAGTGTTTTATACATGAAATTACGCACGAAAAAAAACAAGCTTTTTTGTTGAACCTTTCGTTTTCTATATGCGTCTTTTACGAACACTATAGTAGCCCTGAACATTGAAGACCATTGAGGATAGAAACCCAAAGGGACATTATTAAACTGGTGCTGACCAAATAGTGGCGAGGCTCCGAGGAACCAATATGTAAGTAGGACCGTTCGGCATCGTAAAACCAGCGCTTAATTAAACATCCGAATTGCTAATTAGGCTAGCCGTAGAAGGCCACGCAGGCGCATTGTGTGGGACGTGCGAAGCTCGTATGGAAAACCAAGCTAATGTTGAGTTCCAGCATGAGCCGTGCAGTTTGTATGGTTTGTATGCTTCAAACGCACATATCCCGTTCTTCTACGAGACCGGTTGTTAGTTTTAACAGCACTTCACGCTACTATAAAAGCAAACAGAAGTGCTGAATGCATGCGGTAAACACGTCAACCCGAATCCACACTTATGTACGCCTTCCAATAAGCACCCGTCTAGGTGCGAGGCACACTGAAATATATATTAGATGTAAGAGTGGAAGTGAAAAAGGATCGAATGCGAAAAAAGCCAGACCCGGGTATCTGGTCTCGCTGAACCCTCCACTGCCCGCGAGATTAAGTACAGGCGAGCTCTCTAATCTTGTTAATACAAGCACACGTGCGCAAAGGTGTGACGTGTTTTCTTCGGCTGCGCCTCCGCTTAAGACCTCTGGCGTTTCCTCTTACAACACAGCGACGGAGAACTAGGTCAGATACAGATTAGGGAGACACGTATTAGAGTTTGAACGTGAGCTCTTTAACCGCCGCGCAAGTACGCACAGGTATCTTCCTCGTGTGCAAGATATGTGTCAAACATAACCCTAAGTCGTTAAACCTACAGAGGCTTTCGTAACACTTGCGCGGCCTTCGAGACTAAAATACGCACCGTTATCCTATACGATAACACTATCAGTCCACACAGTTATAACTCTAATCAGCGCGCATACCTCTCTCTGCGATAACTACGGTATACAAGAAACGTTTCCGACACTAACGCAGTGCATGCGGTAACCGGTTCACCAGATATGAATGCACGCTTTGAATATGTGATTGGGACGGGTGAACGCTTGCCAGAACTACAGATGCTGCGAACGTATAGTTGGCGCTCGGATGAAACCAGTTTTATCTTACTAGTATGTGTCCTCTTTGTGACGATGCGTAGTTTTATAGCTCGTTCGTGAGCGTGTCCCTGAAAATTCAAAGACGGAAATACCTTTGATCTTAGTTTACATTCGCAAAACATGGCGGAGCTTCAGGCCAAGTAGGCTACATATGAAAATGACGAAGCATAGGAATAACTGATTCCGAAACTATGTATATTACAGGCCCTTTGTTCAAAATGACTTCTTGTGTTGTACGCCAGCACACGCGCACAAAAAAGACGTATCTATACATGTTACTTCCACTGAGTGGCCGCATAGCGCATATATTAAATTTAAGGCCCGTTACACCGACAGACTCCGTGACATCAGTATAGTCATGCAGTAGGGAGGGTGAAGAATGAAACGCGACCGTTACTAGATGAAACTTTAATGGGCGAACTTGTGCCCAGTAAAAGAAAGGCTCAAGGTACAAACAACGCTCGCTGTATACAGACGGAATCAAACTTGTCTAGAGCGCCCGGCCGGACGCTCTAGCTGCCGTTTTCTGCAAAAATATGCAAATACCGAGGCTGTAATGATACCTAACATAGTTATACTGCATGCTAGGTTCTTTTGCTATAATGCAAGCATCAACGGAAGCTCGTACGTAACGTGAGGTAGCAGCTGCGGACAACAACAGCGTCCACAGCCACGCACTCCGCTGTTCTAGGCAAGTGTGATTCCGTCTGTACAATGATAACTTCGAGCGCGAACATCGGTCGTCGGTTATCTGATCATCGGCGGGACGCGTCGAATTTTGATACATCAGTGATCGAAACTTCGAGCGTTATCTCTGGTGCTCGCGTAAGATCTAGAACATTGGTTCTCAAGTGGGGGTCCTACGCGGACCCAAGGGAGTCCGTGAAGCCATTTGTTGGGGTCACGCGAAACCTATCCCGAAAGCCCATTCATTGCGGCGGAGCTGACTTACGTTTCCCCTTCTCCATGATGTGGCTGCAAAGCTTTTGTTGAAGTTTTCTACGAGATAATATGCACGCGAGCATGCTTTTTTCAGGCTTGTATGGTTGAAGAGCCAACATCTAGAAACAGGTTGAATATGGCTGCCAGACAGCACAACCTATTGACAAGCTGTTGAGATCGAATTGGTGTGGCACTTCAGTTTGAACATTCTTTGGTAGGGAGAAACGAACGCCACCTATTTCACGCTGCATGTTGTGTCAATTTATGACCCCCCCCCCCCCCCTCTTTCTTTTTTCTCTCAGTGCAAGGGGTCCCTCATCACTTCCACCAGTCCACAAGGGGTCCCCTAAACATCCCCGGTAGAGAACCACCGCTCTAGAATAAACTCCGTTACTCGTCTGCAGCGCGTAATACTAACGGAACAGTCTGACACAGTCGCGAAGTTTCCAAACTTCGCTGCGCGGCCTGCGTCAAGTGGTGGTAACAATTCTTTTCTTTTTTATTTTTTTATTTTTTTTTATTTTTTTTTTGCGACTAACGCCCGATCGCATTAAAGTGAAAGAATTAAGCGCACGTCGCAACATGCGACTCCGGTACACTCCCCTCCCCATTTTTTTCCCCGCTTGTGGCGTAATTATGGCGGGAAAAATACGCACATTCCGGGCATGCATGACCCGCTGACAAAATGCAGTCTCGTACGGGAGTCTTGGGATCAAAAGAAAGAAAAATTCCTAAGAAAGGACGCTTCGCAGCACGCTCCGAGAAATGGCGCTGACAGCTCGACCCCGCCCTTGAATCGCGAACAGTCGCGCGCCGGCTCCTTCTGTCGATGCTATCTCGCCCGTCCTTGCCTCGCCCATCAAAGCCTCCCGAGAACAACTGAAGCTCGCGACCCTGCTACGCGTAAGGGCTCCCGGCAAACTACAATGCGACTAAGACAAAGGCAAACATCGTCGGGATGAAGCCGTTAGGCAACGCCCTCTGTATGGCTTAGGTTTGAAAGTCTTGTTCCATCAGCGACAACCATGGAGGAACGCCTCAAAGCGACTGATGTAAAATCGTCGTTACAACTTCAAGATCGAAGACAAAAAGACTGCCTTCTTCCAAGTGCCATCTTTCGCTGTCCTACAGCACTCAGCGTCTAACGCATGAAGCGCGGAACTCGCAAGTTAAAAGAGGATAATAAATTACGTGACTTTATGTGCCATAATTAAGATATGATTACCGAGACATGTCGCAGCTGGGAGCCACCGGATTAATTCTGACAATCTGGTGTTCCTTAAGGTGCGCCTAAATAGAAGTACACGGACGCTTTTTGCATTGCACCTTCCGTCAAAATGCGGCCACCACGAGCGGGTATCGAGCCTGGTTACTCGCACTTAAAAGCGCCACACACCATGACTGCTAAGGTGTCAGGTCCGGTTTCCTTTCTCTCAATGTTTCATCAACGCACCTTCAGCAATATCGTCGTTATAACTTCACGATCGAAGACAAAAGGACGGTCTCATCATCCGCGCGGGGTGCCGTAGCACTCGAAATCTAACACACAGGAGGGCGGGGACCTGAATTATACCGAAGCAATATTTGGGTACGGGCTGGCTGGTATTCCTATTTAGAATGTGGGTGCAACGCATGTGAAGACGACCGACAGACCGATAAAGAGGAGCGCTGTCGGTTTTTGGGTGCTTGCTCTTGCTGACTTCGTGTTTTGGAAGGGGGCCGCTTCATATCATACTGCCTTTGTGATATATCCCGGTTCTTCACAGTAAAATTTTTAACTGGAAGTCAAAGCTCGTCTTCGTCGGTCTGTCGTACGTTGTCTTCGTACGCGCTGCAGCCACATTCGAAAAAGGGGAACTGAAAACTACAACGAGAGATCCATCAGGGTGTGTACAGTGCGTACCACAACGCGGGTAAACGCGAACGCGCACGGAAGACGAATCATTTGCATATAAGGCACCGGAGCTGGTGTAACGTCGGCGACAGCCCCCGCGGCTGTCTATACACCGGGCGTCGGCGGCGTCGACGGCGCATCCCGGGCACTCACCGAGGACGAGGAGTAGCGCGAACGTGGCGACGGCGTTCCGCATGGTAGTCGCTACTGCAGCCGAGCACCGGTGCTGCTTGCCGGACGACAGTGCACAGCGCGTCTGCCGACGCTGGCCCCGTTCGTTGGCGTCGTCGTCGGCGGCGGGCCGGTGCGCCCCACTAACCCACTTGCGCGGGCGGCTCTTCTTCCTCGTGGACTCGGTCGTCGGCCCGTCGCTGAGCGCTCTCGCAAGAGCAAAGGTCGTCGCCGAGGGTCCGAGTCTGGCACTCTGGTCGCGGCGGACGTCTACCGGTCTCTCGGCGGTCCGAGGGTCCCGGTGGCCCTTTTAAGAGGACCGTGCCCTCCTCGCCGTCTTACGGTGGTTCTCTTATTTTCGAGAGGGGGGGGTTGTACTTGTTCGGTGTGTGTATACACTCGATGGCATCCCTCGCACCGCTGCATGCTGCTTCGGCAGCAGTCTGGGTCAACCTGCTTTCTCCAGGGTGAGGGGAGGCCAATGGACTCCTCTTCTTCTTCCTCTCTTCCCGCAATTTTGACGTTGTCGTGCGCCTTGACGGTTTTCGCTCGGACCGACGAGAGCTGCCGCGCGCGCGCGCCCGAGCACCTCGCGGAAGCGTTTCGGCAAATTTTCGCAGCTAGGCGGCTCTTTCAGTGATGCCCGCGTGTGTGCGCCGTTTGTTTGTGCGTGCGTGCGTGCGTAGCGTCATTCGCGTCCCGTGTCCGTATTGTGTTTCGTGGCTCCCAGTGAACCCCCAGAGGAGAAGAAGACAACGCCACTGTATACGCCAGCAGGAGCGGGAAAAAGGAGTAAGAGGAGAGAAGAGGGTGTATCATGGCGAAGCGCGACAAGAAGAAGAAGACGCGCACCGTTTGTCGTCGTCGTCCTCGACGGTGGCACGCTTCTTCTTCTTCTTCTTCTGCTCCTCCGTCGTGCCTCTGGTGAAACGCACAGCGTGTCAGAAAAAGAAAAAGAAAACGCTACACACTCGCTCACGTTGTGTATGCACGCGCGTGTGTATACGTAGCGTGCAGAAAATTTGCGGCTTGACGTGCGTTTCGGAGAGCATCATCCGCTGAATTGAAGGCAGGATGGGAAGGGGGGTTGGGTGTAATCGGCGTTGTGCAGCGGCGAAATGACCGCGGCTTCTCGGTTACGAGTCGACGACAAAAGGTTCTCTTTTCTTTCTCTCTCTCTTTCTCTTTCGTACCCAGTTACTCTTCTAATCTTTTTTGCTTTGCAAAACGAATACACATCAAAGGGGCCTCTGCTACGCGATATCGGCTGAGGACCGTCTCGAATCGGGTGCGCGGACGATCAGACCTACATACTGTCCCGATGATTGCGCTCGTGATGCAGTTTTGTGGATATACGTGATGGTTAAGGGCGAAGCAGGCACGTACGTGCCCGCTACGTGAGACGCGCTGGCGGAAAGCAAAAAAGGGACAAAGAAAAAAGGAACGATGCGCGCATTAAGGGCTTCGCCTATATCGATGACAGACGGGCCTTGATGCGTGTGTCTTTTTTGCGTGCTCTCTTTGGGTGCGCACTTGTGCATTGGTTATGTACTTTCGATTGCGCTCGCAGGAACGGAATGATTTCGCAATGATCACCATGGCAACGGCGATGGAGAGGAGGAAAACGACGGGGGGGCGTGGAGCGCGAACGCATTACATGTCAGCCCGAAGTAGTACAGAACATGGAAGCGTTAACGTAGACGAACATATAACGCGGGAGGTTTCACCCCGGCTAAATCGCGGGCAAATGGAACCGTTCTCTTTTTCTTGTTTTTGTTACGTTCTAGAAATAACGTAACTTCGGACGTGTCGTTATTCCATTTCGGCATCTAGCGCGCGAGACAAGGACAAAGTGGAAAGCGACGAAGACAGGCGCTATTTTTCGCGTACTTTTTTTTGCTCGTTGTTGGAAAGTAAGTGCATTCTACCGAGACATCTATTTTAAATTGAGCGTGCTACGCGTAAAATGAACAAAACGAGGAACGGAACATTCGTTGGTTGGAAACTTGTGAATTCGGGTCTATAGGAAAAAGAGATCTTCAGGACTTATATATGGACACTAGTCACAAGCAGCGTTTCAGTTTAAATTTTTTTTATATATCCCCTTCAGTCACGGCGCACACAATTGTGTACGAGAGCTTTGGAGGCCCGTCACACGGCGCCTGTTTCTTCAAATGGTCTGAAACTCAGTGTGGACATTCCTGCAGGCTTCCTGAGTGGACAATTAACGGTGATTTAACTTCATAGTGCTGCGTATTGCTGCCGAGGATCACTTTGCTGGAGACACTACTATGTTCGGCA
Source organism: Rhipicephalus appendiculatus (assembly GCA_030522465.1). Taxonomy (NCBI): domain Eukaryota; kingdom Metazoa; phylum Arthropoda; class Arachnida; order Ixodida; family Ixodidae; genus Rhipicephalus; species Rhipicephalus appendiculatus. The sequence continues at coordinate 263,459 of JALIZH010033000.1, forward strand.
ATCGTTCGACGTGCCGCGTTCCAGGAGCAACTTCAAGACAATTCTTTTCTCCGCTCGAAACGAATAAAACCCAAAAACAAACTGTGCATGCATTTCGGGCCTAATAGTTGATTCTTTTTATGCAAGTATTGAAGCTGACTGATTGCAGAATAATTATATAAGTAGTTACACGCTAGTTTATTTTAATCACTGAAACTCACAAAAAACAACACATTCCTTCATTTTGCTTTCTTGGAGTGTAATACTGAGTGCCTTGGAATTATGCCATGCGAATGTGACGTGTTTTCAGATGCGCATCTTCATTCGTGACTGAAGCAGGGGGCGGAAACTCCCTATACCATCCCATGGGACGCGCTCTCACATGCTGATAATCAGCGGCAGCGCCGCTTTTACTACTGGCGGTTACCGGGCATCCAACTAGAAATAAATCACAAACAGAACATTTATTTCATGACGTCACTGGTAAGGTCACCAAATAGAAGGATAGGGTGCTAAACCGAGAGGAAGAGGGTTGCCGCGGAAGCTCTCCTTTCCCACTTCGCATGCAAGCGGAATGTGTTCGTGCCCTCTTTCAGGTCCGCTGTCCGCTTGGGCGACGCGGCCATTCGTAAAATTTCGTTAACAATTTTTTTTAAATTTTGTTCGTGTGTTCGGAAATGGCGAAACTTAAGCGGCCCAATTGCTCAGTAAGACAAAACTCGATCGACACAAATAAAATTAATTTTTATATCACGTTCCGTATTAAAAAAAAAATAGAGAAATACGCGCAATGTGAAAGTGTCAATCTATAAAAGCAGCTTTAATTCACAACTGAAATACGGACCTAATGAGCAAACAGTGGACCCAAAATGTCCGAACCAATGCGAAAATTATCATCAATCACGAGCAGGACACGTCCTATTTGACTCAATCACGTTTGTTATCACGGCGCACATGTTTTTTTTTTTTTTTTTTTTTTTTTTTTTTTTTTTTTTTTTTTTTTTACAGAATTTGACTACCAAACGAGACAGAAGTTCAGAGGAACACCGATACTTGAAGCGATGAGAAGTTCTTCAAGGGAGAACGTCACTGGAAACAATGTTTCGGCAAGCTGACTTTCATTCGTCAGGGTAGTAGCGTTGCCTTGACGAAGAAAACTTCACTTGTTAAAACGGTGGCTCCAGCGAGATTCCCTGTAACGATTTCTAAAAGCATTCAGTCCGTCACAAGTATTTGAGTGACGGTATTCGGATTAAAGACCCACAAAGGTTTCAAACCGCGGCTACTGGAATTCCTTGAACAGGAAGGAGCCTATAATTGCTCCACATCATTTGAACTACATTCCAGAAGTAAAAGATGAAAAAACAGTGTATCCGAGCCAACACGCACTCAAGCCTTTCATTAAACGTATTTTGCCGACAGCAGGCATGCTGTTGTCTTGACCAGTTAGTCTAGCGACACTGCGCTTATGCCAGTCCAGTCAGGCTTGCAGAGAACTGGGTTTACTCATGTACTCATGCAAAATTAATACCTGCTGAAATAATGGGCCCAAATACTTGTGCTCACCCTTTGCCACTAGGAAACCTGAAAAACCTTCGCGGAACTGGAAATCCCAGGGTGGACACACCGCAGAGCCGCGAAAAACAAGTGGTGCCTGATTTAGCCATCTTCGTCTGATGCATGGTTGACTTGCTCGGCGTAGCTCACTGCGGCTTCCGTTCTCTGTATGCCACAACTTTGTGTCTTATCTTTCCCGCACTTGGCACGTCAACCAAGAAAGATAAGTGAGCGCGATCCAACTTGTGATATCGCTGAGCGAGTGGCAAGGAGGAGTGGAGGCAAGCGCTACGAATTCAAGTCAACCACTTCCCGCGCTCTGCCCGATTTGAAATTCACAAAATAAGAAACAAAACAAGACAAATAAACAAAAGAAGAGTTCTTTACAATGAAATCAAATTTCTTCATTTGTAAAAACTCGCGAAAGCAAATCAATGCGAACATCCACATCAACCTCACTTCGTTCAACCAGATCTTAGGATGCCCGGCCACCGCTACGAGCGTGCATGTTCCTTGAAACCGAAACTAGCGCTCAATATTCCGGGGCCTGACTGAAGGGGATATATGAGACAACTGCTTCTTTTTAAGCGATGCTTTCATAACTCGCAGATCTGGGTATCATACGCGGAAAACCCGCGAGCGTACTGAAATGCGACACTCGAAGGTCCGCTAGTCACGTGCGTGTTTGTGTCGCTGTTTTCCTGTAACTGATGTTATCTCGATAGTGGACTTGTCAGCGATCTGCCTTTTCTGATATGGCGATCTGACCCTTTATCGGGGTTACGTACTTGTACTTTCGCGTTGCAACATCTCATTGTTGCCCGGATATGGACGCAGGACCGTCGCCGTTGCCTATGATAACGGCGACGGCGACGGCCTCACCTCACAGGCCCCGGAAGAGGCATATGGTGAGGGGGGCAAAATGTCTCCACAAAGCCCTAAAAAAATAGCAACTGAACAGCACGAACACGATCGAAAGGACATCGCAGCGTTGCGCTATTCCATGCGATCTCACAAACAAAACCTCGATGTAACACACATGTGACAAATTCATTTCTGGTGTCTAACGTTTCATAACCATTATATGATTATCAGGCACGCCAGCGTGGGCGACTCTGGAATAGCTTTGACCATTATAAGAAAAATACAGCGCGCAAACGGAATAGCAGCGTTTGTATTGTGTTACCTTTCTTCGTCTCGTTCGTTTGAGCCCTGTATTTTAGGGGCGAAGCACCTTAAGACCGCACAATGTCCGTCCGTAAACCACCGTCGTCTACAGCAGATCTAGCGCAAGTGCACGTGAACAAACCGAAACATCTATGAACAACAAAGAGGTTATGAAAATGCTGTTAACCAGAACAAACAAAACAAAGGCCCCACCCCCCATAAAAACATCGACATTTAACCACCAATCAATCACAGTATATGAGAGAACAAAAGGTTAACAAGAACAAAATAAAAGGCTGTTAACCAGAACATAGAAAGCCACGATTCATGATCCGATGCACACTGTTTCGCCGCATCATTGGCACTCGCTTCGTGGATATGCGCGTGATTTTTTTATTCTCATGTATTTCCAACCATGGGTCGACTCACTCAAACGCACTCGGACCGAGCCGTGAGTCTGAGTCTGAGCGAGTCAGGGTGAGTAATATTTAGGCGTGTTTAAGTCCGAGTCATCCCGGTTGAGAAACATTTTAGTGAGTCTTAGTGAGAGTGAGTCGGGTTTAGGAAAATTTTGGTGAGTCTGAGTCGGAGTGAGCACTAAGCGGAAAATATATTTCTGGAGCGAGCCTCAGTGAGTTCCATTTTATTTTTATTTTTTTGCCGAACTATGTTACCAACTCACTCAACTTTAAGCCTTGCTTTAGTCTTGACCACGTGCGGTCCTTCAAAGAGCACCAAAATCTAATTACAAGGGTGTTCTTTGCAATCTGTTCCATCGAAATGCATGCAGCCGTGGCCGCGGGAATCGAACCCGTGTTCTCGAGCTAAGCGGCACGATCGTCTTACTCGATAAGCTATGTATACCAAGGCGGCTTACGTGAAAAGGAGGAACATGAAAGGCAGGGAGGTCAACCAGACGCACGGCCGGCTTGCTACCCCACTCTGGGCAAAGGATATTAAGTGAATAAAAAGAAAGAAAGAGAGAAGAAGGTCCAATTCGGCACCCTTGCCAAGGGATCCTTGTCCCATGGCAAGTGTCCCTTGGTCAATTTCATATTCCTTCCTCTTTTTCAACAGCCAATTTCTGACCTGTTGATCGGGCTTGATCGCGATTCAAACGACACCGTGTGACAGTCGTATTAGATAACTATGGCAAAATTGTTTGAAGTGGAATTGACTTTTCAGCCCGCGCTGTTTAGAAAACCCCAAGATGAAGAAAACACTTAACAATTTACAAGGTTGTCCGTCTCTGTTCTTCGTGTGGTGCTTTCAGGTAAGCGGGCATTCAAAGTCAACAAGAACAAACTTATTCTGCCTATCGCTGCCCTGTATACAAGTTAGCTCAAGAAAGTACAGCTGAAACTCGATTTAACGAAGTGATGACCAAGTTTCGAATTATTTCGTTAAATAGAGAAGTTCGGAAAATCTGGCAAAGCGACTTTTCATTCCCTAGAGATTTAAAATTGTAACGTATACCGACACTCAAAAGCTACCGCGGCATTGCATTTGCCGCTACCCACGCACATGCGCGATCGAAAAGTCCGCGTGGGTGGCCCGGGCATGTAGCCTCCCATGTCCGGGCGATGCAAACCATGCAGACGGTCACGTCGAGCTGTGATAGCCTGGCGACATACGATTACAGGGAGAACGATAGCGGTGATCGTGCAAGCAGGCCGAAAAACAAGAAATGCGAGAGGAGGTGATTAGTGCCATCTTTCTCATAAACTACGAAATGATGAAGACAGTCAGCGTATAGTGTTCCTGTGGGAGCACTTTTTACAGGGTGAGTGAAGCACCGCCGCCCCTTGCACAATCTGGCACGTGATAGCGCTACCGAATGTTGAGTCCGTTATTTTCTTGCCTGGGCGCGGCGTCCGGCCCCTTCAAAATAAAACTAGAGACGTGACTCGGCTACATGTTTTAATTCGACAGTGTTAGAGCACGTGCTCGAAGAAAAACCCGTCTGTGTCTAAGTTAAAAAGAGATCACAACATTTTCATTCATTTATTTGAGGCAAAATATTGTTCAATCGGGTTTTTAGCCAATTCAGTTTAATTAAGTAAGGTTCATGGCAACATTGAACCCTATGGGTACCTGCCGGCGGATCGGAATTCAAATTTCTGCAGGGTTCTTATTGACATGCGCAGTTGTGACTTGTACCTTGTTATTCTGCAGCTGCTATCGCATATTAGTTTTGTTCATTATATTTGCTTTTCGCTCTGTTTGCAATGCGATGTCACGCATGCGCAACACCACGAATGTGTCTATTTAAACTCGGTGGGTGTGACGTCAATAAACAGTTGTTAGTAGCGCCTGTATCGTGTCTGGTCTTCTTTTTGTGCTCGTCAGTTTTAGCGCTCCTTCTTTCAGTATTCATAAATTTCTTCGTTAGATCGGGAAGTTCGTTAAGTTGGATTTCGTTACGTCCACTTTTAACTGTAGTAGAGATATAACTGCGAAAGTATGGAAATCCAAAGTAAACTTGGTAGCCGACGGATCGGAGCACAACGTGACACAGAGCTTGTATGAACAGGAACAGCTGTCCGCCTCGGTGGTACAGTAGTTGCGGTGCTGGGCTGCTGACGCGAAGGTCGCGGGTTCGATCCCGGCCGCGGCAGTCGCACTTCGATAGAGGCGAAATCCTGTAGAGGCCCGTGTATACTGTGCGATGTCAGCGCACGTTAAAGAACACCAGGTGGTCGAAATTTCCTGATTCCACCACTACGGCGTCTCTCATAATCATATCGCGGTTTCGGCACGCAAAACGCCAGGTATTATTACTAGAACAGGAATAGCCGCCCCAGACTCAAACCTTGTCATTGTTGACATGTCTATTTTAAAACTAACACGACAAGGATGACAAGGCGCCTTTCATAAAAAAATTCAACGAGCACCGCTTCGTGGACACCGATGGAACAGCGGAGCTGGTGGCGTTCCCTTCATCAGGCTGACGCATTTCTATATTTTGCAAATCTTTCAGATACGTTGTATCACTGCTCTTTACTAAACACTCTTTGTTGAGCTTTGATGGTGTAGTATAGTTTTATTGCATCTTGACCATACCACTCTTATACACAGGTTTACAAAGAACTCCTCGCTTAAGATGCACCGATATGTTGTATCATTGCTCTTTATTAAGCCGTCTTTGTTAAGCTTAGAGGTGGTAGTATAGCCACCACCTTTTATAACCACAAAGTATCACGTGACAGTGGCGTGACTATGGTGACGCGCATGCCATTTGTTGGGCTAACTGTTGCCTTCTTCTTTTTTTTTAGAGGAAGTTGCGTGGGAATTTATTCACTTTCTCTGGCACATATCCGTTTATGATGCCCACAAGCGTTATCGCGGATCCAGGACATAAAAGGCTCGACCAAGAACAGCTACGCTGTTAAATATATATAGGTCCACCCATCGAGAAGTCGGCCAGCTTGTCTGAGGCTCCTGTTCCTGTTAATTCAAACTCTACAGCGAAAGTATGAGAAGTTTCACATCTGAAGTTTGCGTTGAAATACAATTTGAAATTTGTCGTGGTGCATGTCAATCTCGGATTGCAAAGGCGCATCTGTGTCTTGCATTAGAAAAGAAAGAGGAAAATATTAGCGGCGAATGAGCGGCAATTAAGAAAGAAATTCGGTATCACCACCTTTGACGACATCTCCCTCTAACACCCCCCACTAATGCCATGTCAGTGCTGCAGGAAACAATAAAAAAAACTGAATACCTTAGATTACCACTATTGCTATGTTAGCCTAGATTTCTGACTTTATGCGAATATAAATACGGTATGCCATGGACAAACAAGTGGCCAGCTTCACAGAAACTTGGACACTTTTTTTATGGGCGAAGTAGTTTGGGGTCTTGGTTTGTCGGCGTGTCATATCGTCGCCATGGTTCGTCATAAACGGGTATGCGCCGCGAAAATTGGATAAATCCCACTACTCGGTACCGGTCCATACTATGCATATTATGAGTTAAAGGTTCGTCGTTACTGCCTAAAACATTGTGTTTGGCTTAGCAGTGGTGTCAGAATCCACCGACGAAATTTACCAAGGGGCTCAAGTTTCTTATCTAGAACCAGAGACACAAACGTACATCTCAACGGTAAAGTCATCTATTTGAAACACCACTTCTTGAAACGTATCTGCAAAGTGATGGTGCGTTAGTAGACTGGTGGCGAGTAAAGCAGTGAAGAGTAAAGATTTTGCTGTGGGAAACAGCGGCGCACACTGCATGCTGCGCCCCTCGCCAGGTTTCACGTTAAGCTGTTTATCTTCCATCTCTCTTACCCGACTTCTGCTGTCGTTTCATCAGCCTGTGCACACTGCATTAACATTTTTTTTTTGTTTTTTTTTCCACCTTGCACCGTTTAATACACTTTGAAAAAAACAATTGGCCGCGTATCTGCGTGCTTCGCTGCAAATCTCGTCGAAAGACGATAGTCTTCTGCCGGCCGTACTACATGAGTCCTGGTCCCATCCGCGGCCCACCCGTGATGCCTCAGACAGCGCCTCCTCTATGTTGAATCGGCCGCATCTGGCTGACATTGATAAAATAAAGGAGCGGCGCTGCGTGGGATATGGACGCCATCTGGCAGTGGCGTCGGGAAACATGAGCTTGTGCAGAACCCAGGGCCACTGCCAGGTGGCAGCACCATATTGTCGGCAGAGGGCTTTTTCGTGCATAGCGTCGCAGCCTAAGAAACACTGGGGTCTTTAGAATTACGTATCTATGTATTTTCTAGTAAAGGAACACACCACCTAATACTTACGTATTGACTTTGCGCCTCAGATATTGCGTAATATTTGCTTGTTGATCGACAATATTCACAAGTATGAACGCAGCTACCAGTCCAAGATGGCTGGGCGTTCAGCAAGTGCTTAAACTTTGGCCGGGTGGCTGAATCGTGTGACAGACAGACAGACAGACAGACAGACAGACAGACAGACAGACAGACAGACAGACAGACAGACAGACCTAAATTTCTACGTTCAAGTGTCCCAAGAAAGACTATCGTCTTTAAAAGTCACTTTCACCATTGACAAATGACAAATTCGCTATTGAAAAATTGAATTTCACCCCGCTGACAGCGACACCGACGTCATGCGCTGCACTTAATGCGACTCGACATCTTGCTGCCATGGTGGTTGTCACTATACCGTTGGTTAATCGCTATTTTAATGGCAGTTCACACTACTGCCTCGTCTTTCATGAGCATCGACGTAGACCCGGTGCTTCTCCCTATTTGTTTTACTGCGTTCGCATGACGCACTGCATATTGTAATATGTCTGAATAAATTCAAATGAAATATCAACCCAGAAAATACCGTGTAAATCTAAAATGATCGGCAACAGATTGCGAAAATGCAAAAACGCTATCGATATACTTATAAAAGATGCCGCCACCATTTCGGCAGATTTCACCACAGCACATTCTGGTCGTTGTTGCGTACCGTCATAAGCACTGGGCTCAAACCAATTTATCCTCCTTGTCTCAAACACGCGGCCCGCGGGCCGCATGCGACCCGCGGACCTTTCGCTAGCGGCCCATGGCTTCCCATGGAATAAAGTTGTGTTACTTGGCTAAATAGTACTCACATTATTTTGCAGTTAATAGCAATTATTGCAATTAATAGCGCTTTGTTCGGGTAAGCTACAGAGACGGGACTGGTCTCAAACTTTTTTTTTTTTTTTGGTCATGAGGCACCTCGTGCGGTCACTATAAGTTGAAACATCACCGTGGAACGAAACCTCTATATTTCAAAATCGGCGACCAGATTTTAGTCATCGTAGAAATCAACATCAATAGGTTTTTGAAAACCTGATGTTAAATCCCCTTCGGAAATGACCCATGTTGGGATATGGGAAATGTGTTCTTTCGAATGGCAACGTTAGGTGAAGTTTTGTTCAAATGCTCTCTACCCCCCCTCCCCCCCCTCCCCCCCCCCCCCCCCCCACCTGGACGCTCCCACCATCTTCAGTGTCCCAGTCCCTGTTGAACTAAATTTCGGGACTGCGGCCCGCTAGCTGAGGTGAGCCTGAAATGCCTTGTCTAAAGACTTAATTTTTAGTGTCGTCGAATCACTGACAGCACCTGGTGGCACCGCGGAGGTTTAAAAAGATTTTTTAAAACCTTTTTTAGGTGGCACCATGAATGTACAACCGCCAATGAGATCTTTTTTATTTCATGTTCTTTAAGCCAATCCAGGCGTTTTCCTGTGGCCTCCTTAATACCAACTAACAATCTTTTACATGGCCTACCTCTCTTATCTTTCACTTTTACGGACATTGATTTCCGCTCCATTTAACTAGTGGGTCGCGTGACGTGACAAAATAAGAAACTTTTTAGTTCCATGATATTTCCTTCGAAAGAACAATCACGATTGCTTTCCCTGATGACCTATATATTCGAGTTCGTTTCGCGGCCCGTGGAATTCTCAAAACTATATACGTCAACGCCACAGATCAAAGGAATCTAGGCCCGAATTCACAAGACCTCTTTCATAATTGCGTTTTCCAGTTGGTCATCCGGCTCCGCTAATGATATGTCCCGCATTGTTATTGGCTTAAATATTCCCTTGCGAAAATTGTTAGCGTAAGACGTTTTTGTGGATACGGGCCCTGACACTTTCTTTCTATCGTATTTCCGCAAAGTGCGCGACTTGCACCCGTACATTATCACCTTATTCTGCTGCCACATTTTAATAAGCCCGCTTGAGACGCTAATGTATTCAGTGACATAGGTCTTTTTATTCTCTCTCTCTCTCTCTCTCTTTTTTTTTTTTTTGCCCGAGCGTACTGTGCAAGTACGTATAGTACTCTATGTGAACATTAGGAGGTATCCCCATACTCGTACTCAAACTCTCAAAAAAGACTACGGAAAGAAACGCACGAAACGTGTGCCCACGTCTCTGACGAGATCCAGAGAGAATGGCATACCGTCCTCGAAAGGAGAGTACAAGAACGAAAGGAGGAAGGGCACGAAGGTTAAGCAGGCATGCATTTCGGGCTGCGCACCGCGCTTGCTGACGAGTAGAAGGCCTGGACAGCAGAAACAAAGGACAGAGCAGAGCGCTTAGCTTGGAGGGGGCGCAACACGCGGACAATTCGGACGCACGGTGGACGGCGGCACGGCGGCGAGCGTCTATAAGCGGCCCCACTCAGGTCCATTAACAGTAGGTGTCTCTCAGCACCGTGCTGTCCATTCACCTCTCCCGTCTTCTGCGTTGTTGTTTCTATCTGTTCCAAAGAATGAAGTCACACCGACTCTCCCTTTAAGCGGGCACCGCGCTGCTTCTCGTCCTTGCCCGCGTATTGCTTCCCGGGTCGCATCCACCGGCTTGGGCTTCCGTAAAAGGTCGGCCCGCCGTCCGATCGGTTGCACGCTCACGGGGCAGTTCGAAGCTGGCCGGCAGGCCGGCAGTGCGGTAAAAGGAGGTGATGGTAGGCCTCGCGCAGTTGCGGATCGTCCGCGTGCGGCGCTGCGAGCGGCTTTCTTTTCAGCGAGACTGGTCCGAGGCTGCAGCGGTGGGTCTTCAACACAGCGCCCGTCCTTGTTCAGGTGACGTTGACGCGACTGAACCAGAGAGAAACACGGCACCGATGCTATTGTCCCGCCTACCTGACCAGCTGTCATCGCCACTGTCAAATGGGGTTTTTAATTATCGCTACGCAGGCAGTCAGGCTAGCGAGAGAGAAGTTTAAATGATAACTGGAGAAGGAAAAGAGAGATAGATGGGGAGAGAAAAGAAAAACGCCAGGCCTGCGCGGAACGCGCAGCGCAGTCACAGCGTAAGCTGGTGGAGCGGCCTGTACAGAATGCTGCAAGCTCTCTGTACTGCTAGTACAGTTGCGAGGTACGCACAACGCAATAAATCATGACTTTACGAAGTAGCGAAGCACCCACTACGAGTTTCTAAGGCAATACGCGCACCTGCGTAGCTGCACGCTGCTTTTGCGACGGCTGATGATGATGAGTATGCTAAGCCCCGTTTTAATAGGTGGGAAGCTTTAAAACCACCCACTCGTTGCGCAAATCACATGACGTGGCGTTTGCTACGATTCTGCTACTGTCACGCTGTATCACATCTGCCAACGCGATTCGCGTCATACATGACGCTTCTATAGATTCCTTTTCCGAAATAATTTCGAGCACTGGCGATGCTTCGTCCTAAAAACTTGCTTGCCACACAGAAAGCATGGGTTTGAATTCGCCTCGAACCCTGCTCTTATTTTTTCTTTTTTTGTTTCACCTAAGTGTTCACGATAGCTGCGACGAACACCGGCGGCGGCGGCGGACAACTTCGCCACCAAAATCGGCCGTTGTTGTGGGCTCATAACGGCTTACGCTGTGCTGTAAAAGTGGATCGGTAGCAAGACAGACATTCGGTTTGTTAACGCGTATATACTGAGCGATGGGGGGAGGGATCTAGAAAAATAAGAAAGGCTAAAGAGAGAAACGTGTCAGCCTATAGCGCCAGGCCAAGCGAGTTACAGCCAATTGGTACGGTGTGGGCTGAAAGAGAGTGAGAATAAAACAATGTCTTCGCACACTAACAAGAAAATTTAACGTGTATATAGACGCAAACGTTGTTTACAGAGTTCGATTGAAAGCTGTATATCTCCCGGAAATGGTACAGATTTTTTTTTCTCTTTTTTTTTTGTGTGTGTGTGCGTGCGAATCTGTGTGTGTGTTGCGCGGTTGGGGGGGATGGGGGGAGCACAGTTCCAAAAGAGACACAAAGAATGTTATTTGGTAATAAAACGCAGGCTTTTTTTTTTTTGTTCTTTGTTATCGTGGCGCGACACTTCAGATTATTGTTTTCGGGAGCCGTAATACCGACGGACGACAATTCTGACCCCCCTCTAGAGGAAGGGAGACTCGCAAGTTTCTTCTCGTTCGTCGACGCTTCGATTTCAACGGCGAGCCGAACGGTACCGTTAAAACGCGCACTCGAAAGAGCCTGCAGCCCGCCTCGTTTCGTGACGAGAGGGCATGTTGTTAGCCTTTACTATAACGGCTGCTCAGAATATTGCTGCTCGTAAAAAGCTCGTAAAACAAGGGGGGAAGTGCTAGGCGCTTCAGAACGTGCGTCGCTTTTTCTCTTCCGTCTCCCTGACCCCGACTTCTGCCGCCGTTTCGTCAGCCTGCACCCCACTGCATTAGCACACGCTCTTTTGTTGTTCAAGAACTGCGCGCATATGAATAGGCGGGCTACATCGTAGCCGGCTACTCTAATACATATTTAAAAAGCTTCGACTACCCCTTTTACCCATAAAAGCATATACTCGTTTCGCGAACAAACAACACACTATAAGTCAGAGGTCTCAAACTCACCACGAAATTTAGACCAGTACGGGCCGGACAGCGAAAGTTGTAACCATGTGGAGGGGGGGGGGGGCTCGAGTTTGAACGAAATGTCGCCCAACGTTGTCGTTTGAAAGAACGCCTTTCCCATATCGCATGTATGGGTCATTCATGAAGGGGACTTGGCGTCAGGGTTCCAGAAACATATCCATACATATGTACAGAATGACTAAAATCTGGACTCAGTAAAGTAAATATTTGGGCGAGTTGGTGCTGGTTCATGATACAGAGGGGCGCGATAATACAGTACACAAAGAAAAAGGACACGGGACGAGCGCGTCGTCCCGTGTCCTTCTTTTTATTTGTGTACCGTATCATCGCGCCCCTCTGTTTAGTTTAAAATCTGGACGCTGATTCTCAAATATAGGCATCTCGTTCCACGGTTATGTCTCAACACATGGTGACCGCGCGGGGTGCCTCAATAAAAAAAAAAAAGAAATGTTTCAGACAAGTCCCGTCATTGCAGCTTACCCGCAGAAAGCGTTATTAACCGTAATAGGGGAGAAAATAACGCGAGTACCATTCATCAAAAACACAAAACTTTATTCCTTGTGATGCCGCGGACCGCGAGCGAGAAGTCCGCGGGCCGCGTGTTTGAGACCACTGCACCAAGTCTACAAGACCATCCGTGCATGGTAGTCTATAGAAACTGAAGTCTGTTGCAGCTAAGTTTGAGGATCCGGGTTTGATCTCCAGCCATTTCTACGGCGCTAAATGTGAAAGGGGAAAAAAACGCGTACTCAGACTTAAGCGCACGTTAAAAAACCCCTTTGTGGTCTAAATTAATCCGACGTCCGACACTTCGGCCTGCCTCCTAATCCCGTCGTCGTTTCTGCACGTAAAACTCCACAATTGAAAACTACAAGGAAAAACACAAAACAAACAAAAAATAACAGGAGAAGTGACCAATATGCACATTGGCCAAAGTTCAGGTGAACGAAACTGTTCACATGGATCGCCTAAAACCGTACCACGAACCACTTGTTCTTACGAGCCCTTGAAACACCTAATTGGCTGCGTCTTCAGCGAGGGGGAAAGATGTAATGAAGAAGAAGTGTACCCTGAAGAGCTCGGCAGCCGGATCGTCAGCGCAGGAGAGGCTCGTGCTGGACGTTGTTGGTGTTCACGCTAGCTAGGCCTAAGATCCTACACTGTCTCACAATACAGTATCTGTTGACGAGAACGAGTCTCAGCTCTTTATTATAGAAGGAACATCAGAGAGGGGAAAGGCAGAGATGTTAACCAGTCTATAATAGCTGGTAATATGCTACACTACATTGAGGAATGGGATAGGGGTGTTGGAAAGTTAGAGTCGAAGAGTGAGAAAAAAAGAGAGGGGAGCACACACACGCAAAGTCACACTCCTCACAGTAACAATATCGCCACTGGTCTATGGCCAGCGGTGCTAGACTGCTGTCCTCATGAATTTTAGCAGTGATTTTGTCGCTTTCATTCCGCGATGACTTCTGAGGACGACATTGCAAAATGGTTGCTGCCGACATCGGTCTGTGGTCGAGGTGAACTAGCGCAATTGCGAGTGATTGTCTCTGCAAATTGTGGCGAGGACAGTCGCAGAAAATCTGTTGCAATGTCTCCCCCCTGCCACTTGGCACAAAGAACGTTGTCCAGCCATTTCGATGCGGAAGGAAAATGACTGCGTGAAAACCATTCAGCCGTAACCGGCACAGGAGAGTGGCCTCTTTTCAGTGGAGTCCACTTGGCATCTGAAAACGAAGTAAAGAGTTCGGATGGCGGATGGCGGATTGTTCAATAAAACACTATACTATGCCTGGAACTCACGATTGTCCATTTTATGGGGTCACTTCACCTCAGACCACAAACAATGCGTTCATAAAATGTAGCCCTTCGATCAATTTAAATTAAGTATTGTGTGTAAGCAAATCCCGCGAGGCGTCTTCCAGTACATATCTGTTTGCCGGGGCAAGGACCCTTGTCCAAGTATTTGCCGCGAGAGAAAAAGATGGTTTTTTTTCCAAATTGCTTAATTATCTCGCAATTAGCCATTGACAGTCTATGAGCAAGTGCTGCGCATGCGCATAGCTCACTGATTTTACCAACTGCAAGACGGTACTATATCCACATATGTGCGTCCATGTTTAGCCCCGTAATACTAGTTCCACATGGTCACATAAAGCGGCATTAACTTCCTGATTCCGCGGAAAATTTATGGATTGTATAAGTGCCGGCGTTTCCGTTTGATGCACTAGTTCTCGATGGTGAAGCCTTGCGTGATGTTTGTTTTTTGTTGCATTTTCATATGTTTCCTTTTATGAATCCCCCCACCCCATGCCTAAGGCCTCATATGAGAGGCTGGCAGTACGTATGAAATAAATAACTAAATAAATAAATAATACTTTGCGCTTTAAGGCCATGTGCATAATGCAACACGCCGAGCCTAATGTCATTCGCCTTATTGTCATTAACTGCATTATGCGCTCGCCGAAACTCATTCGACTGCGATGCGCATGCTGTCGACGCCTTATGTCGCTGTAAAACTGAAGTATAGCTGAAGTAGTTTGAAAGAATGTCTGTCATGTAGAAAAAAAATATTTTATAGATGCCTCTCAACAACAGCGCTCACTGCAGAAGTTGGAGAACTTCTTCGGGTCGGCGTTGCAACGTTCTTATTCTATGATACCTTTGTATCTGCGACATGCCCGTAGACAGGAAGGGGGGGGGGGGTTCCCTAGTTCCCCCCCCCCCCTTAAAAAAATGGGATGGAAGGGGGTTTTTAACCGAGAATAATGAAAATACGGGTTTTTCACGGCGTTCGACAGGGGGGGCCCTCCCTGGAAAAATTTCCTGGCTACGGGCCTGATCTGCGAGGTTGTGCGGACGTCTGTCCAGGTTGGTTCCGTGTCGTTGCACTGCTGCGCTCTATTGATTTATTCGCCCTCTGTTGAACTACTGATGCTTCCTAAACGTAAGCGCTAGCCTGCCGTATTCGATAAAAATTAAGGCAGTTTCGCACTGGTGGTGGCAAGCCTCCTCTCTTTCTTTCTTGTTCTCTTTTCCAGTTTTTTCTGCGTTTTTTTTTTCTTTTTATTCCAATTTATTTCTATTTTTCTTCCTTTTTTTTCTTTCTTTCTCTCTCTCTCTTTCTATTTCTCGCTTGCTTCCTCTTTTCAAATTTTTATCCCTGGTTTTGCCTGCGTAACGCCAAGCGACGACATCATACGACAGCCCGGGTCCCTAAAGTGCTCCACACTAAATATCATCATCAAGGCGCTCGGAGAACAAGAGGAAGAAGACTTCTTTTTGGCGCGAGCGTGCGCTCAGTATGCTACAGATGACTATTCTACATGTGGTTTTGCCTGCGTTACGCCAAGCGACGACGACAGCATACGACAGCATACGACAGCATACGACAGCCCGGCGTCCTAAAGTGCTCCGAGCTCAAAAGTTGGCTTCTCCACGCAGCTCAGTTGCCTGGCAGTAGAGCTTTTGCATATTTGCAGCATAGTATCACGGTGGTAGAAGAGTATTCTACCACCGTACATAGTACGCTCATTTCTCCATTTCAGTAGTCTTGAAGGCAGGCTAAACTTGCAAATGCATATTAGATGCGAAGCATCTTATGCTCGGGGCTCTGTCCGTCCCTCCCGCGTCCCGCGTCCGGCCACTTTCATGAAGTAGGGAAGCACCCATTATGCGATCCAGAACACTGTAGTAATATGAAGGCCGTCATCCACTACTACAGCCATCAGAGTCATGGCCGAGAGCACAGAGAGGCTGCTTAGCAATGGCTAGGCAGGTGGTGTCTGTCGCCCAGGTTGACCCCATTCCTTGATCTTGCTTGCATGTGTTTGGAGGGGGCTTAGTCCGTCCCTCCTTCCCGCGTCCCACACCACCACAGCGCATGCGCGTCCCCTCCCCCCTCTCTCTCCTACGCTCACCCCCCTTTCTCTCCTCTAGGAATTCCTCTACTCTACGGAGCGGCCCCCCGCGTCCCACATCGCATGCGCGTCCCCTACCCCTATCCTCTGCTACGCTCACCGCCTTTCTCTACTCTAGGAATCATCCACTCAACGGAGCGGCTCCGGCGTCCCACAGCGCATGCGCTTCCTTTCCCCCCTCTCTCCTCTAGGTATCCTCTACTCTACGGAGCGGCTCCGGCGTCCCACAGCACATGCGCGTCCTCTCCCCCTCTCTCCTCTAGGAACCCTCTACTCTACGGAGGGGCTCCCGCGTCCCACACCCCCCACAGTGCATGCACGTCCCCTCTCTCTCCTCTCCTACGGTCCCCCCCCCCGTCCCCTCCTCTAGGAATCCTCTACGGAGCGGCGCGCACGACAGGTGGTGTGACCGCTGCATACTCAGCAGGGGGGTGCCACGGTATACGTCGGTATAAAAATGACGGAGTGCGCGTGCCTCATTCTCTCTCCTGTCCGCGATGAGCGCCCGGAGCGCTGCCGTGAAATGAGAGCGGCGATGTTCCTCCCGCTCAAGCTAATTATCTCCCCGCTGCTTCGCATCCACACATGGTTCCCTTTAGCGGGAGATAGGGAATTTTAGATGCGAAGCATCTTATGCTCGGGGCTCTGTCCGTCCCTCCCGCGTCCCCCGTCCGCCGTCCCGCGTCCGGCCACTTTCATGAAGTAGGGAAGCACCCATTATGCGAACCAGAACACTGTAGTAATATGAAGGCCGTCAACCACTATCACAGTCATCAGAGTCATGGCCGAGAGCACAGAGAGGCTGCTTAGCAAGGGCTAGGCAGGTGGTGTCTGTCGCCCAGGTTGACCCCATTCCTTGATCTTGCTTGCATGTGTTTGGAGGGGGCTTAGTCCGTCCCTCCTTCCACGTCCCACACCACCATAGCGCATGCGCGTCCCCTCCCCCCTCTCTCTCCTACGCTCACCCCCCTTTCTCTACTCTAGGAATCCTCTACTCTACGGAGCGGCCCCCCGCGTCCCACACACCCTACAGCGCATGCGCGTCCCCTCTCTCTCCTCTCCCCGTCCTGTCCTCTAGGAATCCTCTACGGAGCGGCGCGCACGACAGGTGGTGTGACAGCTGCATACTCCGCTGGGGGGCGCCACGGTAGTTCCGCGGTATGAAAATAAAGGAGCGCGCGCGGCTCATTCTTTCTCCTGTGCAGCGCCGCGATGAGCGCAGGGACCGCTGCCGGGAAATGAGAGCGGCGACGTTCCTCCCGCTCAAGCTGATTATCTCCCCGCTGCTTCGCATCCACACATGGTTCCCTTTAGCGGGAGATGGGGTAGTTTTTTTTATTTATTTTAACGCGATAGCGTTAAAGAGCTCGTTTCGCAGAAATTCCGGCGTCGGCGTCGGTGTCGGCGTCGGCGTCGTTGGTTGTGAGCGAAAAATCATCATCTTGTCCATGACCGAAAAATCGAGAAAGATGCAAATAAAATAAATAATAGAAATTTCCGGGTCCGAATGAGTATCGAACCCAGGCTGGCTGCGTGGCAAGCAGGTGTTCTACCACACAGCCACGCTTCTGCTCGGGATTATATATAAAATAACTTCCTCTGCTTGGAAATGCAGTGAAAATAACTCGTGCTTTACAAACACACGCGTCCTGTATACAGGCGTCACCATACAACATGTAATATCGCCGTAATATTGCGTGGTACAAGCGCACCTTGCCATCGGGACGTAAGGAGATGTGAATATCATAACGACATTGTGGTTCAAAGCCGTCCACTTATTACAAAAGGCACACACGTTACTGCGCGTATTCCCTTAAGACCACGTAGTGGGTGAATAGCAACTTCGAAAACATTTCCCGCATTTGCCGCGCATAATTGCTCGTGGTTTAAAGCATGCTACGCATTACATAGTGTGCACTAAGGGATTGAAGTACGGACTAGGGGACAGGATATCGCTATCGCGTTCAACTCTTAAAGGCGAAGCTTAAGGGTCCCGCCAATTTTTTTCAGAACTCTGGTGAACGAGCTACGGGACGCGGCATCATCCAATGGCTTTCTGTACTCAAAAAGACTTCAGGCGAAGAAATAGCACTTCCTCTCTGTTTCTAAAAATAAATGTTTATTCATCCACCTACTAAGTTATTACTCTGAAATTACCCACTTCAGAGGTCGTGGTTATCGACTTTATCGGGACTAATGTCAATAAATTTCGACGAGCGGCCGGTCCACAAAATAATGTATATCATTCAGAAGCTTACGGGATATACGAATGTGCTTTTGAAGTTTTGAAGAGCAACCAGGACGTGGGTTCGATTCCAGATAACTGCGTTCACATTTATATCAGAGCGAAATGCAAAAGCACCCAAGAACTTGCATTTACGTATGCGTTAAAGAGGACAGGATAATCAAAATTAATCCAGATTTTTTTCGTTACGATGTGCCTAATGATCATTTCGTGGTATAAAACGTAAAAGCTCAGAGTCCCTTTTTATTTATTTCAGTTCCCATATACCTACTCCAAACCTGCACGAACGACGCCATAGTACCGTATTTCCTCGATTGTAACGCGAGGGTCGACTTAAGGTAGCGAAAATCTGGGGGAAAAAGCTCGCCTAACATTCGAGTAAATACGGTACTGACAAGCGATATCCAGTGCTGTTTAATGTGATCTGTGTCTATTTTTCTCATTTATAACTTCTCGCATTCTATTCGCTCACCCCAAAACCCGGTGTAGGGGTAGCAAACCGAATATTTTTTTTCTGGTTAATGACAAAAGCGCAACCACATTTCCCACCATATACTATAACTTATCTTGGTGGAAAAAGCGCACTGACCGTCAAGGACTCAAGAAAGGAAAGAACGAAGATACCTTCCCTTATTTAGTTCTTGACTCCATGTCTAGTAAGTTTTTCCACGTAGATGAACACATACCAATTAGCTCAAATTTCTGCATTAGTAACAACTTGATGAGGGCTAGTTGGTTCATATTTGAGCAAAGAAAGTAACAGCGCTTGTCCCGTGGTCTTCGTTTCTTCATCGTCCTTGTTCCTTTCGCGCTGTTACTTTCTTTGCCTAAATTTCTGTTTTCTTGCATTATAACTATATGATTGCGTGCGACGTATTGAATGACAGGTGCTTGCTGCGTAAGTGTGCGAGGTGGGTACTGTTTTCTTTCCTTGTATCCTTCTCATCGTTCACTGCCCCTTCCCAAGTGGAGGGGAACCAACTGGACCAATCTATCCCTTTGTGTGTGTATATATTGCCACGCGCGTTTCTTATTTTCACTTTGCTCTATTCGGTTCTTCGCCCTCAAAGTCTGTCAGCAATGCTCAGCGCAAACCGCGCCTGACTGTTCTAGAAGCTTCGCGATTACTGTAGATCGTTTTGTTAAGATTGCGCGCAAGACGCGAACACTCTAGCTTATTCCAGAGCTTGTGCGGCAACGAGTGATAAGACTGGAATATTCTATGACGCACGTATAAATGCCGACGCGCTTCACCGCTTGCCAGTTGATCGACGGCCGACGCTCTGCTCGCCGCTATCAGTGCCAGCGTGTATTGCTGTAATCTTACTTTCTGTTTACCGGCCACAAGTTCGGCCTAATAAACAGTTTCATCTTGGACACGTCGCCTGCTGCCTTCGTCGACGTCATACCCACGTGACATCTGGTGGAGGTGCTGCTTCGTTCATGTACCGGACACCCCCGTCAAGCCGTGAACCCAGCCCCACCCGCGAGGGAGACGTCGACACCAACCACGACCAGCGAGTTAGCCGTAGGCAGCAAGGTCTACATCCGGAGTACGGTCCTCTACCTGACAAGACTAGGAAGACCAAGGCCATGACCTCGACTGCAGCAACGATGACTGCCGCTGCGCCACAGCCAGCGATCGTAATGCAGCAGCCAAGGGAGCCACCGACTTTCCGTGGATCATCGTTCGAAGACCCTGAGACCTGGCTGGAGACATACGACCGAGTGGCCACCCTAAACCACTGGGACCCGGAAGAGAAGCTGCGTCGCGTCTACTTTTACCTGGAAGACGCGGCAAGGACCTGGTTCGAGAATCGGGAGTCTGCGCTTCAAACCTGGGATCTTTTCCGCGGCACATTCCTGGACACGTTCAGGAGCATCGCCCGCAAGGAAAGAGCCGCGACGTTGCTGGAGACGAGGGTGCAAGACGAGGGTGCAACAACGCCATACAAGTTGGTCTACGGAAGGAACCCGGCAACGACGCTCGACGCCATGCTGCCCAACGTCGCAGATGAAGAAAACCTCGACGTCACCGTCTACCTACAGCGCGCCGAAGAAGCCCGACAACTCGCCCGCCAGCGCATCAAGAATCAGCAGACAACCGACAGCCGCCGTTACAATCTTCGACGACGCTGTGTGGAATACCAGCCCGGCGACCGCGTTTGGGTGTGGACGCCGATACGCCGACGCGGACTCAGTGAAAAACTTCTTCGGCGATACTTCGGGCCATACAAGGTGCTTCGACGTCTCGGTGCTCTGGACTACGAGGTCGTTCCGGACGGCATTGCTAACTCCCAACGGCGTCGTGTGCGACCTGAAGTCGTCCATGTCGTGCGCCTCAAGCCGTATTACGCGCGTTAGCGGACCTGAGGACTTCACTTATTGCTTTATTGTTGTACTTTCTTTCTTTGTTGTTGTGACTTATTGTTGCATGCATTTTTTCCCATGTTCTGTTTTAAGCATCGGGCCGATGCTTTTTCAGAGGGGGGGGCATTGCCACGCGCGTTTCTTATTTTCACTTTGCTCTATTCGGTTCTTCGCCCTCAAAGTCTGTCAGCAATGCTCAGCGCAAACCGCGCCTGACTGTTCTAGAAGCTTCGCGATTACTGTAGATCTTTTTGTTAAGATTGCGCGCAAGACGCGAACACTCTAGCTTATTCCAGAGCTTGTGCGGCAACGAGTGATAAGACTGGAATATTCTATGACGCACGTATAAATGCCGACGCGCTTCACCGCTTGCCAGTTGATCGACGGCCGACGCTCTGCTCGCCGCTATCAGTGCCAGCGTGTATTGCTGTAATCTTACTTTCTGTTTACCGGCCACAAGTTCGGCCTAATAAACAGTTTCATCTTGGACACGTCGCCTGCTGCCTTCGTCGACGTCATACCCACGTGACAATATATATATATATATATATATATATATATATATATATATATATATATATATATATATATATATATATATAATGCATGTGTGTGTGTGTCCAATCAGCATTGACCGATATTTCTTCCTTAAATCATGTGAAGTAAACAAATCGAAAGATAAGCGACAGCTAGGACGAGCAGTTCCGATATGTTAGACATGAATGCGTAAACATAGTACCGCAAAGAACAATAACACAAAATGAGAACAAAAGTACAAAGCCATGTCCGACGTCAATAACAAAATTTCACTACACTATCGAATCAAGTCCGTACATCACCAACCCACACGCACCGACCCCCCACACACGCGCACACACACGAAAAGGTAATCAAAAACTACAATAACAATATCATGTACTGATAATGTAAACGCACAAAAATAATTTTAAATTCTCATTAGCTATACGGTCCACAAAGGATTTATCCCTTCACTGCCTGCGAGAAAATCTCCCAGAGCTTTAAGGTACAATCACTGTTTGTTCAGGCACGACCAGCGTCCAAGCATTCAGCCGTAAGAGAAATAACGTTTCTTTGCTTCGCAAATGTAATCCTCCAGCGCCAGGGAATAACGGCGAACGGGTTGTTCCAGTTTATCTCGACGCGGAAGTGTCTCTGCTGCGTTAGAGGGTTATAAAGCCCTCAGAGATCGGCGTCGCGCTTGTAAAACAAAAAAAGTGACACGGTCCGTTATGCATTTGCCTATTTGCCTAAGACTACTGGAAGGCGAAAGCCATGGCTCTTCTTTTTCATCTCAGCCTATCGTATTGATCCCAGCCCGAAAGCTTGCCGCACTCAACGTGGTTGTGCACTGGCTCCGAGATCTGAGGAATCAATAGCTCTCTGCACCTCACGTGGTTTCGCGTTGCCTCCGTGATCGCCCCCTCCTCCCCTTTGAACAAGCCACAATGTCATGTGAGGACGTCACAATTTTTGGTGATCGGGACGCATTGTGACTTCATAGAGTGACGTCATCCACATTGGGGTGACTTTTTGCTTCACTCATGTTGACACAAAAGGGGTAACTGATACACACGTAAACACCAGACCCACGCACAGGCCCAGACTTGCAACTAACTTTTATTTCACACAGACCACCTATAATGAAGTACATTTCGCAGAAACCATCACCGCACATGCTCTTTTCAGATAGGTATCATCACAAAAAAATCTGAGCAACCATAAGACGTCATCTTAACACCGGTCCTCGATAAACCTCATCTCTGCGCTATGCAAAAACACCGTTGAAATGTACTTATAGGTGGACTGTGTGAAATAAAAGTTAGTTGCAAGTCTGCGCCTCTGTGTGTGTGTGTGTGTCTGGTTTTTACGTGTGTGTCAGGTAGCGCAGTTACCCCTTTTGTGTTAAGATGCGCCAACTCGCCCAGCAACAAGTTCTTCTAAACTCATGTTGACACCGACGCCGATGGTAACATTTCGCGTTTAATCAGGAATCTAATGGTCTGGCCTTAATATCCTGATCTGATTGGTCACTGCCCGCCACGGTGGTCTAGTGGTTACGGTGTTCGACTGCTGACCCGAAGGTCGCGGTGTCCGGGAGTTGCACTTTCGATGGAGGAGAAAATGCTAGAGGCCGGTGTATTTCGATTTAAGTGCACGTTAAAGAACCCCAGATGGTCGGAAACTTCCGGAGCCCTCCCCGACGGCGTCCCTCATAATCATATCGTGGTTTTGGGGACCTTAGATTCCAACGATTACCGCAAAAAGGTAATTAATTAGACATTCGTAAATTCGCAAAATTGGATAATTCGGACGTGTGCTTTGGTCCCGGCCATCATACGCACTGTTCAGTGACATCAAGTTCTCGTTAATTCGTTCGCATTTGGACGCAACCCGGTTAATTAGGACAATCCTCAGGAGCACGCCAAGTGCGAAGCGCCGCGAGTGTTCGACGCAAAGGAACAAAACCGGCGTTCGCGGACAGCCGGAACGTCTGTGGGCTTTCTGAAAGGCGCGGTCCGCCATCCACAATCGCGTTGTTGGTACGTAATAAGGTGTGACTTCAGAGCACGTTTCGGCTTCAGACACGGAGGTCTTCAGCTGCGGTCACATCGCGAAGACGCGAATGACGAAAATTGCGCTTATATATATACACTGCTCTTTTACAAGGTAAGTGCTGGATTTACGTGTTCCTCAAGCAAATGAACGCCCGTTGATGTATTAGACATTTCTTAATTGGTTTCTTGGTGCTTTCGATCATTTGGCATTCGGTTATTTTGAACAGTTTTTTTTTTTCGGTCCTGTGAGAGAGAGAGAGACTCTTTATTAGCCGGCGTCTATACAGCGCTGACATGCTACTCTGTATAGGGATGGGGAAGGGGACTAAAATATTTCAGAAGAGAGGGAAGAAAAGAATGAGAAAAAGAATATCAACAAATAAGAAATGTGCATGTGAACCTGATAAAGGTATTTACAATGACGGTGTCAGGTAAGTTAAGATTTTCCTACGGGACTTATTCGATCATTAGAGCCTTTCGACTAGGCCAATTTCGGACAGGTAATTGGCAGGTCCTGTGAAATCCGAATTAACAAGCTTTTACTGTGTGATGATCGGTCGCTGAAGCCCGCGTTCTTGGGGGTGAAGCAGTGCTATCAGGCACGTTCCGAAAAGCCTATCGGAAAAGTGTGTCGCTTATTCTCTTCATTTATACTTTAACGAGTGCCAGCATGCGCTCACACCCCGACGTCTGCTGTCACACTTGAGGTGGGTAATCGGCGAAGTGAATCCGGCGCGCAGGAAGCGAAGCGCGTGTGCCACATTCGCACGCAGTCGTCGATTCATCCCATCTGCCGTGCGGTCAGTGCGGAACGACGCCCCACCTGGGGAGCTAAAAAAGAAAGAGAAAAAAGAGGCTTCGGAGATTTTCTTCGACTGTGGACTCATTTATTTTGACAATGAACAGGTTCTCTCGCTGTTATGGAAACCGCGATATGTACTGGAGAACTACATCTCGGGGGAAAAATTAAATAAAGTGAAAACTTCCGACAGAAGGAGCTTGAGTTGCTATCAGTGCATGTACGCACGATACCATCGCTGGACTCGGATCAAATCTATCTGTATACATATCTGTTAATTAAGGCGAGAACCTTGCATGCCTTATTAAACGCGAGAATCGACCATCAGCGTTGACACGAGATATGAAGAAATCATTAGACTATGTCACCATACGACATCATCATCATGATGCCACGTCATCATGATGCCACAGATCGCCACAGAAAGAGAGAGGAGCAAGGAAAGAGAGAACCAAAGAGAAACAAAGAAGGCTGCCCAGTTTCGCACTTCCTTCAGGCTTGGCACCACTAGTGTGAAGCTGCCTTTAATGTTTTCTTCAGTCACGGTTCTTCAGATGTATTCGAGTATGGTCTTCATAACTTTTGTTATACTGCCCCCCTCCCTACCAGTACTAAGTGTGCGATTAGCTGGCGGATATTTCCGTATGACTAATATGCCGTGTTCTAGACCGTCTCCGCATCGTTCAGATACTCGGGCGTGGAAAGAAATAAAAAAAAATAAAGTACCGATGTAATGTTCAGCCTCAACATGCGTGAACACAGCTGGTTCCATGTGCTTCCTGGGAAGTATCCTCGTTATAATTAACAGCTAACACCGGTTGCTAGAGGACCTCTTGAATCGATGTTTTCCACGGCGCCAGACCCGTATGTTTTTCAAGTCCCCATCGGCACTGGGGTAAATGGTTTGTGTCCACAGAGACGCTGTTTGCTTCTTCAGAACCTTCAAGAAAGTTACCTCCTCCAAGTCTTCCAGGCCGTACCAGTTGATTTAATTCGGCTTAACCGAATTAGCAGATCCCTTTAAGCTGACTTGCTTTTTTTTGTGCATTCAATCTAATTACAAGCTAGCCAGAAGTTAGTTCCTCATATAGAAAAGTTTTGCTTGTACAGTTTCATCCTGACGGGGCTAATTGTACACCAAACCATACTCCTTGACTGTGAACTGCATGCCATGTATGCTTTAACATGTTTAATATGTTTAACGTAACACAGGTAAACTCATCCGTTTGTCACGGGCGCCTTCTCTCGCTGCTAAAGTGTACAGAAAAAAAAGTAGACAGAGAGAGAAAGCATAGCCATGTATAGTATAATATAGCAAGGGTTGGGCGTTAGGTAGGTGGTGGGGCTTGTCCAATTTCTGTGGCACATACCCGCTAGGCTAGTTATTAAAGCAGAGCTGTTACGCCCGAGGTAGGCCGTGTGTCGTAGATAGAAAATTATCATCATTATGAAACATAGACATAGAAAGAAAAATAGAAAATAGAAAGAGAAGAAAGAGAGAAAAAGATAGAATGACAGAAATATACAGGGAGCGAATGCATAGCCTTTTTTAGTATAGTACAGCAAGGGCTGGACCGGGGGTGAGTAGTGGGGCTGGTCCGATTTGAAGGAGATGTTGGACGAAGCCGTTCCCAACTAAAGCGGAAGATAATGAAAGCTAAATAGATTGCCAGATTGGTTTCACAATGTCCAAGTGCAGCATATGTTGCTTTTACTAAAGAAGAACTTCTTTTCTCGCGCATGAGGGTCACAGGTGACGTAGGCAATCATTTTTGTTACGTATTTATCGTTATTTCTTTGTCACGTCTCCTTTCTAATATGTTGCTTCCTTCAATAAATTACAGTTCTTAGTCAGCGCTTCGTCGGCCGTGTCTTCTCTACTGTCCGCGTTTCTAAGAGCGAAGCTCTTAAAGGTCGAATTTTAAAACGTCAGATGTCCGCAAAAAACCCTCCGCCCCGTTGCTTATCATCCGCGCCCACCGACGGAGACAGTCCGCGCAGCCGCCGCGCCGAGGTTGCCCGCCGCGCGAGCCGAGCACGAGCGACGAAAGGCCCACGCTTCAACCGGGGGTGCCAAAGCCAGCTTTGCTCGTTAGTTATGGCGCTGGAGTTTGGACATTCTTGCATGGTCTGTGACAGGCTGTGCTTCGACTCTACTTTGTCTACGCCAAAGAAAGACCTAGCATCTGCCAAGAAGGCCACGTTAAACACTAAGGTAAACCAGCTTCGCTGCCTCTTAAGCTTTACACGGCTAGCGCAAACTTCTCCCTTTTTTTTCTGCGCTGTAAAAACCTCGACATCTCTTGCAATTAACTACGTCGCATTCATATAGGTACACCGCGAGTAATCGTTGATTAAAGCCGAATTCGGTCTTTAATCAACGGTCACAATTGTACCTCGTCGACCGCGGCTTGGTGGCGCGTTTGCGAAAATCCATTGCCTTCCGCGTCGCTGTGGAAGACAATGCTGCATTGTGATCACTGCGGAAGCGAGGAAACTATCGATCACGTTCTCTTGCCGCTGTCTCAGTCGCCGTTGCAGCGCACACAGGCGGTCGCTCGCGTCTCGGTCTCCCCCTCCCGTCCCGACGACAAGACCACTTTCGCGGCAGACAATTCCGGAATGCCGCCCTAATCAGTCGTCGCACCAGAAGTCGGTCAATGCACCATCGAAGTTTGTTTTTTTTCTTGCGTGAAAGTGGCCCATTAGAGAGACTATAATTATCCCTTTGTTCTCCTTTTCATCTTTCTTCTTGCGCGCCCGCTTTATCTGTACGCTATTCTTTACGCATTTCTTCCGTTTTCGCTCCTGCTGTGTGGGGTGGAAAATCGTACGCTTCTCTATTGATTAAACTCCCTGACTGTTCTCTCATTTCTCTTTTTTTTTCTTTCACTCTCTTCATTTCTCTCTCTCTCTCTCTCCTTTCTGTTCGAAATACAATTGTACACGTTCGCAGCATTTGTAGTGTACCATGAAGTTGTGTAGTGCATTGTATTGTATCATGTGTATAGTGCCGTAACGTGTATGTTGACCGCAGGAGAAACGTTTTTCACAAAGCTGCACGTGTTCTCCCCTCCAACAACAACAAAAAAACACGCCTTCGTGAATGGGGAGAAAGTCCGCCTTTTAGCATGAGGTGAATTGTAGACTTTGTCATATTATCAGTGACACTATGAAACACCGATTTGTTTGGGGGTTTTATAACAAACTTTTTTTTTTGTTTTCAACTATATGTTGTTCATGAGATGTTGGCGCTTTTATATTGCGCCGGCTGCTCCTTTTCACGGATGATCGAATTCACGAAAAATCGCAACAACGAAAAGAAAATTACGCAAAAACGCGCCTACAGAAGGCATGCATTTCTCGAAAGCCAGTCAAGCCATAAAAAAACCATATAAGCACAAAATCCATTCACTTGGCAACACGAAAAAAATACAGTACGGTCACATAACACTGTAGTTCACATAAAATGCAGTCGCGCGAACAGCCGGATATCGTGGAAATAACGCTACACAGAAAGTCCAGTCACATAACAACATTAAAATTGGATAAGTTCAGTCCACAGGGATACGGATTAACTTTACGCAAGCGTATCTTATTTTTCACGAAACATTCAACAGCGAACTGTTGAAAAAATAACTAACGATCGTGTGCGGTATCCGGTTTATCGATCCCTTTCATAAAGAAACATGACTGCGGCTACAGTGGCTAGACAAGATTACAGGGCCTTGTGCAGTAATGAGATAGGCCTGCTCAGTCAGGCTAATGCCGGCTTTAATTGAACGTGCCTGTATGAGACAAGGCTTTTATGCTTTTTTACGTTCCTTGGCCACTGTTTTTTTTTTTAACAGCTAAGCTGTTATATCCGGCTGTAAAATGTCCATGGTCACCAGAAAACTATCATCATCAACGGGTATGTGCCACAGAAATTGGGCAAGTCTTCGCCACTGGTCCACTTAAAATGAAGAAGGTCGCAGTTAGCCCAAGCAATGGCTGCGAAGCGATGGCGGCGAGCCATAAAAAGACAAAAAGACAGAAAAACATACAGAAAGAGAGAGAAAGAAAGCGACAGAAAGAAAGAGAAATATAGAGATAAATAAAGGGAATGAAGACATAAAAAGATAGAAAGAAACATACACTGGAGAGAGATGGGAAAAACAGAGAGCAAGACAGAAAGAGAACGAAAGAGAGAAAGAAAGAGGGGAAAGGAAATAAAGATGGAAATAGTGAAAAAGAAAGACACACCAAAGAGATAGAAAAAACAGAGCAAGATAAAAGAGAAAGAAAGACAAAAAGAAAGAAAGAAGGAGCGAGAGAGCGAAAGAAAGAGAAGAAAGAAAATAAACATAGAGAGAGCGAGAAAGATAACTTAGATAGATAAACCAAGAAAGAAGTAGAAAGAAACAGATACAAAAGATAGATAAAAGAAACAGAGAGAAAGAGAAAGAAGAAAAATATAAATAATTAAAGAGAAACAAGGAAGGCAACCCAGCTGCGCTCTTCCTTTAGGCTTGGAACCACTAGTGCTAAGCTGCCCTTTTTTCTTTCTTTTTTTTTTTTTTGTCAATGAGCACGCGCATATATTTCTTATCTGGCTTAAAAGGCAAGATCTTCCAATAAACTCAGTTGCAAATACAACGTTGTATGTGTCTTTTCTTTCCTGGTCCCGTCTTACGAGCTGTTGTTCAAGTTCCTGCAGCAGACGCATGCATCGTGCTGTTGCTGATGCAGCGCATACAACGCCAGTAGAGCCAACGACACTGCCATCGACTCGGACATACAAAACTCGGGATATAAAAGGTCCGTGCCGTCACCGAGTGGCCACTTGCGCGTTTTTCTCCCCCTGATAACAGCCATGTCATCCTTTAAGTATCTTCTGTTCAATTACCGCATTCTTTGCTTTCAGTATTTTTCAGAAATTTAGTTCACGTCATCAGTAGCATCACTAGCTCCTTACGCGTTGGTTTCTCTGCATAGCTTTGGTGCTGTGCACATCGGTTGCAAGCTTGCACCTAGGTCGGAGTCCAAAGTGATTTTTCGTTACCAGCCTCAGAACTATTCCTCATCGATTAGGCATGATAGACCTAACAAACTCCACCTTTGTTAGCGTAACAAAAAGTAATGTTTTACTGCGAATAATTGTGTGTCTCTCTATGAATAACGTCATTATAAAGGTATCACTTAACTCTAATGTGACCGTGGGAAAACTGGCCACATTTTGTATGTTTTAGTAATTATTTTTTCTTATGAATAATTTGATAGATACAGTGCAATACTATAAATCAATATAAAGATATGCCATTGTACTTTTTAATGGTACTACTTCGAAAAATTCTTATTAAGGTATAATGTGCAAGAATATTTATGGAGAACAAGATTTATTGAACATTGTATATTAATAAAACATTGTTAATGTTATGCTCCCAACATGAAATAAAAAATATACAAATATTTGCTTTAACAGATTTTCTTTATTAGTGGTAAAGTCTCAATGATCTAGCTCAAAAAGAGTATGAGTTACAAAGTTTTTTTTTTGCCTTCCCAGTGAAAACTGCATTAGTCCATGAGGTAACACGCTTATATTTTTCCCTCAACAAATTTTTCAAACACAGCAATACAATAAACATGACTGAGAACAAGAATGAATTTCCTATTGAGCCATAGGTCTTTTAGCAAATTATGCTAAATAGCAGCACAGGAAAAAAATGAGACACCAAAAGGTAGCACTGAACACAGCATCAAGACATCCTAAAGCATGGCTTCACCGCACACAATAAAAATGTAGTCGAACCCATTTATAAATATACTCAAGTGCCAGGAAAATTCCCTTGTTATAAGCGATAATTGCTATAAACGGGTAGCACAAAAAAAGCAAAATAGAAGGACCGCAGGCTGTTATGACAAAACTACAATATCGGATGGGATATGCCAACAGACCTCAATGATAACGATAACAAGGCTGCCGATTTTTCCAACATGCTTGAATATTCGGACGCTTTCACGGGAGCGTCACAAGCCTTATAGAGCCAATGTATTACAATATCTGAAGTTTTGGACGCTGAAACTCGTCCAAGTCTCAACTTTTTATTCAAATTGCATGTCCGAAAGTGCATTAACAGGAGCCACCACCGCACCTACGCCAAAGCGTATTTTGAAAGGTCAGCTTTGCCGCAATACCGTAGCGGTATGCAATGAAGCATACCTGCAAATCCGAAGGTGCGCTGGGGGACGTTGGTGTTGCGGGCGGGGTTTCAGTAGTCTTGATTTTCTCGTTTTCTTCTTTCTTTTCAAGGATTTCGCGTCCCATTACCTTTCGGCATGGACTCCCAACAGCCAGAATTCATTGTTATAACCGATAATGTGGCATGCGGGCATTTCTGTAAGCGGGTTATTTCACCACAGAAAACAATGCCAAAGTTGACGGTGCAGCAGTTTCTCATTGTTATAACAGATATATTCTTAAAACCGGTATCGTTATAAGTGGGTTCGACTGTATTATAAACTTCTCAAGCTACAAAAAAAGTCTTCATATTTCAATGCCTGGCATTATCCGAAATGAAGTGAAACAATGTCTGAAAGCTCTAATATGTACAAAAAAAATTATTTTTCTAAGGTTGGTGTGCCACTGGGCTTAACAGGCGTTACAAGTGGCGTTGCAAGTCCGGTCGTCAAGTTTCTTGTCCTCTTAGCACTTGTTGCATTTTCTCTGTTTCGCCAATCGGTAGGGAGTTGTTATGAATGTACTTCGTTTTGGAGAGTTGTAGTCGCGGAATCTCGACAATGCCCATATAGATCGGCAGGCAAGTGAAATTCACCATCTCTGCTGCCGCGACCATTTCCCAAGAACCATCATTTCGGCACAAGACTGCTTCTACAGGATTTGCAAACACGCGCGCTCATTTTCGTTAATACAAAGCCTGCCTATTACTTCCGCTGTGAAAAGGATGCCCAGAACGCCGTTATTATTTTTTTTACACATATCGCTTCACTGCACAGCACTACTCTCAGGTCACGGTCGGGTATCCTTCTTGAGCTGGACATTACTCTCTGGTGGTTGAAGGTTATGTCACCAAATTTTCACCATATACTGCTAAGACACTACAAATAAAAGATGTAATAGTGCCAACATCCTCGCAACTTCTCAGTTTTAGTAAAAAATCAATGTGCCAGAAAGCGTAACGTACTGATCAACACCTGACTACGATCCGGGCTAGTTCTGCGTTTTCTTATCATTCGAACTATACAGTCGAACCCACTTATAACAATATTCAAGTGCCATGAAAAATTCATTGTTAAAACCGATAATTGCTATAAACGGGTTGCACGAAATAAAGCAAAGTAGGGGGACAGCAAGCTGCTGTGAGAAAACTATATCGAATTGGATATGCCAACACACATCAGGGAAAAGCATAACAAAGCTGCCGATTTTTGTACATGCTTGAAAATTCGGACGCTTTCACGGGACCGCCAAAAGCCCCAGAGAGCCAATGTATGACAACGTCTGAAGTTTCGCACTGCGAGACTCTTCGAAGTTTCAACTTTTTACACAAACTTCACGTCCGGAAGTGCATTAACAGAAGCCCCCGCCGCTCCCGCGCCGTATCGAAGTTCATAAGCTAGCTTTGCCCCAATGTCATAACGCTATGAGGTGAAGCATAGCAATAACGCGAAGGGGCGCTAGAGGACATTGGGGTTGTGGGCGGGGATTCAACAGCTTGAATTTCTCGTTTTCTTCTTTCTATTCGGGGATTTGACATTCCCTTACCTTTCAGCACGGGCACGCAACAGCCATAATTCATTGTTATAACCGATAACGCGGCATGTCGGCATTGCTGTAAGCGGGTTATTTTATCATAGAAAACATACCAATGTTGATGGTGCAGCAGCGTTTCATTGTTATAACCGATATATTGTTAAAAACGGTATCGTTATAAGTGGGTTCGGCTGTATTTCCATAATTTGTCATCATCCTCACAGTCATTTCTGCTAGACACAGCAGAAAAATCGCTTGCGGACGCAACGGAATCGTCCGAGGAACAACATTTCTGAGAGGGTCTCGCTAATTCCGTGTTCCATTTTCGCGAATAAACCAAGTGAACCGCTATCCTTGAGTCGCTGTTAAAGATCGCTGCCCCTCGTGAAAAAAACAACTGACTACGCAGGAAACGAAACATGAGTGCTTACAGACTGTGCTAGACGGTGCAACTAGTTGATAGGAGCACAAGTATTGAAGATTGGGCGAGTTGGTATAGCGCTCTGTCCTGTTGTGTCGGTCTGCTCGGCCGTTTCTACTTTACCATAATGCCCTATACCAGTTCAAATATGATAGGAGCACCTGTATTTTTAAATTCTCGCTCGCCGAGTGCGGGTCACCGGAGACCCGCGTTCTGTGTGCGCGGTAACGAAATAGTTAATATGTATTTTACAGCGCATACAAGATTAGGAAATGAAAGGGACTAGATAGGCAGAGGCAAAAGATAATTAATAATTGCGGCGTTTTAACGTCCCGAAAGCACGATATGATTATGAGGGACGCCGTAGTGGAGGGCTCCGCAAATTTCGACCACCTGTTTTTTTTTTTTTTTTTTTTTTTTTTTTTTTTTTGTCTTTTTTTTTTTGTAACGTGCACCTAAATCTAAGTACACAGGCTCAGGCATTTTCGCCTCCAGAGGCAAAAGAGCGCTGACTTCCAACTAAGCGCTGGAGTTGGCAGTCCGCGCTTTATTTCTCTGGCCTGTCCTGTCTAGTTTTTGCCTAATCTTGTATGCGCTGTAAAATACCTTCTAAATGGACCCTTACCAACTCGCCCAAGTTTCAACTCTTACTAGCCAGCTACCATCATGGGGTATTTCGCACATTACATGAAGGGACTCGGAAGGGGAGTTGAACAGAGGCAGGGATTAAGCACGTGCGTACGTTTTCCATTGATGCTTACAGGGCTGTCTAAGTGACTTTGCGTATGACGCCGATAGGACATCTGACGCTTGATAACTGTTATTACTCTCTCATATTATGCTATGGAACACCTACGTTTTTCTTGCTTAGCTGCAGATTATGATGACCTTTGAGTGTTCACTTTATGGGTGTTCAAGCCGTAGTTTTACGTGTAATTTCTTAACCACGCTACTCCTGTCTGCATAAGCAGTTTATGCGAAAGCTTGACGCTAAAAATTTGCTGTGCAAACACGAGAGGCGATGGAACTGTCGAGATACACCGCCCCTTTACCAAACGTGGCGGAGGCAAGAGGCAGAAGGAACGTATACATTGTCACGCGCTTGTGACCGTGAGGAATTCAGCAGCCAAACTGGCTAGGAAGGACATATCAAAAATTAGCTTTTTTGTATCTGTCCCTTCCTATCTCTTTCTCTCTTTGTCTATTTCTTTCTCTGTATTTCTAACTCTTTCTCTCGTTATTCCCTTTCTTTTTCTGTGTTTTCTCTTTCTTTCCTCCTACGTCTCTCCCTCTCTGTGTAGTCTCTCACTCACCTTGTATTTTTTCTATATATTTCTTCCCCCTTCTTTCTATCTATCTATCTCTTTCCCTTTCTTTCTATATTGCTCTATTTTTATTTATTTCTCTCTTTCTCTCTATTGCTCTCTTTTCCTTTCTTTCTATCTCTCTCTCTCTCTATTTCTCTCTTTCCCTTTCTATCTCTTTCTCTCTCTGTATGGTTCTTACCTGCTCCTTACACTCAAATCAGTCCTCTCACCATCACTTCTCTTTCTCAGTTCCTTGCTATACTATACTATACAAGGCTATGCTATACTCTGGTGGCGTGCCTGGATAGCCGAGTGGTTAAGACGCTCGCCTGCAGATCGTGGGTACGCGGGTTCGAATCTCGCCTCTACAAGAATTTCTTCCCCAAGAATATCTCTTTCTCTATCATTATTTCTCCTTCTTTCTTTCTCATTGTCTCCCTTCTTTCTCTCTGTTACATATGTGTGCAGTATCCCAATTATTCTTCTAGTGCTGCCATCTATGCGTCGCCTTCTAACTAGAGAACTAGCGTCACCTACGTTGCGCGTCCGAATCTGTATCTATCTGGAGAATAAACAGTTCCACCTCTGTTCTCGACTGGGCTGGTCCCGTATCCATCGCGGCCCAACAACAACACAACATAACACTCTCGAGATCTGCACTCATTATCTCGTCCGTTAGAGTTATTGCATCCCACGCCGGAGAAATGGGCCCACGTGTTCTATAAGAGCGAAGCAGATGATGAAGAACACGACGTTGAAAAAGAGGACGCACAGAGCGCGAGCTAGTTCGTGATGATGATAATTTCTGTTCACTCTGCACGGACTAACGTTCGACTTAAACGTGTCCGCTGTTAAAACAAAGAAAGCCGCATTGTGCTACAGCGGTTACGGTGCTCGGCTACTGACCGGAACGGCGCGGGTTCGATCCCGGCCGCAGCAGTCGCATGTTCGATGGAGGCGAAAAGGCTAGAGGCCCGCGTACTAGATATAGGTGCATGTTAATTAAAGAGCCCCAGCTTGTCGAAATTTCCCGAGTCCTACGGCGTGCGTCTTAATGAAATCGTGGTTTTGGTACGTAAAAGCCTTACGAAAAATAAAATGAAGAACACTCACAGTACGATGACAGCGGCGACTACAGTCATCGGTCGTCGAAGATGTGATCCCTTGGGCGAAACGCCTCGGCTTTTGCGCATGCGTCATTGTAGATTGCAGCGCTGTAGCTGGTGGTCGCGTGAGTTCCACGATGTACGTGCACTGTCACTGTCGTCCTTTATGAAAGGGAACACGCGAGCGCGTGGCCGGCGCGCCGCGGCGGCTGCCTATATCATCATGATTGCGCGAGCAAAAGCAGCGGTATTGTCCAATGACGTCCCGGACTGAGGATGTCACCTAGTCTGTAGGGCCCTTTCGGGGGGCTCATACGCTCTCTTTTATAATAAAGTTTTTCACCACCACGGCTGGACTCACGCATCGCTCAGGCACATTCTCTGGGAATGTGCTATTATACGCGAAAAAAAATGCAGTCTCCCAAGATGAAGGTGCGGCGCGGTGGACGGCCGCGCTGAGCAGCTCCAACCTCCAGGATCAAGTGTGGGCCATCCAGCAAGCCCGTGAGGCGGCGAGGAAACAAGGTCTCCGGTCCTCCTCGAGGGTGGCCTAGGCCCAGGCCACGAATTTGCCGGAGCTTTTATTAAAGTTGTTACCACCACCACCACCACCACCACCATCAACCAACAGCTAAAGAAAACGGGTACGCTTTTCGGCGGCACCGCCTGTTGCGATATCGGAGCGGGAGCGTAATCTAGCAGCGCTTGTCCAACAGCCATGACTCGTTATTTTGTTTATCAATAGACGACGCCGAAAGCGGACGTGCTTTCTTTAGATATCGGTTGATGGTGTCGTGGGCAGCCGCCGCAGCCGGCCACGCGCTCGCGTGTTCCCTTTCATAAAGAACGACAGTGTACTCATTGCGTTCCGCGTTGCCCGTAATCTGAGTATAATGCTCGGAAACACTCGAGATGGTTCCCAGTTCAAGATGATCCAGGCGTGGCCAGTACCGATCGATAACGCTTGTGAAACTTTGAAACGGTGAAACCCGGAGCGCAATGAAAAGGAGAAATTAAGTACGCGTGTCAATATTTGCAAGAGTATTTAGAGAGGCTGCTAAGGATGGCTTAAGGGCCACGCGCGGGCGTTCCACACCCTCGTCGTCTTCATCACGTTCGAGACCGCCATGTTTAAAATCCACGTTCTTATCATTCCGTAACAGCATTGATTCTAAGCTGCTTTTCTCGCATGGTTTCGGATACAGGCGGCCTGCTCTTTCCCGCCCTCCAGATAAGCTGTAGCGCATAAGTTCTCGGGCGACAGACGATCGAATGATAATGCTATTGAAATAATATGTTTCTGCAAATGGTCTGCGCTGCGAGATGGTCTTCTCGACCTCGAGCATTCTTGTGTACAAAATAAAGCTTACTTTGGAACAGACCAGGGGCATGTCGTATATTTGTTACGGGGAAACGACTTGTGCCAAAGAAAGCACGTGGTGCTTACTTTAACGAAATGAACTTCGCGCTCATATAATCTCAAATTAATCTAAATAGAGTTACGACTTGGGATAGTTGGAACAAGTCATTCGTAATTGTGAGACAAAGGACAACAGACCAACGATGCATCTTCGTTCTCTTGTCCCTTGTCCAGTGTTTTGTGCATACCATTATGAATGTCAAGTAAACTTCCGTGACACGCAGAAGCGGCCATGGAAACTTATAGAGTGTCTGAAGTGACACCAAGCTTGTTTCCTGGAAAGAGTACGTCAGTGTTTTTCAGTGCATGGAAAACTGTGGTGTCGTACGGTCAATATTTAAACGACGTCACACACTGAGTGTGCTCTAATGTGTGTTGCGACGTTACGCCGGACCATACGCCACACTTTATTCGCCGGTCTGGTCGACGTGCCTGGTAAGCTCAAAATCTGGATACAACTGCTCAATTTACACAAAGACGTCGATCCGCGTTGTAACACTTTGCTCAAAGGAAAAAAAAAGAAAAAAGAGCAAAGGCAGCGTAGGCAGCATACTCGCTGGCTGCTTCGCGTGAAATCGATTCCCACAATGTGTCGGACCTTCCAGATTGCTTTATCTAGGCGAGCGATAAAGGAGGAACTTAAAGTGAAATTTCAGCGCCGGCCGTTCAATTTAACTGTCCACAGCGTGGGAACCTTATATCCGAACTGCAGTCATCATCGGGTATGCAAGGAGAAGAGGAGGTGCAGAGGAAGAGATAGACCAGAGGGCGACTCTTTGCATACGCGCACAGAGAAGCCACTAGAACATAAGATCTGATAGCTCGCTTCTCCGCAGCGGGTCATGGCGAAATACCTGCCGAACTCCTCACCTCGCTCGGGGGGTTGCGTTAACGCTACCCATTGTGCCTTGTCTGCGAAGTCGTTGCGCCCCCTGAAGGCCCGTTTCGCCTCTCTTCTTTTCCGCCTCTCGGGCGCACGGCTTCCCACCCGCGGGCGTGATGCTTCTTTTGCTGCTTCTATTATGTCGTCGTCGACGAGCGGCTTTGCTAGCTCACCCTTCGCGCCGCCGCTGCCAGCAGCATCGTCGGCGCGAGTCAGGAGCTTCGGGCGCACGATCTTGCACGGCCAGATGCCGCCACGCGCTGCAGACGCCGGCCGAAGCGCGTTCGTGCAGGCGCCTCTGCAGCCAGCTGCAAGAAGGCAACGGCGCATCTGGCGAGCACTCCGGATGGGCAGGATGTAGGCGCCACGTGTGCGGTCCATCGGGGGCATCCACACCGTGCCGATTTCGTAACGCGTGTAATCGCCGCACCGCACATCCGAAATCACTCCACGCACTTCACTCGTGACAGTGACTGCAGTGATAAGAATGCAAGTTTAACGAAGGGAAACTGAGAACCGCCCGTTTGTATGACACGAAGCCGCAAGGAAATGCATTCGGATTTCCCAGAAAGAAAGCCTCCTAGTGGCCGCAAAACTCGTCTTTGTCCGGGCATCGAACCCGGGACCAACGCCTGATTAGCTCAATTGGTAGAGCGACTGTCCCCGGTAAGGCGTTGGTCCCGGGTTTGATGCCCGGACCGGGACGAGTTTCTCTGCAAATAAGAAGCTTTCTTTCTGGGAAATCCGAATGGATTTCCTTGGCGGCTTCGTGTCATACAAACTGGTGGTTCTCAATTTCCCTTTGCTAATACTTCCGCCACCTTGCGGGATTCCGCAGAAGCGATTTGAAGAAGAACGTAAACTTTATTACCGAATCAATAAGATTAAAGTCCGGCGTCTCTTTAGTCGGCCTGGGTCGCCACCGCGGACGCGGTTCCGAGACCTTGTCTCGAAGACTTCCTCGGCTCGCTGGACGCCCCAGAGTTGTGTTGTCAGGGTTCGAGCTGATCGGTGCGGTCTTCCTACGTGAGCGGAGTCTGACGGTGGAAGGGACGGATGAATCGGCACTGTTCGAATTTTCCATTAGGCCCTGACATTCTTACAACATGCGACTAAGCGTGGCAACCTCGCCACATGATCTGCATCTGTTTGTAGTGTAAATGTCTGGATACATTACGTGCATGAGTCTGCGGTTTCTGTATGAATTTGTTTGCAATTGTCATAGTGTACCGCTTGCGTCCTGTTTCAGCCTAACGTCAGTGGATGGGTATACATGTCTCCATAGGCGTGCGCAGGGTTCCCGTTCAGGGGGGGTGAAGGTTCGTCGCAGCGCCCCCCCCCCCCCCTCCCTATTAAGTTTAATGGATGGAGCAGATTTTGTGCCCCCCCCCCCCCCCTCTTAGGTGAATAGGGGGTGGCCCACCCCTAGTCAATGTACAGAGCAGATTTTGCGCCCCCCCTCTTACGTGACTAGGCGAGGCGCCCCCCCCCCCCCCCCCTGCCCCCCCTCGTGCGCACGCCTGCGTGTCTCTGTAACTGGTAGTGCGTCGTGATGTCGTGAAACCTGGTCATAAGATCCTCCCACGCCCAGACTTTTGCAATATCCCGCTGAGGCTCTTCGCACTTCGATGATGCTCGGATGTCTTGAGGAGACTCGACGATCGGCCCTTCACCCAAGAAAAGATCTTGGGAGCATGGTCTCACAATGCATCAGCGCAGAAAGCCACACGAGCCCTCCTGCAGTACTTGAAGGCAACATCACTGAGCGACCGCCTATGAAACCCTGCACTGTGTGTGTGGTGTACAATGTGTCCCTCTTTCTCTCTCTCTCTTCCCTTCTCTCTTTTACTCCCTTATCCCCCTCCCCAAGTGTAGGGTAGCAAACTGGACATAGTCTAGTTAACCTCTCCCTACCTTTCCTATATTTCTTCTCTCTCTCTCGGTGAGTGAGGCGATCGAGCAACGAGGTGAGCAGCTTTGTTGTGGGTACTCATAGGAATGTAAGTTTATTGGGAGCGAGGTGGAATGTACGAACGAAATCAGGCACGTCAAATCCGCGTATGAGCTTGAGTGGCAGAGTGCGGCATGTGAAGCGAGACAGAATAACTGTATAAAGCAGCATTTAAATTAATAACAAAGTAATACACTACTCCTTGAAGAATAACTTGCAGAGTAACGCTTACAAGACTCAGTGGATTCCGTCACATGTCGGTAAAACGGGTAGTGAGGCGGCTCACAGACCTGCTCGGAATGTCGTGGTACTTAAACCAACAAAGAAGGCTTCTATGGAGAACCATAGAGTGTTTTACGAAAAGCTGTCTGCAGGCGCTTCCATTCTTTATGGCTGGCACCTCACCAGCCATGTGTGACAAACAAGCTTACCAGGGCAGAGGCCGCTCATGGTGAAACGCATCAGCACGGGGTCAGCGTGCACCAGCATGGCTCCACAAGATCAGACTTTCCGCGGCGCCATTGTGCTCGACTTGCAAGACCTGTGGCGATAGTGAACATTATTTCCTCAAGTGCAGTGAGCTTGATAAAGATCGACAATGTTTCATTGAAACACTCCAACGTTTAGGCTCGCCACAGGACAGAGTGAGCGATATGGTATTTCAGCGTGGACACTGTACGTTCAAGAAGGATGTGTCGCAACTACTCTTGAGGTTTTTAAACGTTACAGACCTCGCATGAGACTTATCACGAAAGACTCTTGAAGTTATTGAACGCTACACACCTCGTATTTGAATGATTATGAGTGAAACCCATATTTGGGCGTTATGTGGTGATATGGAGGCCCAGCAAAGCACCGTACGCGGGATAGCTCATCATCATTGCCTCGAGCTGCCCGCGCCTTCTTGGTAACCTGCCCCCGCTTCGCTTTAAGAAAAACAGTGTTATTTGCAACATAACCCGAAAGGAGGAAACCGGACGGGTCAATTGCCTGCACATCTCGCAAGGCAATATTCGCCTGCAGCCTTCGACAGCCTCCTTCTCCTCCTCCTCCGACACATGTCCAGCAGCGAAAATAACTTATGCAAGCGATACGCCAATATAATTTATACAAGTGATACACCAAGAATATATTTACTATCACAATAAAGAAAAGTTTCGCTAGAATTATGAACAGATACGAAACAAATTTCACCAGCGCTATTCATTGGTCCGCACTACGTGACTCATTTTCCTGCAGTATATTTATATGCGACGGCTTGACCAGGTTCTGTAAAGTCTAGTCAACCAACATCATTTTCGTGCATGCCCCATAATCACCTAATGGGGGGCGCAAAGTCTGTCCTATACTTTTACTCTGCCGGACCAATCCCGCCATTGTTTAAAGATGAGGGCTACGGCCGAGCAGGCCTTTGACAATAATAACGCTCGCGTGTGGTCCCCTCTTTTTGGGCGCAATAAAGAGTTCACCACCAGCACCGATTCGTAGGGCGACGTAGAACGACTATACGAGGTCGGTGACGTAGTTCGTCGTCGGCGGGCTAGATGCTCGGTCGCTCAGCGTAATGCTTTTGGCGCCTCGTCAACCGGAACCTCCATCTGGCAGGCGGCACACCTTTGGCGCCCGCCGAGCACCTGTGGGCGCATAGTATACACCTTGCGATACGCGCGAAGGGGTTGCTACGCCCTCGTACTGATTGGCCACTACACCTAACGATATACAGCGTGAGTACAGCGATGACGACACCGCTCCGACTGAGCAGAAGGGAATCAGCGGTCCGTTCTGAGAAAATAATATTACGCACGCTCGGCGCGCATAGCGGTAATCGGTGGGTGCGAAAGTTTCTCGGACGCCTCCCATCTCACTTTCACTGCCCAGACGCTGTTGGTATCCTGCCCTTAGTTATACTCCTAAATAAAGACATTTGTTCCCTCTCG
Source organism: Rhipicephalus appendiculatus (assembly GCA_030522465.1). Classification (NCBI taxonomy): domain Eukaryota; kingdom Metazoa; phylum Arthropoda; class Arachnida; order Ixodida; family Ixodidae; genus Rhipicephalus; species Rhipicephalus appendiculatus. The sequence goes on from JALIZH010033000.1 coordinate 304,211, forward strand.
CGCGTGCGAGAAGGACTTGTACTTTTTTTCCTAGTCGGTATTTACTTTATGACGTGCTCGCCGCTAATGAAGTTGTTTCCAGGTGGTTTGACAAGTGGTCGTTGCCAAGAGCTGTGGCAAGAGCGGCATACCTTCGGCACGCTTTCATCGGACCGAGCATGTACGGTAAAACGGTAGCTACTGGAACAGCTCCTTCGCTCGCATAGCGTGACCCCGGAGTAGACGCGCATATTTAACCTGTGAACCCAACACAACCTAACCTAACCTAGCCTATACTTTCGCGTTGTTGCTGCTGTTGTCGACGTAGAGGCTGACATGCGAACATTTTTGCTGCGTTCTTTTGACACATCCGAATTTTCTACGTAATGAACGCCTATATTTTATTGCAGAACATGCATCAGGTTTGAAAAGGAAAAAAAATACACCTCAGACCTTTTCTTGATAAGGGAGAGTTAGCCCAAGTTTCTTAAATAAGCCTGTATTCCATCGAGATAAGAAAACAAAACGTTCTGGGCCTTTTGGCCCATCCATCGTTTTGAGTTGAATGGGAGCCTTTCTAGCTTTTCCATACACATTCACCGGATCATCGAGTCCGCTTTTCACTAGAACACCACGTTCATCAGATCGCCGGAACCAAAGCAGTATATTGCATTTTGGTCATCGCTTCTGCGCAGTAAAGCGCCTCTACGACGAAGTGCTCAGGAAAATATTTCGCTTTGCAGATCGCTTCGCGGTGTAAAGATTGCGCACTGTAACGCACACAGTGTAGCCGGCACGAGAGTAATTATTCATAATAAAGGTCATTTCATCTTAGAGGCGTACTACTTCAAGTGCTCCATGTTAGGCCTGTGCGCATTAATGAGGGTAGTTGTCAAATGAAATTCGATGTAAACAAATGAATTAAAAAAAATTAATGGAATGCGTGAAATGCGCGTCAGTCTTGAGATTCATGATTACTGGCAGCGTGAAAGACGAAGACAAAGAACGAATTCACACGCCGCGAGCGCTGAACTTCAGCTAAGATTTATTCGCGGAAAAACGTTTGTTTAAGCAACGAACATAAAACACTCACACCACTGTCAAACGTCACGAGGATAGCATATGAAAGAGGAATGGCTCTAAGGCGAACCGCTATGTCGCGGGGGGCAAAAATATGAACGCGCCAAAAAAAATTAGATGCAGATGCCGTGCAGATACATCATTAGGCCGCCAGGAAAAAAAACATGAAGTGAGCCACGCGTTTAAAAAAAGAAAAGAAAAAAAAACGAGAGGAGCTGCTCGAGCATAACTAGCTTCTTTCGAGTGAATTTATCTCGGCTTTTCCACGGGCGAAATTGATGACTCGATGACACAGGCGGACTCTCTTTTTTTTTCCTTTCATGTGGCCCGCCTCAACCAGTTCGCTCACACTCTGATCTATCTCCTAGCACAAAAAAAAAATTAATAATAAAAAAATGGCGGAGAAACATCTTTGACGCTGTTGGAATACGGAGTGCGAGCCGTATATATTGTCACAGAGAACTCCCCTTCAAGCCGTCGGCTTCTTTCCTCGTAAAAAGAATATATATATATATATATATATATATTCCGCATTCTCTCCGGCGCGGGAAATTGATCCGACGTTCGGCCGCCCACCGTGCCCACCCCTAAAAACTCGACGCGTCGTGTCGCGCCTGTCTTCGCGGGCGAGGACAAGGCTCCCGCTGTTCTCCCCGCTCGCGCGTGAGACCGCGCCCCTAACGTCTCGCCGACTTCCAGGAAGCTAGAGCCGCCAGTCGTTGTGCCTCGATGCAGCCAGCGGCAGCAGCAGCTCGCCACGTTTCTGCTGCTGGCTGCAGGCGCGCCTCTGGACCTGTCGCCCCGAGCTGCGCTTTGCTGCCTACGCACCGCATTTTCCTTTTACCTTCGCCTTTCTTTTAACGCGCTTTTGTTTTTATCGCCAGTCCGTTTTCGCCTTTCTTCCCGGTCGCCTTTGCCGGCCCCGGCTGAATGGTACGAGTGCTGCGCTCACCTACAGCGAGCGGATCGGGACAGTTGTGCTGAGCGCGGCAAGGGCTTTCGTTTGTTAGCGTTTCGTTTCATTTGTCTGTATAGGATTTTCTCTGCCGACTCTCAAAGCAATCGCTTCCTCCTCATCTGCGACGCTGTGCCATTGAGAGACACTCAGCAACGGTGCGATGCCCGCCGGCAATGAGTGGGATGAGAAAGCTTTTTTCCCACTCGCGAGTTGCTGCCGCAAGCGATTTCTGTTTCTCTGGACACTTGTGGTTCGGTTCCCGGATCAGTTGTAGTTTGTGTACACGAAGAAGATGATGACGATGATGAAGATTATGAGGATGGTGGTGGCGGTGATGATAATAAAGGTGGTAACGACCATGATGAACTTGTATTTTGTCTCTAATAAAATAGTTTTCACTTCGATTAGCTGTCCCATTTGGCAGTGCCGGTCAGTGTGCGATGATTATTATGGTGATGGTTGTGGTATTAAATATATATGGTGTTTAGTGGAGCAAGGACCAGTTGTGACCAAACAGTGCCAGGACATTGTAATTGTATGAGCAATGGCGTGGGGTCACTGTGTATTTCGTGGCTCAGTAATCATGGCGACCGTTAGTATGATGATTGTTTTCATCATCATCAACGACAACCTCGCGGCGTACACTATGGAGTACAGGCGACGGGAGTTCACACAAGGCCAGCTAAGCACTGATGGACAAAGCAAGGGAAAACGTACAAAAAAAAAAGTATGAGTAAAGTGCACGTCACTGACAAGCTAGACTAATCCAGTCTAAGCAATCAGAGATACTAATACCGGTGTCACACGGGCACTTTTAATCGCGATCAGGGCGATCCGGATCGTTTTTCTTGATCGCGATCAACTTTATGGCCGCTGCTACACGGCCCAAGTTAATCCGGTTTCGATAGAGATTTCGTTGCACTTACCTGTATTGCTGTGTGAGATTCTTAATCTTCACTTTGATTTCTGATGGCCCCCCGCGCGTAGCTGTCCAGTCGTAGCGAAGCGGCAATCTCGTTGTACACGCCAGAGTTTCGCTTCTGGCGCCTCAAGTCTACCAGTCGCTCCTGCCAGCGGTCAATTAATGTACAGGTCTCTTCATTCGACCACGAAGTGCGCTTACGCTGCGACGTAGTCGAAAAGCTAGCAACACTCATAATCAATTTGCTTCAAGGTGCTCCAATGCTCCAACGATGCGACAGTTGAACTAAGCGCGGAAGACAACGGTCGTCTGCTTATCGTCTGCTTCTCCCATAACTGCATGCGGTCAATACGAATCTTAAAATATGCGAAATTTCAGATATTGTTCCAATTTAAACAGCTTATAATTTGTTTTTTATAAAGATCTGGCTTTTTAAATGTGTTTTCATTGAGCTATGCTTGATTTTCTTGTTTACTGTGCTTTCAACAAGCTTGGCCAGGCGGCGCAGACGACAGCAGAATCGCTATCTGTGAGCCAGATCGCGATGCGCGGATCGCGATAGTCTTGATCCCGATCGGGCCTGATCGCGATTAAAAGTGACCGTGTAGCAGCAACTAATCCGGATCGTCCTTAATCCGGATCGGCGCTGATCGCGATTAAAAGTGCCCGTGTGACACCGGTATAAGAGACGCATTGAATGAATACCAGATACTGGGCCATCGTAATAAACTCTGTACACAAAACTCATTATAAACTCTGTATACAAAAATCGAATCGACGTGAAGTCAAAAGTGGACGGAGGAAAACAAAATCAAGTTAAGAAGAAAATTAACACCCCAACCATCTTGCTTCGCGTGAAAAATAGTAATAATATTTATAAATGCAGCTCTACAAACATTTGCAACGAGCTTCTTCGTGATATACCACGCATGCTTCGAGATACCACTGCACTGAAGTTTGGTGCAATTTGCAATGAAAAACAATGCTTGATGTTATAAGTACGGTTCTGCGCTTTCGCATCAAGTCGATAAAATGCGCAAAAAAACATCGCGGTTTAAGAACAATAAACATTCTGGTTTTTCTGAAAAAGACGTAGCCCTTGCTTCCGGTTATATGACTCTGTCCATGAGCATGTAGATTGGTGAAAGAAACAGTGAAAAGTGGCGAATAATTCACCCACGACAAGAAACAACTCACGTAACACGTAAGCAGGCTGTGGTTTCTAAAGGAACTCGGTTCAACGAACTGCTTTCATCCATTACAGAACTCTATAGATGAGTTAAGCACGAGCTATTTAGTATATGATGCCTTCAATGTGAAACTGCGCTACTAAACACGCATCTCGTTACAACGAGCACTGATATAGGGAATTATCGGTTACAGCGAACTAAATACGAACTATGGTTGATCACGCTTCAATTTCAATGACACTTGTTCATTTTTATCGCGACAAGGAAAAGCGCGAGCGTTGCCGCGATATCGGCTTTGACGAAGAAACATTTGGTTAGCGCGAGACTCAAATTTTTTCCCTTTTTTTCTTTCTTTTTTTTCAAGGAGTACTGAAACGATATTGAGGCATAGCAAAAGGGACACTTTTCATTTCCTTTGGTATGTAGTGCTAACGCTCTTCGCACACCTGGAGTCGGACATCCCATATCAAATATTTTACTTCGATTTTAAAGTTTTCGTCCTCCAGCATGTGCAAGCCATGCCCATCGCAATTGAAAACCAACCAACCAACCAGACTGCCGATTTCTTAGCGCCGATTTCTACCTTTACTGTCACAAAGAATATCGGATATATAATAATAGTAATAATAATAGTATCTGGGTTTTAAAGTCCCAAAATCAGGATACGGTTATATGAGAGATGCCGTAGTGGAGGGCGTCGGAAATTTTGACCACCTGCTGTTCTTAAACGTGCACTGACATCGCACAGTACACGGGCCTCTAGCATTTCGCCTACATCGAAATGCGACCGCCGCGGCCGGGATCGAACCCTCAGTCTTCGCGTCAGCAGCCGAGTACCATAACCACCACTCCACCGCGGCGGACGAATATCGGATATAACGAACTAATCTATGGTCCTGATGCTCCTTCGTCATATCGAGGTTCGACCAGGGCTTAAAGTCAGGGGCGGGGCCCAGGCGGGCCTGGTCCCCCCTCCATTATTTAAGGTGGGGCTCGGCCCCCCTTGGCAGGTCAACTGTAGCACTGCCACACTCGTTTGAAGAGCGCTGGTGTTAAATTTTTTGGCAGTAGTGATGTCTACGGAGAAATTATAACTAATATATATTTGTGCTAGAGACAGTTGCCTTGACACACACGCATATATATATATATATATATATATATATATATATATATATATATATATATATATATATATATATATATATATATATATATATATATATATATATATAAAATTGAACGCATACAAAAATTGCCGCTAGATTCATATACTCTGTGTACTTTAGACAATGCAGTGTCTCTGAGCTTTTAGCGAAAGCAAACCTTGAACAACTCTCCCAACGAAGAATAGTTTCCAAGCTTAAATTCATTTATCTTTTGTCCCACGATCATTTTAAAATTCCAAAGTCACGTTATATACGTCATCCTTTGCAACACTCATCAAGAACTAACCACAGTCAAACATTCAGACAACCCTCAAGCCGCGTTAACACGCACAAATATTCACTCTTCCGCTCAGCAATTTCTCACTGGAACAAACTACCTGATAGTGTTGTGAATTGTACAAACGTAGAATCATTTGTTACTCAAGTGCAAGCCATTCATTTCTGTTCATGATTGTCATTTTTGTTAAATGTTTATTTCTGTAACCACTCCTGCATGGGCCGATTGAGCCTGCAGTATGTTCAAATAAAAAAAAAATATATATATATATATATATATATATATATATATATATATATATATATATATATATATATATATATATATATATATATATATATATATATATATATATATATATATATATATATATATATATATATATTGTGAGCGCTGACTGTGTAGTTCATCGTCTTCACCTGTGCATACACAGGTGTGTGTGTGTCTCACAAGTGGTGGAGCGTGCTGTGATTTCCCCGTCCTCTTGCGCTAGCGGTCACCCCTGGAGCTCCGGTCTGGTCGACGGCTGTGCTTGCCAACAACACCCATGGCACAAAACGACGCATCCGGTCATCCCTCGCTCACTTCGACTACAAGTTTTAGAAGCCTTTCACGATGACCCGACGGCTGGCCACTTAGGTTTTCACAAAACCTACGATCGCATCAAGACTCGCTGCTTCTGGCCTGGCCTCTCCACTAGTGTTTCCAAGTACATCGCTTCCTGTTCGTCATGCCAGCACCGGAAACGTTTGACATCTCTTCCCGCCGGTCCTTTGCAACCTCTACCGTGCCCGTCCGCTCCCTTCGAGTTCGTGGGCATAGACTTATACGGACCTCTTCCGCTTACACCCACCGGTCACCGCTGGATTGTTACTGCCGTGGACCACCTGACTCGCTACGCTGAGACGGCAGCTCTTCCTTCTGGCGCTGCCTCCGAAGTCGCCGACTTTGTCCTGCGTGCCATTATATTGCGCCACGGCGCCCCTCGTGTTCTCCTTAGTGACCGTGGCAAGACATTTCTTTCCCATGTTCTCGCTGAAGTCCTGCAGGCGTCTGACACCATCCATAAGACCACCTCGGCATATCATCCGCAGACCAATGGTCTCACCGAGCGTTTTCATCGAACTTTGTCAGACATGATCTCTATGTATGTTCAGCCCGATCACAAGAACTGGGACACAATACTACCTTTCGTCACGTTTGCTTACAATACTGCCATACAACGCACTACAAATTACAGCCCATTCTTCCTCGTGTATGGCCGTGCACCGTCTTTTGTTCTGGACACCAGCTTCTTGTCGACGCCCTCTGTCCCATCTGCGTCCCTTCCAGAAGAGTTCGCTGCCCGCGTCGCCCGCTGCCGGGAAATGGCCCGCGCCAAAACCTCTACCCTTCAGGCCAAGCGAAAAGTTCGTTGGGATGCGACACGTAGAGTTGTGTCGTTCCACCCAGGCGACGAAGTGCTCCTCTGGACACCTGTTCGCGCACCGGGGCTCTGTGAAAAATTCGTTCACAGATACCTGGGTCCTCACACCGTACTTGAACGAACATCTGCCGTGAATTATCGCGTCGCTCCTGTTAGTTCGGCTTTTGACCGCCGTTGTCGCGGTACCGAGATAGCCCATGTGTCTCGCCTGAAGCCCTATATCCGGCGCTCGTACCCTTACTAAATGGACGTCTTGCTGACCGCTTTCGTGAAGGGGGGAAATAATGTGAGCGCTGACTGTGTAGTTCATCGTATTCACCTGTGCATACAAATCATCGTGATCATCATCATCGTGTGTTCTCTCGCCGGGTGTTCGTTTTCTGGCTCGCGCGCCTTTGTTGTAAATACAACGATCGTTTCGTCGTACCTGGCGTCGTCTCGCAATATATATATATATATATATATATATATATATATATATATATATATATATATATATATATATATATATATATATATATGTGTGTGTGTGTGTGTGTGTGTGTGTGTGTGTGTGTGTGTGTGTGTTTGTCGCCGCCCTATGAGCCCCCCTCTCCAATTATAAGACTTTAAGCCCTGGATTCGACGGTACAAGGACGAGCGTTGCCTGCCAGCGAAACGTTTTATTGTGAACGAAGCATTTATTGAACAGCTTCCGGAAGCACAACGTCATTGTTGCAGAAAAGTGGAGCCGTGCGCCGTACGGGGAAACATTCCTCAATGTTTGCCACGCAGCAGTCCACCGAGCGATCCCGGCACCTGCGTTCACGGTATGGTTAACGCAAACACGAGGATTTGGATTGCCAGCAACACTCGACACGGACGAGCGGTTTTCTGTAGTTTCGCCACTGAAGCGTGACGCTAATCGCTTACTGGGAAGAAAGTTCTCAAAATATCGGGCGTACGCTGTTAAAGAAGTCGTCGGGCACCTATATATAGTGCTTTCTTTTTTTTTTCTTTCCAGGATGCCTGGACCCGAGGCTGTCACTCCACTTCACGTATTCTGAGGGCTTTTTTTTTTTCTTTATTTTTCCTTAACAATCTTTTTTGGATATCCAGTGCGATCGTTGAAAGGATACTCTCCCGAGCTGGTTTACCCCTCCAATTTTAGAGAGTGCGTTGCTATGAGCGACGACAGGAGTATGAGACAATTATATGCGTAGAGTAAATATGTGAATGCAATTAAACGTTTCTGATTTTTTGCCCTGCATGTTTAGTTCTACATGATTTTGTCTGGAGATACGTGTGTT
>JALIZH010033000.1:317500-360000 GCA_030522465.1 Rhipicephalus appendiculatus
ATCAAATAACTTTTCGTAATCTATAAAGGCTATAATATATAGGGGTTGGTTGCATGAGTGTCGGCAGGATTTTGTCTTGGGGGGTGCAAACCCGTGTTGCATTGCGGCTGAGGGAGGGGGCAGCAGTGGTGTCGCTTGGGAGTCGGCAAGGGCTGCTGTGGCTTAAGGGGGGCCAAGTGCCCCTTTTGCACCCCCCCCCCCCTGCCGACGCCCATTATTGGTTGTATCCCGCGCATTTCTCTATCACCTGATTGATAGTATGAATGTGGGATCTTGGAAGAATGCTAACGTCATCTTTTAGCCCATAAGGAAGGAGATGTCGAGGACCTTGAAAAATTAAAGGCCGATCATTTTACTGTCCGTTGTCTACAAGCTATTTACAAAAAAAAATAATAGCTAATAAAATTAAGACAACAGTTCCATATCCCAAAGGATCAGGCAGGATTTCGTACAGGCTACTCAACAATAGACCAACCTTCTTGACCATACCGGCCCTAATGGGAGACTAAATTTCGTGACGGCGGCCCGCTAGCTGAGCTTGAGACATCTGATATATATGATCATCGTGCTAACAGTTGATAGGTGCGCACGCACGCGTGTGAGGGAGAGAGAGATAGAATGACGTAAAAGAAATTGAAGGACACTTTTTAAATGCCAACGTGTGTTCGGCGAATTCATGTGGCCATTCGACTGACTATACCATTCTTTTTTCTTTCTTTCTTTTTTTTTACACTCAGCAATGTCATTGATGAGAGAGTGTAAGGGGGAAAGGCCGCAGCTGTGGCGGCGCAAGTGTTGCTATGCGCCGCTGTGCCACCACGCGATTGCTGGAGAGAGTGTGAGGGGGGAGAGGCCACAGCTGGCACCCGTTTCAGGGCACGGACGGACGGACGCGAGTATGAGACATTCAAAGGCTTTCGCCTTAATATAGACGAACGGACATGTCATTCAGGGTGGTATATCTCTATGGAAAGCATGTTGGCACAGACACGGAGAACCAACCACATATTCGTCATTAGGCAAAACAAAACGCTGTGCAGAATCAAATCACTGTCATGATTGCAATGTAATCAACGATTATCCGAACGCTTGGATAGCGTTACTCGCTTGATTAAAGGAATGACGCGTTTGGCGACGTATATCCGCTGCAGTGACAATATTCAGTGGCGTTCGCGGTTTCATTGGCGTTAATGCCGCGGAGAACAGAAACGCTAAGTAGAACACTTGAAGCTGTGCTTATCGCGCCTATGTACACAGCTCGCACCTCGGCGAATCGACCTCGAACTTCTGCAACACACTCAATGAACTTCAGGTAGCATGTTTCTTTTTTTATAGTTTCTTAGTACCGCACAGTGTTGTATAGATGTCCGTTTAAAATTATGTCTAGCGTTTGTATAAGTTCTACTGACGCCATTTCGAACTTTTAGTGTATAAGTGCCTCCAGTGTTTGTGTACACTTGTTCAATAAACTTTCCTTTTTCACACTCACGTCATATTTTTTCTCTCTCCTTGGGAGCTAACATGTTTCTTTTTCTATAGTTTCTTAGTAGCGCACAGTGTATTATCGAAGTCTGAGTAAAATTTCGTGTAGCGTTTGTATAAGTTATACTGACGCAATTTATAAGTACTGTGTGTATAAGTGCCTCTAGTGTTTGCGTATACTGGTTCAGTAAACTTTCCTTTGTGCAGGCTCGCAGTGCAGTCCTTAGCGCAGTTTGACTTGGATAGCACGGCTGCGTACATACAGCTAATTCCGTACTGGGGAACATAGTACTCCTAATCAGAGGTCAGCAACCTGCGGCCCGCAGGGCAGTATTACGCGGCCCCCCAGTGGCATAGCCAGGGGGGGTTCAACCCCCGAAATTTTTCAGTTTTGCTTGTTTATATATGCACGCACACATACAAACGCACGCACGAACATACATAAAGTATGGTTGAAGCACCCCCCCCCCCGAAAAAAATTTCTGGCTACGCCCCTGGCGGCCCCCGGCACAACGTCAGAGCTCTTCCCCTCCTTCCCAGGTAGTAGCTAGTGTCATGCAGGTCACATGACCAGATGTGGGAAAGACTAAAGAAATTAGTAACACGAAATGATGATGGTGATGCTCAAAATGATGATGATTGTGATGATGGTGATGCTCGAGATGAAACTAAACTGTCTTCGTGAGTACCCTCGCGTACACTCGAGCGCTTACGTCATCGCTGTCCGACAATTTTCACGTCGTGGAACTGGGTGCATTTTTTTTTTTAATATTTCTGTAAAAAAGCAAGCACATCCTTTCTGGGCTGTTGATCGTGAAAGCACGCGCGGCAGCTTTTGCAGTAAGCTTACACAGCGACTGGATCAACTGGATACTCACGGCAAACGAGAGAGGCTAAGCAAGCCGCGGTGTCTCGATCGTCGTGACATCATATGGATTTTGACGTTCGCATGAATTTAATCGGCAAATATATGCACAACACAACACCGCATTCTATACAAGGTCCGGACACGTCACTCAAGTTTCGAGAGTTCTCAGTGCTTAATTAATTCGAAAACACGGCTTGAAATTAGCGACGTCGCACTCAAGTTCCGGAGCCAATTTTACAGCGTGGAGATGAGAAAACTTGCCCCATAATTTGCTTTTTTAACAATCAGACAATTACCAAGAAATTGGAAAAAATATAGTAGTCAAAATTTCGGCACAGGCGCGACGCCAAGATATTTTTTTACTGGGGACACCCACACGTCTGATCACTCAGTGGAGGAGGGGGGGTGGAGGGTACATATGGGTTGCGTTTTTACTTTTCTTGTGAAGAGGGGGGCAGGGGGGCTCAGCCGTGCCCCCTCACTAAATTTTAGCCGGCACCCCCTCCCACCCCCCTCTTCTTTGGTGCCGCCCCTGATTCAGCGACATGGCGCGTGACGATCGGTCTCAGTGGCGTAGCCAGGGGGTGGCACACCGGGCACGTGCCCCCCCCCCCCGAAATTTTTTTTCGCCATGGTATACAGAGCGAAATATGACCACTTCAAGGAGGTGCCACCCCCGAAACCCCCGGAAAAAAAATTTCTGGTACGCCCCTGTCGGTCTCCATCACATCTCCTACGTGCAAAAGCAGAATTCAATGTTTATCGGCACAGGATTACATTGTATTCAAAAGGAACAGACAGCACACCTTCGAACCAGTCCTGTTTTGTGTCGAAACTATGCAGGTACATCCGTGACGTCCACTGGCGTAGCCAAGGGGGGGGAAGGGGGGGGGGGGTTAAGACCCTTCCCCGAGATTTTTCAATTTTGCTTGCGTATATATACACGCACACATACAAACGCACGCACGAACATACATAAAGTATGGTTGAACCCCCCCCCCCCCCCCCCCCGAAAAAAATTTCTGGCTACGCCCCTTGGTGACGTCACAATGCGCAACGGCGCGAAATTTAAACATTTCACGTTTAGCCCACGTCCTCAAACAAAAACATCGCGCGAACTGACGCTGCTATTTAAAGTATACCGCGCCTGTTCATAATTTACGGTCGCTTCTTTGTACTTTGCGTTGCTATCGCTAAAGTGATGCTTGAGCACTTGTGAAAACGAAAAGCACCACGCTGTCAGCATATATATATATATATATATATATATATATATATATATATATATATAAAATTAAGGGGTCGCCGATGAGAAGAAAGATTTTTGTCGCATCAGCAAAATCACGCTTGCACAATACCAAAAGCACAAGTAGATCTTCCCCAACAAGACGCTTGGTAAGCGGGAAAACGCGCGAAAAAAAAAAATTTGTCCAGGTGGGGTTCGCCGCGTTGAAGTTTCCCCAACTTACTGTCTGACTGTGACGGCGTCTACTGTGGTCTACATAGTTAATGATCGGTAAAAATGAAGTGCATTGTCCTCCGAGAAGGCAAGAGACTGAACGTACCAGGTGTCACACTTTTGTTTTTTAATCCAATGTGGCAAAAAAAAAAAAAAAAGACTGAACCCCGTGACGACGCGCTGACATTCATGAGCAGAAATTTCGGCGCGAAACATAAAAATGACAACCTGGCCTTCATTTTCTCTGTTATAATAAAACTTCGATTGTGAAACTGAAGACAATGGCTTTCAAAGAATACGTCCAAATTGACTTACTGAGTCACTTTTGTTCATTTGATAATGTGGTCACTGTAATGGCGATAAGTCATGGCGCAAGACGAACAGGGGGGAATCAAATATTACACAAAAAAAAAAAGCGACCGAAACCAAACAAACCAGCCCCTGAACACGTGATCGCCATGTCAGAGCGTGCGGCGATTTACAGCATTACGTACTAATGGGCTAGCTGGTGAACAATGATATTGATGAAGCAGCGCAGAAAGCACACAATCACGCGCACAAAAAAACAAAAACGTATTCGTCATTCTGTTACGTCTGTTGTGCGCTGCTTCTTCAATATCGTTTATAACACGCCCGCTCTGCCGCAGAGCTACGCGACACTCCCTCCTAGTTTTGCTTCCTACCTCCCAAACATGGGCAGCTGCTTACAACTGTCTCTGGCACCGTAGCTAGGTCCGAGAATTCCGCCGAACACGCCAAAACGCTATTCCTATCGCGCTGGCGTCCACGTTTCGCCACCTGGTACCATTAATTTTAACGACCCTTCTCTTGTCCGCCGCGCCAGATGGCAGATTGCGGCGATAACTTCGGCGTAGGAGCACGAGACACTGCCGATAGGCTAGCACGATAACGGTTCGCTGCATAACCAAGGTCGTCTGGCATCCGAATGCTCAGTGTGCTCGCATGGCTATCGAGTGAATCTCTTCACCTTACCCGCGCCGCGGTGGGCTTGTGGTTATGGTGCTGGACTGCTGACACGGAGATCGCGGGATCGAATCATGGGAGCAGCGGTCGCATCTTGACGGAATCCACATGCTAGTCTCGTGATTTAGGTGCACGAGAAACACCAGATGGCCGTAGTATCCGGAGCCCTCCACCATGGCGTCCCTCATTTTTATCACAGTTTCGGTATTTCAAACAAAATCTGTTCATAGTGTTATAGGGAGACGTCGTAAGACGTCATGTAATATCATGTGCCGCTATATAATCTAGATGACGAAGAGAAGGACAGGTTGGTTCAAGCCGGTTGCTCATGCTGGCGCGCTCGAGCCAGCCCATTTTCGACGTGCACGTTATAGGTTCCGCAGGAAGTACCGGGATTTGGGACACAGGCCACAACTACGTGATTAGGTTGAGTGGCGTTGACGAGGCTGGATCAACTGGCCTGCCGACATGATGGAATGGTCAACAAGGTGTCCGCTGCGAAGTTCCGTGGTGTGCTTCATATACCCCCTGCACCTCCACCAAGAATGTTGCAGGGAAACGTTGGAAGATAGGTGTATTTACAATACTTATGGAAGCATAGTGGTCAGAGACGCAACAATAAAGGCGAAACACCAACCAGTTTTTTTCTTCGTCTTCTAGATAAGCGGCACGTAACATATCGCTCTCCGAACGTAAAAAGTTTACGCAAATGGCCCGAGATATGCCCTATTTTCATGGTACGAACATGGATAAGTTTCTTAACCATTATTGCCAAATATTTTGACAGATCATACACTACCAGCACATTATTTTCATAGCTCAAAATCTCAAATAGCTAGTTCCCATTTTCGTTTTTCACATTCGCACGGCTATCTGGCCATACTCTGTACACAATTACTCGAGAATCAGTGCATAATTCGCGCCACGAAAACGGTCGAGACATCTCTTACACTCCGTTGAGGATAGCGAGACAATTTGCACCTTGAAAGAGGCATCATTTACTTACCAGGTTCAAGGATAGGCACAGTCTTTCTCCATCGCATCGAAAATGCTGTAATCGAGTGTGAGACTAAAGATTCATGATCATCTACACTGGCGACATGTCTTTTATTAATATATCACAGACTCAATGCTAGCAGGACGTCCGGTGACCCACCAAAGCATACCTCCTATAGACAGAAGGCAACTACTTTGTACTCTACATCACTACGGCATAATGATGTCAGTCCACGCGGGGACCTGCTACCGACGAAAAACGAGACAAAAACAAAAGGCATCTGTACAAAAGTAGATCCGCAGCGGCTCTATGTACAATCGGTCTTAGGCCACTTTGGTGCGCATCTCGGTGGCTCTGCCACACACACACGTTTGCCCCTCCCGTCCCCGAAAAAGGCCGCGGCACTGAAACAGTGGTTTGGAGACTTTAGGAACGTAGAAATCGACCCTAAGGCAAAGAGTAGACTAAACCGCGACTGTTCAGACAAGTTTGACGGCACTGGCACGCGCTGTCGGCTCGGGGGGCCGCCACGCTGGGGAGGCCCCTTCTGCGGGTCTGGCAGCGCATAGCGCAGCTTCTGCCAGAACCTACGTTCACCCCAACGCAGGATGAGCGCAGAGCGAAGGCACTGGCGTGCCTCGACGTCCCACTGGTCCTGTCCAGCATCATCCAGCAGCACGGCAATGAGCCTACGCGTGCTGCTCGCCTGCGCTGCCTTCAGCTCGAAGCGGCACCACTCGCTGCGCAGGAACTGTTCCGAGACGACCACAACTGTCCGGTGGCTGCACTGCACCGCCTCGACGACAGCCGCCTCCGCGACGCAGCCCGGCACGGCCAGGTCACGGTGACGCAGGCACAGGCGCAGTGGACGTCGCTTTCCACCACCACTGCACGTTTCCAGCTCGGCGGCCAGAACCTGGGACACGAACGGCTCGTCCTTGGGGCAGTAAGCGACAAAGGCGTCGAACAGGCGCTCTGGTGACTCGGAGGCACGGTCAAAGAGACGCAAGCCGCAGCGACTGTGCAGCCACAGCTTCAGCTGGCGCCGGTAGCAGGCTGCAAGGACGGCACCCAGTAAGACCAGGACCAGAGCAGAGGGCGCCGCAATCAGCAGTGGCACCAGGCCTGGCGGCAGCTGGTGCGGCTCCTGAGCACCAGCCGCCGGTGCCTCAGCCCAGCCGGTGCCGTTGGCGCCTCCACACGACGAGGCATCGAACTCGAGCAGGAAGGGGCCCCGACGACCGCAACGCACCGAGGCCGCATCCCGCAGAGGACTGCCACGCGCCCACGTCTGGAAGCGGCTCAGGAAGGCGCACCCACAGGACCACGGATTGTGGCCCAACTGCACATGGCGCAGCAGCGTGTTGGTCCGCAGCTGCCAAACCGGGAACTCGAGCAGGTAATTGTTGTCAAGCCGCAGGACCTCGAGTGACCGCAGCGCCGCAAACGTCCGGTTGCTGAGGCTTGAGAGCCGGTTGTGTGAAAGGTGCAGCTCACGAAGGCTGGTCAAGTTCTCAAACTCATATCCCTGCAACACAGTGATCTTGTTGTGGTCAAGGTGCAACACCTGCAGACCCACGAGGCCATTGAAGGTGCGGTTGTGAAGGCTCTGGATGTTGCTGTTGTTGAGGTATAGGGCCTTTAGGTTCTTGCGGCCGATGAAGCTGTGGCTTGAGAGGTGGGTCATATCGTTTCCATCTAAGTACAGTTCAGTCACATCCATAGGGATGCGCGAAGGAATGGTGCTGTGGGCAGTGAAGCTGCAGTCTACAATGTTGCTGTTCCACGTCTGGTCTGAGTAGCAGGTGCAGTTCTCAGGACAGACCATTTCACAGTCACAGGCATCAAACTCGCAACAGTGGCACAATGCAAAACAGTGGCTTTTGTACTTGCAGAGAAAGTCGGACGAATTGGCTTCACTGAGTAACAAACGAGGTCTGCGCCGGCCAAATGGCATCTGGCAAACAACTTTGGCTAGGTCCATTACTTGAGGATACTGACCATCCAGGCTGTTAATTCTCTGCAGCCACTCCATGCTGCAGTCACAAAAGTAAATGTTTTCGGCTATCCAAAACTCTGGCAGGGCCGACTTGGTGGGTTTTAGGCGGAATGCATTGATGTCCAGGTTCTGTAGACGATTCTGGGTAAGGTTCACCTTGGTCAGGTTGTGCTTTATCATGAATGTAAAGGGGTGAATAATGCTGATGCGGTTGTTGCTAAGGTTGATCATTTCAATTTGATTTGGAAAAGAACCGGCATTGATTTCACGAATGTGATTGCTCGACGCATCAAGTATCTTCAGATGCATCTTGTCCTCCAACTCGTAGTAGTTGCCTAGAGCCTCAATGTCATTCTGGTGAATGTCCAAGTGCTTCAGCTGGCGAGGCACAAGAGCATAGTCAAACCATGCAATACTATTGCACGAGACATTGAGTAAGCGTAAGTGTGCCAAGTTCATAAAAAGTCCATTGATGTCTTCAAGGAGATTGTCATTAAGTAAAATCACATTCAGGGCTGAGGCATCATCAAAGATGCCATGTTCCAGGTTAGCTATCTGGTTATTGGATAAGTCAAGTCTTCGGAGTGAATGCAGTGACTGAAAGGTGCCTTTGGTCATGTTGCCTATTCTGGTTTCCAGCCAAACGTAAAATGTGCAGGTTTGGCATTCCTGACAGGGTGGCATTAGACACACTTGCGATACGGTTGTCTGACAGGTCTAAGCTGATGAGGTAATGCAAGTACTGGAGTGCATCCGGAATGTTTGACAAGCTGTTGGACGATAGCTGCAAGTCTTGCAAGCTGCTGCAGTTACGAAAACCATCTAAATGAATATTCTCCAGTCTATTGTGGTCCAGAGCCAAGTTGATAAGCACATAGAGGCCGTTGAGGGTGAAAACACTAAGATGGCTCAACCTGTTGTCACTCAACATAAGTGTGTGAAGGTTGTACAGTGAGGAGAAAGCATTGTCATCAACATTCTCAATCAAGTTATGTTCCAGATGCAAAATTTGCAGGCTGTACTGGGACTGGAATGTGCTTCCATTCACTTGCCTCAGCTGGTTGCGGCTAAGGTCCAGAATGACGAGGCGGATGAGGTCTGCAAATGTGTCATGAGTGATGCCATCGCTGGACAGATGATTTCGGCTCAAATTCAAGATGACAAGCTGCTCAAGGCCGGAGAATGTGCGTGGTGATAAAAGGCTGAGTGTGTTGTTCTGTAGATACAGCTCTCGGAGATCTGTGCCACCAAGCAGCCCCTGGGGGGCAGCCCACCGCTCAGCTGGTTGTGTGAAAGGTCCAGAAGCTGCAACTGGGCCAACCCTGCCAGGGCAGCGGGTGCCAGCCGGTCCAGCCGGTTATGGCGCAGCCGAAGCGAGCGCAGACTTCCTAGGGCGGCCAGGACCCCATCATCTAGTTGACGCAGTCGGTTGTGCGACATGTCCAACTCCGAAAGGGCACCGAGGCACCCTAGTCCAGCCACTGTCTCGAGAGCGTTGTGCGTCAGGTTGAGTGAGCGTAGCTGCCGTAGACTGCACAGGCCCGTTGGTGGCAGTGCGACTATGTTGTTGTGACCAAGGTCCAGCCGCTGCAGAAGACTGAGCCCCTCCAAAGCCCGCGGCGCCAGCGCCAAGGACAGCGCCCCCCCAGTCCCCATTGTAAGTCCGCACAGTTAAGTTTCGCAACTCGGTCAGTCCCGCAAACGCTCTCTCGGGCACCTCGGATATCTTACACTGTTCCAAGTGCAGGGCACGCAAGGAGCGCAAGCTGCTGAATGTTGCATTGCCGAGGTGGCTCTCGGTGAATAGGGCACTGCACAACACTGTGAGGCTAGTTGTGTGGTCAGGCTGGATGAGGCTGAAGTTTGTGCTGTCGGGGCCAGTGCGAAGAGCTTGCAAACGACACCGCAGGGCCACTTCGGGGGAAGACGGGCCCGTGCGCCAGTCACAGTCGTCGGCCGACACATAGTGCGCCGCCCAGGCCTGGCCCACAAGCACGCCTAGGAGCAGCACACTCCACACCATCGTCACGGCCGACCCATGGGGTCTTCACTGCTACCGGTCATCCTGCTCCTGCGAATGCTGCAGTTTGAAGGTTCCCATCATCAGTACACTGCATTGCTTTCCTTCATCTTATTTCTTTTATTGGTGCTAAGTCAGTGCAATAATTGGGCATTGCCAGAGGAGTTTCACGCATTACAGGAATCGTTCATGGTACTGCAGAATGGGAAGCTACACCTTTGTTTTACAGTTCATCATAGAGATGTAAGAAGGCAGAAGCCACTGTGACAATGCACTGTAGAATACCATGAGTGAAATGCCTCCCAATGAAGTGGACGTAACAGCTGCACTAGAAAGCTCACTCTTAGTGCCCACTGTTCCCAGCTGGCTGGGCCTTAATAAACTGAAGAAGACAGGCAGATTGGGCAAGTTGGTAGGTTTCCATGATAAATATAAAACAACGCTTAACACACAGGATGAAAGAGAGAAGTGGCACACAGTGCTGAACTTGCAACTGGGTATATTTTGGAGCACAATAATTAATAAGGAAAGAAATCAACTAACTAGGCCAAATGCTGTTTTGAATGTCAGTGTGTACCATATTTTGTTGACGCTAAAATCTTGTTTGTTCACAAGAGAAGTGGCTGAGGCCTTTTCATATATCGACCAGTGTGCTCCCACGAGGCAGTGCCTCTGGGAATGACCAATGTATCGTTTTTGACAATGAGCATGCACGCTCGCTTTAAGCCTTTTGCTTTAAAAAAGCAGCATGTCTTTTTCAATAAACCCAGTTGCAAGTTCAGCACTGTGTGTGCCACTTCTTTCTCTTTTTCGTCTCGTGTGTTAAGCGCTGTTTTATATATTTATCATGACCCTAATAATTAACTCAGGAGGAGTTACCACTCCTCCTGACCACTGAATAAGCACAAAAGGGATGGTGCCGTTACAAACGGCATCACCCCAAAATTGCAGTCCAGGGTATGCTGGGACACAAGAAATGCCAGTAGAAACACACTGAAATACATTAAAGAACAGGCTGGACTTGGGAGTGCAACCTCAAGAAAATTAACAGCTCGACACTCTCAACATAATACACCTGATACAGTATTGCAAGTGCTCCCAGGCCAACAAGGTAATGTCATGGCTCTACGTGACATTACAGTAAAACAATTCAAGTCATACACATTAAACGTTGCCAACACTTGTGCCACTTTGTGTTCACGAAATGATGAGTGTGGAACCAGAATTATTGGCTAATGCACTGCAAGTCGCCAGGAATGTTTCACGGCACAGCATGCCTCCAATGTTGATGCAATGGCAGCACAGTACTTTCACAAGCTGCTGATAATGACTTTTCAACTTCTAGTTCCTTGATTATTAAGAAGTCTAAATTACTTTCCTGCAAGGAGCTCATTTGAAAAGCAAATCACTCGAGGAGTCTGTCGTCATGCCATACACCTGTTCAGCTTTCTCACACATTAACTTGGAATTAGTTGGGGTAGAGTCACTAAATCATAAAATGGGGGGAAGGGGGGGGGGGCTGGAAATCTCAAGTTTTTAAAAAAGCCCATAACGTTATGTTTTTGTGTTTTGTTTTTTTTTTTTACTGGCAAAGATTTTCAAGTTTTGCTGGATTAATTGGAGAATTATTAGGAAACCTATTCATAGAGGGGTTGTTTCAGTCCAGGAACATGGCCTCAGACTGCTAATGTTTGGAATCACTATAAAACCACATACCTAACAAAGTCAACAATCTTCAATAATTCCACTGAAACAAAAGATTCGAGAGCCATAGCAAAACAGAGGTAACATAAAAGCATTTGGCAGTTTTGTACAGCCATAAAAGCCAGAGTAAAGTGGCAGATCGCTTGATAGCTTTAACGCTTTCAGTGGGGTACGCCAATGCAGATGTTACATTAAAATGCATGACAGCGAGGTATGGCCATCAGAAGGAATTCTGTCTTGGGGGGATGCAAACCCTGTGTGGCATAGCAGTGAGGAGAGGGGGGGGAATGCCCCCTTTGCACACCCCTGCCAACCAATGCAGGGAGGCCATGTTTTATTACCATATTTACTCGAATGTGACGCAAGTTTTTTTCCTGATTTTTTGCTACCTAAAGTCCGACCCTCACATAACAATCGAACACCGAAATGCTACTTTATCTTCCTGGATGAAATGAAAAGTCGCCCCTCGCATTACTGTCGAGTAAATACAATGTGAAGGCGGCCTGGTGTCGCTGCCTCAAGTTGATGCCACTGTGTAATAAGCAGATATACGACCACATTTACTGTCGGGTAAAACCAGGCGTGCTGATGAGCAAAACAGGAGTGATTGACTACGTGGTGAGCCATGTCATATTACTCATTTTATGCCACCGTAAAGGGAAAAAATTTTTTTCGTATTAGTAAACCATCTTTTCACAATAGCTGAAGCACTCCTGTTGCTGCAAGAAGACACTTGGCAAGTGAGAAAATGTGCAAGAAACAAACAAACAAAAAAAACGTGCAGGTGGCTATAACCAACTTGAGGTTCCCTGCACTACCTTGCTGTGATGTCATAGCTTATACTGACACTTGCTAGGGTACACATAATTCCTTGTCGGTGAAAAATTAATTAAATGAGAATTACCAGTGACTTAACATAGCAAGTTTCCAAAAATTTCATTGGGCCAATGTAGGCAAAATACAAAAGAAAAGACATTGAAGTAAATGACATGATGTCACACCAGCACTCAGATGCTGAAGTTTGCATGTAGAATAACACATTAATTTTTCCCTTCTAATAACTAACCTATGATGGCAAAATTAATGACAATAGAGTTTTGATATAATTATCAGTCTAAACAGATTTCATGTTTCACTTTAGAGTCCCTTTAACATGATTACATTCCTAAACTCGTAGCTCTTGTATGTAGAGAGCCAAGTCAAAGGATGAAGGACCAATTAGAATACGAACCTTCAAATTACAATATCTTGACTGTGCATACTGTCAGTTCAAAAGCAGCACATGTATGCAATGTAAGACAGCACATAACACTCTCAACAGAGTCAATCTCCTTACCATCTGTCCTCTCGAATGATGACGCCACGGGTTTATGCAGCTACATCACAGACCAGAAGGCGTCACACCAGCCACTGGGCCCCATGCAACTCTGCGGAGTCAGCTTCCCTGCACAACAACAAAAAAATATTGATGTAATTATAACTGCTGCAGCTTCGAACTAGACCGTGGCAACCTTAGTAGCTCCTGATTACGTCCAAAGCTCACAGCTACACGTGAATCTATGCAAATTCTGCATGAATTTCCTGAACTGAGACACGCAATGACAGCACGGAAAGCACAATAGCATTAATGGCATCGAGATGACAGTGACAGGCACAACAGCAACCACTGCAGCACAATAGAAGAGGTGGTTCAAACCCTGGGATAAGGTTTTAAGAGCTGCGGCACTAGAATGCTGCATGTAGTACTTGCATCCCATACTAACTTAATTACTATGCATTGATCACGCACTAGGTCCACAGAATAGCAAAACAGAAAGTAAAATCCATTTCAAACTCCTGTGTGTTCCAGCAGTACTTCATGGAGCAAAGGCGGAAGTTAGGCGCAGCTATGTTTTTCTCTCAGCATGGGGCTCTTGCACACCTTTACTCACCACAGAGGGCGAACATATTTGCTCACTGCAGAAGAGTGAAACGATAACAATGCGTGCTACTGCAAGAACGCTGTGCCATGTCATCTTCGACGAGATTTATCAGCGGCATACAAGCTAAAAATTGCAAGTGCTCAGGGCACTTGTCAAGGACTTGCACTGAGACTTATCTACAGTTGGCTTCTGAGTCACATACAAGGCGCACCAACACAACAGGACACCGACCTAAGCGGATGTTGCCACTCAAGTGACAAATATTGCCGAAGAAGACGCAAATCAACACGTGGCTAAAAAAATTTAAATTGGGCTCCAAAAATGAATCTTCTACTATGCCTCCTTGGACAAATCTACAGGAAAGGTTCACGTCAGGGGCGTGGCAGCCCAATTTGGTTTAAAGGGACACTAAAGTGAAACAAACAAATCTGTTTCAATTGATAAATTTTACTCTGAAAGCTCTAATGTCATCAATTTCACCATCACAGCTGTAATAATAGACGAGAAAATCAAGATCCATGTCTCATTTTCAAATTTCACGCCGAAATCTCTACGCATGAAGTCACGGATTTTAAAAGTGTATTTCTTGTATTTTGGCGACACTGGGTCAACGAAATTTCCTGAAACTTGCCATGTTATGTCTTTGGATTGCTCAAAGGACAATGTAATTCATTTTTACCGATTAGGAACTGCTTAGCTCTTCGTAGAAGCATTCAAGACCTATGACATCACTGCGATTTGTGCGGGAACATCAAGGTGGCGTTGCCACCTGCATTTTGTTTTGACGTGTTTTCCTGCTTACCAAAACTCTTCTCGCAACAAGCGAGGTGATTTTGGTATTGCAAAAGATTAATTTACTAACATGACAAAAAATTGGTTTTCTCTTTCGTGTTCCTTTTAAGAGCGGTTTTCTAAAACAAAAGTTCATTTTGAAGCAGTCTTAGAGAACATAAAGATCCAGATGGTACAGCAGCCTGGAGCATAAAGAGATTTACCACTGTTGCGTGATCATTATTATTATAATTACTAGAGCATGAAGTGCTGAAATAACTGTTTCTTTGACCCAAGGATTTCAATATAGAACATTGTGGTCACAGAGACATGACAACACAGTTGTGTATAAAAAAAATAGCGAAGTTTTATGCGAAGACCACAATATCAATGAGGCTTGCCATTGAGGGGGAGGCTCAGGATTGTTTTGACTACCTGGTATCCTTTAACGAGCTCCTTAGTCTAAAGTACACTGGCGTTCTTGCAGTTTGCCTCTTTTGAAATAAAGTTGTCACGGCTGGAAATCAAACTGTGACCTACCACTCAGCAATGGGATGGCATAGATGCTAAGCCTAGCCGACTGATCATAGTCATGTATACAAAGGAATAAAAAATAAATGTCCAAATTTACCAACTCCAACTCCAGCACAGCATTACCAAGATTAAGTAAGAACACCAGCAATTGACATTGGCTAACCGTTGGTCAGCTGCACCAAATGTTCACCATATTCCCTTCACGGCAGCAGCCATCTAAAAAAACAAATGCACAATGCAGGGGGACACTATTTTACCAGTTTGACAAATAGTTCCATGTACCGAAGCTAAGGGCTCACAAAACAAAATAATTTTGCAGTATCCAGTACACACACACCCATTTGCTGCATCAGGCTGTTTTCGTTCTCTCCCATCCAGCCCCATTTCAAACCGTTATGTTTCACAGTCGTAGCATCACAGATGCGGAAAATCTGTTGTTGGCCTTTATTTCTCCACAATTTTTTAGTGCACATGGTGCTGAACTTTCCTGCGAAATCACACATGTGGCATGGACAGGGAACCAATAGCAATGCACACAATCGTGATAACCTGCTTCCCTTTTTTTGAGTAATGAATTCAAACACAACAGAACTTCCAGAATCTGGCTCATTTTAGATTTTTCTATTTACACAATTGGCCTGAGCAAGCCTATGTCATCATTATTTCCCACTATAGATGCTTGCAATGCATGGAAATTACACTCGGTCTACTTTGCGAATGTTAATCACGATTGTGTTCCTTCTAACCTGGAATGGTTACTTGAAAAAGCCATAACCCAATACATCTATGTTGCAATGATATTTATTTTGACATTTGGCTCACATGCCCTGAAGAAAGTATAAAAGTTGTCTCTGCGTACGGGATTTCACACACTCTTAATAATGTTGCACCAAAATTACTAAAACAAGACATAATTTTTTTTTCTCCTATAGAATCCAGCTACTCATACAAGTGGAACTAAAGCATGCACGGCAATCAGCATTATATAATGCCTGCATGCCAACTTAGCAAGGTACAGTGAAGTTAATATCACTCCAACTGACCATCAACTGTTAAATAATCCTGCATCAGCAGCACGAGAGGTGCTGCAAGCCACTCTTTTCTGCCTAGCTCCAGCATCCTACACCCGTCCTATGGAAAACCGTGAAATCCTTTGAACCCCATCATTGCATAACTTCCTAACAAAGCATCACAGCAATGGAGCTGTAGCTGCATTTTAGAGTACTTTCCTAGCTTTGAAAAGAATCCAGAAGGGTTATATTAGGCACTGCTGCGCTTAGGTTCGCACGCAATATTTTGTCTATAACCATACCTAAAATGTTCCACACTGCATATATATTTTTTTAGAATTCCCCAGATTAATTGAGAGTGAAGCTAAATTTTGTTTTGGTTCTTGCCACAGAGACACATAAAGGGGTCATTAAAAGTTCCCAAACCATGCTACTATACGATTACACGAGATAGCAGCCTGTGAACTTCTGACCACCTCTGTACATATTAAGCCTGGCGGAAAGCAATCTTGACAGAGATGTTAGCAACACGGGGCCTCTGTTTTCGTGTGCAACCGTTGAACCACAGCCTGCTGGCTGAGTGAAGAATGATTGAGAGCAACTCATTATTGTTGTAAAACTGCCTCATAGTGCTGACTTCACAATACCTGCAACACTTCCACAAAAAACTCTGATGCAAAAAAAAAAAAGACAGAGAAGAAAAAGAAGAGAAGAAAGACGGCTGTGGCAACAAGAACTGCAAGTTACACACCTTTACACTCTATAGACTATTTTACGGATGGGTTTCGGTGCTGCCATATTGGGCTTAATCTGTTAACCTTGCCGCTTTGTATCTTTAACAACTAAGCGAACAGTGTATACGGCAGACGCACATGCATGAATATGGTTGGGTTGGTACGTTCAATGTTTCATGAACTTATTAATTCACTTCGCAGTATGAATCCAGACATCTGTCATTTATGGTGGGAAGTTAGCCAAGTGCATGGCAGCATGACTTAAATGTGTGAAAGTCTGCTGTTTCTTACAAATACCTTTTAAGTGTTTAATAATATCAGTGGCTCATAATGCCTGACCGAGCTTTAACAGCGAAGCTCTTCTAGCGCAGCATAAAATTTCTGTCATGACCCAAGCTATCATCATCATGAACTGGCCCACACTCTCTTCGTCCTCTTCTGCCTCGCTCCCAGAACATGTGCACCAATTTGTCCAGCGTATAGCAAGAGGGGGGGGGTGAGAGAAGGAAAAGAAAGAGAGCGAAAGAAACAAAGAAAAAGCCTTGGTGAAAAAAAAATTTCTCACGAGGTGGCGGAATCTGAACCCGCACACCCCGATCCAAAGGCGAGTGTCTTAACCAATCAGCTATCAAGGCACGCTGACAGAACATAGCATAGCCTTGTAAAGTATCAAAAAGCAAGGGCATTGGGAAAGAGAAATGGGAGTGAGGAGGAGGGAAAGGAGGATGGGGAGAGAGTAATGCATATTACATATAGAATGAGAAAGACAGAAATGCAGAAAGAGAAAAAAAGAGAGGAGAAATACAGAGAGAATCAAAGAATGAGAAAAAAAGAAATACACAGAGCAAAAAAACAATAGAAAGAAAGAGGAAAAAAGCAAGAAATAAAGATCTAGTGAGACAAAGAAATGAAAGAAAGAGAAAGAAAGAGAGAAATAAATAAATAGAAATAAACAAAGACAAACAAGACAAAAAACAGAGAGAAGGGAGAAAATGAAAAAGGGGGAGAAAGAAAGACAAAACTTAAGTGAAACAAAGGAAGGCCGCACAGCTCCACACTTCCATCAGGCTTGGCATCCACTAGTGCGAAGCTGCCCACCAGCTCCACTGTCTCGAGAGTTAGCCCTGCACCTCCACAGCAAGCTACACTAATTTTTTTTTTATAAAACAATGCTTTGTCACCATGAATGTGATTATTCTTCAAGGAAATGCAGTTTCATTCGAAATCGTCTACAGCTGGCTTCTTGCAGATTGCATCGGACGGCTCACTGCCTCCTCATGCCAGCAGCCCCCTTTTTCATTTTTCGTTGAGCCAAGAGTGAAAAAGAAAAAAAAAGGAAGAATGACCGAAATGGTACCATGATACACCGAAACAGCTTTGCCTCGGGCAATCATCTCCAAAAGCGTTAGAATGCAGAGGCCTCTAAGCACTGTGCAATGTTGCTGATCTCAAAGGTCAGGCAAAGGATGGGCATTGCAAGTGGGCTTTCCAAGGCCGCTGTATGCACGAAGGGAGTGAAGCCTAGTTGCAATGAAGTTCGTGGAGGAAATGCCCCAAGGGAATGCCACAGTCCCACGGGCACCCATGTACTCCAACTCTTTCGTCTGTCTCCCAAGAGACACGCTTGGCGTCAGACGGTCGGCCCTCCAGTAAGGAAGTTTAATGGAGGTTTTCGTGAAGGGAGTTTTTTTAAACGTCTTCTCATGAATATTGGCGTATTTTTCTCGTATTTGGGCCATTGTTTTTTCCTTTAAAGCTTTCGAAGCTTACTATGTTCAGCCTTCGGTTCTTTGAGAATGCAACGTAGCTCATCATTATTGATAACAAGTTAACAGGAGCCGAGCAGGCTCCGCCATCCATCTTTTAAAACAATTTCTAACGTGCGCACCAAATGTTTCTGAGCCGCGTACCTCCCAAAGGAGTTCCCAACTCTGTTGGGACTGTTAAATTTTAAACATCAGTATTTTTTTTCTGCCAGCCTCGAAAGCGGTCATGAATCATTGCACTTTATACTACATCACTGGTGCAGTACTCAAATTGCTTCAGTGCGTATGCCAAAATCGGTGCAAACCTAGAAACACTCACACAGTTGGTTACGCTTACTATCGAAGCCATAATGCCTACTTGATGAAGTGAACCTTCACAACAAAGTTTAAGGAGTGACATCAGCTTGCCAAACCATCACACATTTCTGTACAGGGATACGTAAAAACAGCAAACGTTTACAAAACTTGACAAATCTGAAAAATTATTGTGCCCCAACAACTAAAACAACATTTGGCAAACAATTTGCAGAAATTAACCCACAATGCACATCATTTCAGGATGTACATATCCTTATTGATCATGAAGATTTACAACACCAAAGCCACCATTGAGCTTTGAAAAATGCCGTAGCTGGTATGCCGCTTTGTATTCTGATATGCACCCAAAAACACACTGGTTTCTTGCATTCCTAGGCCACCGGAGTGCCGCCACAGATTGCTCCTTTGTGTACTCTCCTAATGCCAAGTTGAATTATGACAGTACTGGCAGTAAACCCTTACAAAAAGGTAACTCGAGACCTGATTAAAAATTGTGCTGGCAACACTCAATGAGAAACAAAAATTAAAAAAAAAACTGCAGATCTAATATATTGTGATTAGGCTCATATCTAATGCTTGCTTACTCTGCACAGGACCCAAGCGCGCAATGTCACGCACTTTGATATGATATTACAAAGAAACAGAATTTACAAATAAAATCCGATGTGGCGTACTGGGCAGCTGCCAGGCAGTGTTCATTGCAACACTTAATACGACGTACTTCCCACTATCTAGCCTGCTAAAAAAATCCTTCATGCTTTCGCTAATGGAGGAGAGAGAGAGAGAAACTTCATTAAAATGAAAAATTAATTTCACGGAGGGATGGTCACGGTCACGCAGTACCTGGCTGTCCCTGCCTCAGTTCGTTTTAGGAATCCAAGTCCGTAAGTGCTTTCATAAGAAAATTCCAAATTGATGCGACCCGTGAGAGAAGAGGATACAAGATACTCTTCATTAATATCGCGCGTGCCTATTCTTTTTTTCCTTTGAATTTCTCGGAGAAATCTAAATTAACACGCCTGATATTCTTTTGTGAGTAAAAGGCCGCGAACTATTTCGCGCGAGCAAACTGCAGAGACACAGATCAAGACTCGACGATCGCACTTGCAGAGGCACGCATTGTTCTCCAACGCCACGTAGTTCCGGTTCCTTGTCGCATAAATTCAATTGCTTAAGTAAGCAGCCTACGTAAATGTAGGTCGCTACGCAATACCGACAGTAGCGCGTGATTTGTTTTCCAACACGTAGCGACAGACCACGCCGGAATTGTAAGTATGAGTTAATTACTGCAGCTAACTAGAGGCGAGGGGACCCAAGCGTAAGGAGGACGCGGCTCTCTGTGTAACGTACGTGTTCGAGTGAAATCTCAAATCCAACAGCGCACGTAAGCACATTGATCATTGCGCACACTACTCGGCGCCGAACGAACACGAATCCGTGATCAGCCGCGTGGAACGACCGCGTGTTTAACCACTCAGCGCGCGCGGCGCACTTCGGAGAGGGCGTGGAAAAACGGAACCACACTTTTGTGGTCCCGTCATATTAGCCTAATTGAGGGGACCCGCGTTAAAATGCCGACGAGTGCGTCACGGGCAGAAGCCGCGAGAACGCGAGCTCGATGCACGCCAACTATATCGGAGCGCAGTCAGCTGTCTTTGTCAGGCGCCTGCTCCACAAGCTTTCGTCACGCTTTCGGGATTCGCTCAATCTTTGTTCCCGACTAGCGATCACCTGCGAACAACCGCACGACGAAACCAAACCCACCGATCAAAAGTTTCGCGGCCTTTTAGCGCTATCACGCGCGACGTTTTTAACACTGTCGGCGTACTGGTAGACGCTAACCACAACAGTAAAGCGCAACAATCCTGTTTCATTCCGCGGTTACATCGTTCCGCGTAGTTACGTGCAAGTTACGTGCAGCGCGTGCATACGTAGATCTTATCTGGGACCGTTACTACCATGCTTTCCGATTTCCCGACTTTCACTAGTCAAAATTTTACCGCAGTAGCGATCGGTCGTTTTCCGGGAAGTAGAGAGGAGAGACATTCACTCACGCTTCGGTACGAAGGGTAGAGTACCAGATGAGTTCCTTAAGAAACCAAGGGACACCCGAGACCAACGCCTCACCACTCAAAAGTTGAAGTGGGACCCCGCACGAGTTCCTCGATGCGCTCCCATCGCACAAGACGCAATAAACCACCACTTCTAGCGCCCTCAAAGGCGCTACCATATACTTCAAAACAACGAGGAAACCGGACATCGAAAGCGCGCATGCCGTGGCCGAGCGCTCGCTTCTCCTCTGGTCCGCACGCCTAGTCCCGAACAAGAAACGCCGCCATTGTGACGAGGTCGCGGAAGAAGCGGACCAACGCTGGCCTGCAGCGCGGCCTGCGTACCACTGGCTTCATGCGCACCGAGTCGGGGCTCCGAGTTTGTACTCACCATTTGGCTCGGCGTGTATCCGCTATCGCCGCACGCTTTAGTGTACACAACGGCCGACTCCAACACAGTCCCACCCGACAATAAACACTCCAACGCCGCCGCCGGCGGGGAATGACCCGCGCGCAAGCCGATCGACGGCGCATGCGCAGCCGCGCATTCCGCACAGACGCCGCCGCGGTCCGCTATGCCGCCGCGGCGCGCGCTATGGCATGCAGCGCCCAATATACGCACGTTCGTCCGCGGCAATCCAAAACTCTTCTCCGTGCTTGGTCGTAGGGTGGACGTCGGTTCAATTATCTGTAGCTATGTGATATAGCGCCTGCGGGGTTTGCATTTGACCATCGGCGGCCCGGAACTGGACTACATCCGCCCTCTCACCTTGGTGACCTCATGATGGGATTTGGGAGAGGCTGCGGTGAGGGCCAGGGGGTCGGTCAGGGGGTTGGAATGCATAAGCCACGTTGTTTCACTCGGACCAGCTTCGCGGGACTAGAAAACCGCGCGTCGTGGAACGCGGCCGATTTTCCAGTCTCGGACCGCGCTTGTTCTCATTTACGGAAATAGGCATTCGCGGGACTCGGGGGCGAGTGTATATATAACCGCTCGCCGATCGAATCGCTCCGCAGTAGATGTATAGCGTGCCTGCCCCCCTCCGCGAAAAGGAAAGAAAGAAAGAAAACGTGGTAATTGATGCAAATTGCATGCGGTGCGGAAGTAGCACAAGGAGCGGGAACGTTTAAGCCGCGCGCCTGTGTTATTACATATGCAAATCAAAGTATAACAAAACAAAGTATGCGACAATGGATTTCTCAAGTCAAGTAACAAGTTCTTGGCACTTCTCGGATGGACGAAAATCAAAATGCTGAAAGTTTATGGGCTGTAGCTTTTTTTTTTAGAATCGAGTTTCTCTTTATTTGTTCACTTGGCACTGGGCTCCAGTGTAGCTGTTTCATTTTTAGTTCTGACATTTTATAACCTTGTCGAGCGTTTATTCGCTCTCTTTAATTTTCACTGGCATCCAGTGGCACTTTGCAGATGAAAGAAAATCAAAATACTGAAAATTTATGGACGGTACTTTTATTTATTTTTTTTAATCGAGTTGCTCTTCCTTTGCTCACTTTATTTGGTACTGCAGCTCCGCGGTGTAGCTACTTCGTTTTTAGTTCTGAGATTTTATAACCTTGTCGAGCGTTTACCAGCAATATTTAATTTGCACTGGCGTCCAATGCATCTATTCCATCTCCAGTTCTGGCATTGCATAAGCTCGTGAAACTGAACCGAGTTTAATTGTGTGTTCATACATCTGAGCTTGTTCCGTGCAGCAATCGTTCCTTTGTGTACAAGCTGTTTGTGTACAAGATGTCATAGCTGTTGTCTGCGGAGTTTTATACACTTTGAGCTATCAGTGCATGAGCTTTCGTTAAAGCATCTCTTGCGCAGTCGTCGCGTCTAACAAACTTCCTTGTGCATTCTTTTGTCTCACGTGTCTGGTAGAAATGAACTGAGTCGCTCTTCAAAAAAACTTTTCTGCGGCCATAAAGGACGCACGCATGCCCACGTACCTGCGAAACGAGGGAGCGTAATAAAAAATTCAGTAAATTTCAGACACGTGACTCTCGTTATAACTGCAACAAGATTCCGTTGTTGCTGGCGAAAGTTATACGGTAAACTACAAAAGCCTAAGCGTAATGGCATGGTGACTTCGTGACTTCGGCTTCTAAGGACAGCGCAGTGGAACGGACGTGAGGAAAACACAGAGGAAGGCGCTTGTCTAATAAACAAACAGCGTATGTTTATCCAAAACATTTATTATTTTTTTCAAGCATCCTCATGTGTATTATCGTTTCCTCTCAAGAAGAAAAAAATTCTTACGGACTGAACAAATGGTGGCCTAGTCCTTCACTCTTTCGGGTGCAATCCATGGCGCTATTTCTTCTCAGTTTTTTAAAAGATGTTTAGATAAAGTAATGTAAAAAAGTTTCTTCGGGGGGCGCTGAATTTTTCAGTGCATACGTGCGTCTCACCTAGCTCCCAAACTTAAAACCTCCGAAATTTCAGAAAGAAAGAAAAAAAGGACGAAAGAGATTGGAGAATGAAATTGATCGTTACGAAATATATAGATTTCGTAACGATCCGTCTTTTATACCTGTTCCGTTTATACTCGCGCTTTTATCGCTAGGTTCGCGCAGAGTCGTGCCGTCTCTATCGCGAAGGTAAATATGTATGGTCCACCACGCAGTGGATAATAATAAAATCGAAGGGACAAAGGGATCGTTACATAATGCATACAATATGTACTCCCTCCTTATATGTTTCGACACACACGTTATATATATATACGCGCACAGCTTGCCTAGCGTTCGAGCATCGATCCTCAATACCTTGCACGTTTTGCCTAGCCATATATAACCTTTCGCATCTTTAATATAAACTAACAAAATGACACTTCACAGTTAAGTTATAGTTACGTAACTTACGATTGTTTTCGTATTCGTTTCTTTTCTGCATCTTGCCCTGCACGCAACTGCATATCTCCCAAGAATTTCGTCGACCCGGCAGGTTGGCGTGACAGAGCTAGATTGTGCCGAATGTCCACTCCACGCGCCTCGTTTCGCGAAATAGTTCAGTGCAGTTCGTGGTGTGGATACCACGCGCGAACCCTTTATATGCGATACCCTCCGATGAATGCCGTAAATGCGGGGAATCTATACACATTTTCACAAACGGCTCCCTAAGCTAGGCCTAGGCGCCGCCATAGCCCTCTCTGGGCTGCGCTAAATAGGCGTGACCCCCCAATAAAGCACTGCCGATGCTGTGACGTCAGCCGGCGCGCAGCCCAGCATGGCGGCGTTTTTTCTCGCCTGTGATCTATTGCTGCAAGATGCGTTAAGTGAATCGTAACTTGCGAAGACCGCCACATTCAACAAGGTCCGAGCTGGAAATTCGTCATTTACTCGTAAAAGCAGTGCCAATGGCCTGCGCCTCAAGAAAGGAACGCAAGAGTTAGACACGGCACTGTCGCAACTCAAGCGTTCATCAAATGGGCTTATCCAGGGGTATATAGGAGTGCAGTACTAAATGGGTGCTGTTTTGGCACTAGGAGAGCTTTAGGTTCAAATGTACATTAAAGAATCAAGACTGAGCACTGTGGCATGCCTGGTCTGGTTCTCTATGTAGAACCACACCATGTTGATTCTCTGTTGTTTAGGTGGCTGCCTTCTTCTTTTTTTTTTTTTTCTATATATGCGACGGCCGCACACAGCTCTTCTGAAGTACCTGCGTGGTACCCGAAACCGTTTCCATGCATTACCTCTAAAGGACACACTCTGCATCATCATCGATGAACTGAAATGTTTACCTTTGGACACAGCTAACTGCTGTCCCATAGTATATCACTGGCGTAGCCAGTGAGAGAGGCGGGGAGTTCGAACCCCCCCTCCCCCCCGAAATTTTCAATTTTGCGTGTGTGTATATATATATGCACACAAGCATACAAAAGCATGCACGAGCATACAAAAAGTATGGTTGAACCCCCCCCCCCCCCCCCTCCAATTTGAAGAAAGCTACGCCCTTTCAGTATAAAGTACTCGTTTATTTTTTTTTATTTTTTTTCCCCTATGTGAAGCAGCAATTCCACCTGGGAGCAATGACGTAGGATACCAAACTATACGGTGTGGTTTCGTTTTTCTTGCCTTCTAACGGTCCAGGCATTAAGGACCGCCTATAGCTCTCTCCCATAAAAGAAAAAAAAAAACTAACAGAAGCATTTCACGTACGTAGCACTCACAAATACTCGTAACAGCGGCGTTCATTTCTTGCGGTACCATTGCTTTCATTTCTTTGAAATGGCGTCGCGTTAAATTACTGGAGGTACGAACAAACAGGAAAAGTATAGTGCAGGCAAAACCATCAGACCAGTATCTCTCTATTTATCTATCCACACACACACACACACACACACACACACACACACACACACACACACATATATATATATATATATATATATATATATATATATATATATATATATATATATATATATATATATATATATATATAAAGAGAGAGAGAGTGATAAGTCAGGAAGTGCAGGCTAATCGAATGGACATCTTGGAATGGAGTGCGCTCCGGTGACCGTCGGGGTTCGCGTGCGGCAACGTTTTTCTCTCTCTCTATCTTCTTCTATAACGAATATCGTCCGTATAACGAACACGTCATCGCTTCCGCTTTGCCGGCTCGTTACCCTTTAATGAGCCTCCTTCGGTAAGTTGCAGTCGGAGATATTTTGAGCGCAGAACGGGAGAGATATGTATTTTTTTTTTTTTTTTGCGCCGGTTCGGCTAGCGAGGAGAGGAAGCGGGCTATCGGAAGCGGACCCGGGGAAACGGAGGAGAAAGAGAGAGAGGATGAAAGAGAGGGAGGAGGAAAGAGAGGGAGGTATACAGAGAGAGATGCGAGACCCCTAGTCGGGAAAAGAAAAATGAGCGGCGAACGAATCGTCTTCGCTTCGGCGGCAGCGAAAAGATACGCTCGCAACAGATCGGCCGACGCTGTTGCTCGATCGGTGCCCATTTATCTTCATTTTGCGCGCGCAAGAGCAAGACAATATAACCAAATAGAAGGAGCGCTCGCTCAGAGGGGACCCACGCATCTCTCGCATGAGCTGCACTCCCTGGGCAGCGGCGCTGGGGATAAAAAAAAAGTACGCGTTCCTATCGGGAACACAGTATCCAGCGCGAGAAAAGATTCAAAATATAGTCAGAGATGTACCTACATGGACTTATATACATACAGTGAGATGTGCCCCGTTTATCGTCTAGAGGCACGAACTCCGCGCGGGAGATAGGCCGAATGTATTTGTGATCGACCTTTATTTTATGGATATATAGTCCCGTTGGTGTCAAGTCCTGCGGATATTTCTTGCACGTCGAATGAAAATAGAATACATCGGCCGCGTTCGGGAAGTACTAAGAATTGCGAAGCGCGCGCTCGCACCTGATAGGAACCGTTCCGGCGCGGCAGAATCCTGAGGTGTCACTGACGGGATATCGGCCGTGCGACGAAAGAAAAGAAGAAAAGTGTTGATCGGATTGGTGGCACACGCCCATACGACACAGTTTCTTTTCTTTGTAGTTTTTTGTATAGTACAAGAAAAACGTTCCATATTAATCTATACCTGTGCTACGTAAAGGTGTCCGCCAGTGAAGGTGACATGCCTCTGTTCCCTGAGAATGAATGAATGAATGAATGAATGAATGAATGAATGAATGAATGAATGAATGCCCGTCTTTCTAGCACAGCCATTTGCCGACATATTTGACTACCGCAAACGTAACACGGACGCCGTTTTGTCTTTTATGCCATGAATGTACTGGTGCTATATCAGTCAGCTTTATTCTACAAAAAACGCAGGGCAGAACGCATGGGACCTGGGTTCAAATCCCGCTCGATCGTGGACATTTTTATCTCGTCGTGCGCGATAGCTACACTGGCGGCGGCGGTGGGCGACTATATACGCCACCACAAAAATTGGCTGTTGTGATCTCATAACATGACTTAGACGTGAATGGATGCGAGCTCGTTGGTACTGGTCGATCTGAAAAAAGCAGCGCTAATTCAAACACGGACTAAGAAACATCACACGAGGACGGGCGCTGACAGCGCCCGTCATCGTGTTTGCTGTTTTCATTGCTGTATAAGAACAACATGTTGCCGAAATAAAGATTCAGTTGTGAGAAGCGCACGTCCCGTCCTCTTTCTGTGGTCCCTGTCTTTTCAGCACTATGGCTTCAATGACAGCGCCCATCCTCGTGTGATGTTTCTTAGTCCGTGTTTGGATTAGCGCTGTTTTTTCAGATGGATCTCATTACAGTTTTCGCTGCAAAGGAGAGATGTAGAGATGATGACGAATAAGAATAACACAATAGCAGCGCAGTGCGGGTGCCTGACCTCCCCGGGCGAGTATAGCGAGCAACGTAGCGGAAGTTAGGTGTCATCGCTCTGAGCCGTGAACAATCTCTGAAAATCGGGGCCGTATCGGGAGGTATACACGCTCGGGCATTCTCGGGCCTCCATACCTCTCGGCGGTGTGAGGGAGGGGGGCGAAACGGTGAAGGCTGCTGCGTTCCCTCCAGTCACGCGTACGTGCCGGAGGTCCGGAGTTGCCCAAGGCGGCCGATCCCACGGCGTATCCGGCTTCTCGAAGAAAAGCGACGCGCCGGAACATCCTCCGCGTTAATTGGATATTACCTCGCGAGAAAAAAAAAACTGGTCTTGTGTGCAGCCACTTCGTTTAAGTGAAAGTACTCGTAGGATTTAATCGAATTTTTTTTTTTCTGCGACAGGAATATGGCTGTGTGCGTAAAGCCGCCACACAACCATATTCCTCTCCGTGTTTGTTCGCCATAGAGTGCGCTGCACGGAGACGGGACGGTCGCTAATCTCGGATCCCATGCGCATAGGATCGCGGGATACGGGCTGCGCATGGGATCACGGATCCTATGGGCTTCAGGGGCGTA
Source organism: Rhipicephalus appendiculatus (assembly GCA_030522465.1). Lineage (NCBI taxonomy): Eukaryota > Metazoa > Arthropoda > Arachnida > Ixodida > Ixodidae > Rhipicephalus > Rhipicephalus appendiculatus. The sequence goes on from JALIZH010033000.1 coordinate 345,032, forward strand.
GCCTAGGCTATTCTTCCAAAGCGGAGACGAGAGAAGGTGGGGGGAGGGGGGGGTGCGGTGTGCTCACTCCGAGCCACCTTATATGTGTGTTCGTGCGTGTATATGCATACAGATATATATCGTGGGCGCAGATGGGGAACCCCCCCCCCCCCCCCCTAATACCTCATCTTTGCACTGCTTTCTGTTCGTAAGAGCTTCATAATAATAATATCTGAGGTTTAACGTCCCAAAATCACGATTTGATTATGAGAGACGCCGTATAGTGGAGGGCTCCGGAAATTTTGACCATCTGGTGTTCTTTAACGTGCACTGACATCGTACAGTACACGGGCCTCTTACCATATCGCCTCCATCGAAATGCGACTGCCGCGGCCGGGATCGAACCCGCGACCTTCGGGTCAGAAGCCGAGCACCTAGGGAGCCTTCATGTGCGCGCCTCCGTGCCTCCGAGGCACGGAGGCGCGCACACGAAGGCTCCCTACGAGCACCACAACCACTGCTCCGCCGCGCAGGACTCGAAAGAGCTTCAGTGAGAGGAGGTCAGAAGGAGGGGAGGGGGGCGTGGTTAGACATCACTCACTTCCACACCCCCCCTTCCCAACCTAATGGAAAACCCTGCTCACGCCTATGCACACAGACTAAAAATTTGCGGAGCGTTAGGGAAGGTGCGGGAGGGAGCTACTGATTACCCACTCTGGCTAACGCATTCGTGTTAATTCTGCGTTAAGTATAGACACTGTACGCAAGTGCACAACGTGGACGAATACAAATGGCGAAGAGTATGAGCATGCCAATTAGCACACTTTCAAGCTTTTTTTTATAAATTTCATATCGTGTACATAGGGATTAGCTAGTCGTCCTCGTCGCTCGTATGCGATAATGTTGCGCACTTACCTTTGCAGCGTCTGCTTGGCGCATAATTAGCATGGGTGCTTACCTTGTGGCTTTATTAAGTATACATGCGCGAAATTCCAGCCGGGAACGCAGCTCCTGTGTGTGCAGGCAGTGCCATATTATCTAAACTATGTAGGACGCCTGCCATGCCTGGATTAGTTGCTCCGTTACACAAAAGTGTCCCCCCCCACGGCCTTTCTTTTTTTCTTTTCTTTTTTGTTGTTGTTTTTCACAGCTGCTACCCGAACATAGCGAGAGGCTGTCCTTCCTTCATGACAACATTAAATAAACTGCGGATGTGTTACTGTCAAGCAATGCATAATCTTCCTGTACATTGTTCGCTGTACAACATGTTAGCTTTTTCGTCATTGGTTACGCACGCAGTTCAAGCGCAGAATTGCAGTCGGGGATGTATCTCTTGTGTGCACGTTTAGGCATTGTCTTGAATATATATGACGCCCGCCATGCCTGGATTATTTCCTCCGTTGCACAAAAGTCTATTACTGCGGCTTCTTTTGTGTTGTTGTTGTTGATTTTTATACAGAGAGATAGAGAGAGAAAAAAAGGGACAGGAGAATGAGCTCCAAAGCTGAAAATCTTTCTCGCAGTTTCAGCACGCTTCTTATTATACTGCTCTTCTCACCGTGGTGACGATGAAAACGTTTCTCTTAGGGGCGATGCACCTGTGGCGGCAGCCAAGCCAAGCCAAGCCGCCAGGCAGCGCCACCCTCCGCTGCTCTCCGGAACCTGCAGAGAACCTGAATAAAACCAGTCGATGTTTGGGATCCACGCCGCGCGGTCGTGTCTTCTTCTCCCACGCGTACACGCGTCCCAACAGTGGTGACCCGGACGAGGCTTACCGCCTTTTTTCAAGCGATCGACGCCATGGAGACTCCCTCTGACGCACCGGCCATCTCCGCCGTCGACATCAGGCTCCCGCCGTTTTGGACAGCGGACCCGCAGCTGTGGTTCCTGCGGGTGGAGTCCCAATTCACCGCTCGTCGTATTGCCGCTGAGCAAACAAAGTACCACCACGTGGTCGCTAGCCTCCCACCGGCAATAGCGAGCGAAATACGAGATCTGCTGGTCGCTCCACCTACAGAGAACGCGTACACAACGCTGAAACAACTGCTCATCAGTCGCCTCACGCCGTCGGAGCCTCAGCGACTGCAGCAGCTACTGCACAACACCGACCTCGGGGACCGGACGCCCAGCCAATTGTTGCGCCACATGAGGCAGCTGTTGCACACGGCCGGCGCAGCCACCACCGATGCCGACAGCAGACTGCTTCGCGAGCTGTTCCTACAGCGACTTCCGATCAACGTGCGTATGGTCCTCGCCTCGGCTGCCGACAAACGCCTGTCTCAACTCGCCGAGCTCGCGGACTCGGTGCTGGCGGTCGCTCCGCCGTCCGTCGCGGCGCTACAGCCAGACATCGCCGGCGGCGCGCCAACGACCACGCTGCACGACATCCGGGAGCAGATATCCCGCCTCGCCGATACCGTCGCAGCGATGCAGGCCCGCAGCACTCCCGAGGAGCGCCAGCGCCCAGCAGCGCATCAGAGAATCTGCTGGTATCACAGGAAGCATTACAATGCTGCTCGCAAATGCATTCCTCCTTGCGACTATGCGGGAAACGGGAGCAGCCGGCACTGAGGACGACCAGTGTCACAGAGGCCCCCTGAACGTCGTCCATCAGTGTTTTTCCTCACCGACCGCGACAGTGGCCTTCGATTCCTCGTGGACACCGGCGCTGAGGTGAGCGTGTTACCGGTTGGGTCCACCGATCGCCGTGTCCCTAGTGCGTCCCCCCTTCAGGCGGTCAACAACACAACCATCGCCACCTACGGACATCGCTCGCTGCCACTCGATTTAGGCTTGAACAGAACGTTCCGGTGGATTTTCATCGTGGCAGCAGTGAAGTTCGCCATCTTGGGTGCGGACTTTCTTCGGCATTTCGGCCTTCTCGTCGACGTGCGCAACCGCCGCCTTCACGATCCCGTGTCGCAGGCAACTGTGCAAGGCAATCCCTCGCACCACCCTCCGCTGAGCCCCACTCTGCTCGGGCCGTCCGGTGCAGAACGTTTCACTCGCGATTCTGCAGGATTTTCCCGAGTTGACGAGGCAGCCGCCAGCCAGCGCCGCGGTGAAGCACGATGTACGCCATTACATCGCCACCAGCGGCCCACCCGTGCACGCGCGGCCTCGCCGTTTGCCTCCAGAGAAGTTGAAGGTCGCACGACAGGGAATTTGAACACATGATGGAGCTAGGGATCATCAGACCCTCGTCGAGCGCCTGGGCATCTCCACTTCATATGGTGCCAAAGTCAACGCCGGGAGACTGGCGACCATGCGGGGACTATAGGGCGCTGAACCAGGTAACGACTCCAGACAGATACCCGGTACCGCACATACACGATGTCACGACGAGGCTTCACGGTGCCACTATCTTCTCGAAGATCGACCTGGTGCGGGCATACCATCAGATTCCCGTTGCCCCGGAGGACGTCCCGAAGACCGCCATCGCAACGCCTTTCGGACTTTTCGAATTCCTCCGAATGCCATTCGGACTCCGAAACGCAGGGTCAGACATTCCAGCGGTTCATGGACGGTGCTATACGCGGCCTCAGCTTCTGCCACGCCTATCTTGACGACTTGCTAATCGCCAGCAGCACTCCGGAAGAGCACGTGAATCATCTGCGCATCGTCTTCCAGCGCTTAGTGGAGCATGGCGTGGTCGTGAACATGGCCAAATGCGAGCTTGGTGTGCGACAGCTCTCGTTTCTTGGACACGTCATCTCCGCCTCAGGAGTTCTTCCTCAACCCAACAAGGTTGAAGCCGTGCAAGGATTTCCGCAGCCGACCGCCAAGCGCCAGCTTCGGGAATTTCTGGGTTTGGTAAACTTCTACCGCCGTTTCATTCCCCCGCTGCGCCCAGATCCTTCAACCTCTCCACGACCCTGCTGGCCACTTCACGGAATGGCTCAGACACCCTCTCCTGGTCTCAAGAAGCAAAAGAAGCCTTCTGCGAGGTCAAGGACGCTTTGGCAAACGCCGCACTGCTTGAATACCCCAGGTCCGGTGTCCCGCAGAGCGTAATGGTGGATGCCTCCGATACAGCCGTTGGGGCTGTATTACAGCAGCTCGTTGGGGGAATCTGGCGCCCGATTTCCTTCTTTTCGAGGAAGCTAACACCTACCGAGCGCCGCTACAGCACCTTCGGGAGAGAACTGCTGGCCGTGTACGCTGCCATACGACATTTTCGCCATTTCCTGGAAGGTGTAGAGTTTTTCGTCCTCACCGACCACAAGCCGCTTACTTATGCATTGCGCTCGCTAAGCTCCGACGGTGGAACGCACACAGCACGTGAACGGCGCCAAATGTCCTATATATCAGAGTTCACGACTGATATCCGCCACGTCAAAGGCGGCGACAACGAGGTAGCGGACGCCCTCTCACGGAATCCTGTGAACGCCATCATGCCCACACTACAGGTTGATCTTCCCGCTTTGGCAGCCGCTCAACGTGAAGATGACGAACTGAAACACCTGTTGACCGCGACCACTGCCCTGAATCTTGAGTGGATCCCAGTTCCCGGATCCGAGGACAAGGTTTGCTGTGACACAAGCGTCAGTAGAACTCGCCCGTTCGTGCCCGCGAGCCTCCGTCGCCACGTGTTCGAGTCCTTGCACAGACTGTCTCATCCGGGGATTAGAGCCACCCAAAGACTGGTGACGGCAAGATTTGTCTGGCCGGGCGTAAATCGGGACGTCCGACGCTGGGCACGCGAATGTGTAGCTTGCCAGCGCTCTAAGATACAACGCCATACCTCGACAGCACTGGGAACACTCCCCACTCCGGATTCTCGCTTTGATCATGTCCACCTGGACATCGTCGGCCCACTGCCACCCTGCCACGGAAAGGCTTACCTGCTGACCTGTGTCGACAGGTTCACCCGCTGGGCGGAGGCCATTCCTATCGCGGACATCACTGCCGAGACGGTTGCGAGTGCTTTCCTGTACCACTGGGTAGCCCGTTTCGGTGTGCCCTCCACGATAACAACAGACCGCGGCCGACAATTCGAATCAGCCCTTTTCACTGCCATCAGTCAGCTCATGGGCACCTCACGCATACGCACGACAGCGTACCACCCCATGAGCAACGGCATGGTGGAGCGCTTTCACCGCCAGCTGAAGGCTGCGCTCACGGCAACCGAGGAACACAACTGGGTGGAGGCCCTCCCACTCGTTCTTTTGGGTATAAGGTCCACCTTGAAAGAGGATATTGGCTGCAGCGCCGCTGAGCTGGTCTACGGCACGACACTCAGGCTGCCGGGAGAGCTCTTTGCGCGCGGCTCAGAGGAGGCATCCATAGCTTGCAGCGACTATGCACTTCGCCTACGCAACGTCATGAGCAAACTGCGCGCGGTACCTCCACGGCCCCCAGGGTCGCGTGTGGTGCACGTCGACCCACAGCTCACATCGTGCCCATATGTGTTTGTACGACATGACGCGGTTCGGCGACCTCTTCAGCCACCCTATGATGGGCCGTTTCAAGTCCTCCGCCGTGGCAACAAACAATTCACAATCAAGAGAAACGGCCGTGAGGAGGTCGTGTCGTTGGACCGCATCAAGCCAGCACACATGGACCGTGACGACGCCGTGTTGCCTCCACTAAGGGAATCATCGCCAGGACCCCCAGCTTCAATGCCAGCCCAAGTCCACGAGGTGCCCTCCCGGCTGACGCACAGCGGGCGGCTATCAAGAGCACCCACTCGCCTGGACCTTTAACTCCGTTCGGCAACTCACTAGGGGGGGGGAGTGCTGTGGCGGCAGCCAAGCCGCTCCAAGCCGCCAGGCGCAGCGCCACCCTCCGCTGCTCTCCGGAACCTGCAGAGAACCTGAATAAAACCAGTCGATGTTTGGGATCCACGCCGCGCGGTCGTGTCTTCTTCTCCCACGCGTACACGCGTCCCAACACACCTAAACCGCCGTCCGGCGTCTACAGCAGATGTAGCGCAGGTGCATACGAACAAACCGAAACATCTACGAATAACAAAAAGATTATCAAAAGGCTGTTAACCAGAACAAACAAAATAAAAGGCCACATTGCCGTAAAAACATCGACATTTAACCACCCATCAATCAAAGCATATGACAGAACAAAAGGTTAACAAGAACAAAATAAAAGCTGTTAACCAGAACAACATAGAAGGCCATGATTCATGATGTAATGCACACTGCTTCGCCCCATCAACGGTAATTACTTTGTAAATATGCGTGGACTTTTTTCTTGAAGTGCAAAGAAAACTGGAAGGGTCCCTATTCCGGGACTCCTATGACAACCTCTGCGATAGCCCGGGCTTTGCTGGACGTGCGCCCGACAGACCTCGGGGGGCGCCGTCGCGAAGGGTGCCTTCCCACTGCTCCCGTGAGGATATGTAACAATTACTGGCAGCTGCGGCTTGTAGGTTTAACTGAACCGTTTTCATCGAAAGGTTCCGTCTCCGGAGAGCGTGACCTATAGAGTTGACCATATATAGGTCACCAAAACAGAAGTGACTTCGTTGCGCTGGGCTTATGAGTCTGCAGTTTTGCTACATGTGCGACTCTTGAAATGAAGATCAATGAATTTACATTTGATCCATGGGCGTCGGCAAGCGATTTCAAAAGGGGCACTTGCCCCCCCCTCAAGCCACTCAAGCACTTCCCCACACCCAAGCTATGCCAGTGCTCTCCCCCTCTCCCAGTCGCACCCCCCAAGAGAAAATTCTGCCGACGACCATGATTTGATCACGTTCAGAAACAATTGTATCACCGTTGAACAATCCAGCCGCAAGAGGAATTAAAAACCGGGATATAACGGTGTCCCTTCTGTACCATGACCAAGCAGCCCGAGTAAATGAATCATGAAGCGCAAAATAATCTGACATGGAGAAAAGAGAACAGCGCGGAAGAATTCGTCAAGCGGAAAATTTCAGCGTGACAAAAAAAGGGCGAGAACAAGAAAGCGTGTATGCGGGATGTCACGCTTATTACGTCATCTCTGGTTTTTAAACGCGGACTTCTTCCTGCACATTCCACCGTAGACGCGCGCAGGGTTCTGTAACAAGGGTAGCAGGCGGGGAGGGGGGGGGGGCGAAGTCTCACATCAGCGCCTCCCCCCTCGTTGTTGAGTGAGAAAGAAAGAAAGCTTCACAGTGGATGCGAAAAAACGAGGAAGCGATATGACATGTTTCCCTCAATAACCTGCCTTTGGTCCTCGGGTTTCCGGGGGTAGAGTAAACAGTTCTGGGATGCAACGTCAATGGTTCACGGCTGCCATTATTGTCGAAAACCTGAGTGGCCATAAGGCCTGCACATTCAACAATTACGGGACAGGCCCGTGTCAGTAGAAGTATAGAAACAGACTTGTTGCCCTCCTCAGATGATTGAAGAGGGAGAGGGGGGGGGGGGGGGCATCCCTATGCGCATTAGCGTGCACAGGGTTCTCCTTCAGGGGGGGGGGGCGAAGGTTCGTCGCAGCGCCCCCCCCCCCCCCTCCCTATCATGTCAATGTATGGGGCAGTGGCGTACCAACTCTTTCGTGAGTGGGGGGCAAACCTACCTCATTTGCAGGCCGTGATATATATATATATATATATATATTATTCTTTCTTTCTCTCATCTATATGTGAGAGAGAGAACTTCATCGACAATCACACTTTGATGTGATTTTTCATACACAGAGCATTTGCAAATAGTATTTAATGATATAAGAAAAAAGGGACATTCAGTTTAAAGCAGCATGCACACAACAACACATATATGCGTGTTATGCATGTAATAGTATTACACACGACGCTTTTTATGCTTTACCTCACAACTTTCCGCATGAATACTATTATGTGGATGGCGGCCTCCTCGGTAGTATATATTTGTATCATTCAATGAAATTTTCTTAATGGCTAAAAGCAGCTCACTAAGAATTGAGTTCTTAAATGCGAAGCAATCCTTAAGGAGCCAAAGGTACTTTGAGCGTTTCTATCTACTTATCTACCTATCTGGCCCCCTACGCCAGGGTGCTCTCGTAGTTGCCTCCTTACCTTATCGTATAGACCAAAATCGGCATAGGAGGGCACGAGGGTATGACGACCTTAAGTGTCTGGTCATGACATAAATAGCATGAAAATCTTGTCGTGTACGTCAGGAAACTCGTTTTCCTTTGTTAGCAACAACTTTGTTAGCAACAAATTTATTCGCATCTTTTTTCCTTCAGTCATGTGTGTCACATACCCGTATACCACGGGCTGGGGTATGCGGGTATGCGGGTATGAGCCTTAAAATTTGTATCTACCCAGGAACGGCGACAACAGGCGTCGATCATTTAAACACGAGAGCCCTAAAAAAATCCGGCATCGGCCGCGTTGATGCGATGAATGCAAAGAATAAAAATCAGGATCCCAGCAGGAATCGAACTCAAGCATTTCGTGTGGCAGTCATGTATTCTACCACAGAACTACGCAAGGTCTTGAATCTGCTTTGGAAAAGGTACTATGCAGACGTTGGTTCTTCGGCATTTAAAATTTTCTGTGTGCCGTAAAATCGCCTGCTTGTTACATGACGTCAGGAATCTGTGATATGTCGTGGTGTTCATTACAACTTATGCAGATGAAACAGCGCATTCACGTGCTGAACAATACCTAAAACTTTTTGGAATAGCCGGAGAGCGTCTCCTTCTAAACGTAATTCAAGTAGGCTATAGCCGCCGATCACGTTAGCAGCGGCTACTTATAGCATCTGGTGAGATGGATTCATATGAGTATAATGAACATTTTCACTTGCATCTTAACGACGTTTAGCTGTTTGTGCGCGTATACAAACCTGTGAGCTCATTCTTGCTGAGAGGGGGGAGAGAGAGACATAAGCAGCGCTGCGCGTGTGTGCTTCTTTGCTGTCCGAGTTGTATTTTGAGCTGTAAAAGTGAATTCAAGTTGAATTAAAACCAACTAGCCCGACTCTTAATTAAGCCTCCTTAGTGCAAAAAACCACGGACCTTCACGATCTCTCCCTAGTTCGGTGGATCTTAAAGCTGAGCTTCCCACTGTGCTCGAGTCCACTGCTTTATTCGTCGCCACTTTGCAAGCTGCCGCCATCGCTCCAGCTACCATAAGCAAGGCTGATCAGGTTGATCGGATTCTAAAGCGGAAACCTTTCTTGGCGCTTCCAGTACGGAAAAAACTAAAACATTAAAAAAAAGATTCGTCGCAACTCATCGGCTCACAGCAGCTTCGACAGAGCAGCGGTGATGCTATTCCTTTTCGATAAAAGAAAATGATTTTCCTGAAGCAGAAAGGGCTTTGACCGGTCCATAAAAAGTTTGCTCGTTCCCATGCGTAAGTGTATCGTCAACAATTTAAATTTCAGGCCAGGCACAGCAGAATAAAAGCATGAACGAGTGATCTAATGGTATAGGGCCCCTGCTCAGGTCGAACCTGCTCTGGAATGCTACAGCACAAGCGCGAAAGCGTCGCATAGGCGACCCGCACCGCAAAGAGCCTACAAGGAAAATCGTCACAGCAGAAATGTTGCAAAACTTTCATTGTATTGTAACATTCCCTCGTTACAGTCCCATTCCCTCGTAACAATATAATTGAGTGATTACTGTGGTGACGGAAAACTTCGCCTCAATTGCTGGTTTTCCAGCGTGCAGCCAACAGTGACCACTATCGGAAGTGGAGGGGCTCAGCCCCCCTAACTTTCTCAGTGGGGGGGCTCGCGCCCCCCCTTGCCCCCCCCGGCTGGTACGCCTATGGTATGGGGCTGACTTTGCGCGCCCCCCTCCACCCCCTCCCTGTTATGTCAATGTATGGGGCTGGCTAAGCGCCCCCCCCCCCCCCCTCCTCTGCCCCCCACCGTGCGCACGCCTACCACGGATCACTCGTACGTCCTTGACCGGCGCATATGTTGGGCGCTTGCTGACTTTTCGAAGCCCAAATGAGAGCAGCGGCAAAGGGACATGCGTGCGAAAGGGCGTTTCTTGCGAATGCCGATATGGCTTCGCTCTTCTTCCTGTCCTTTACGCACAGCCAATATGCGTTTGTGGAGACTTTTCGGAGTTGCAAATGGCGGGGACACTGTTTGCGCGTGGCTTTTAACGGTTCGTTTAATGCCGCAGACTGAACTTCCCCGCGGTCAGAAACACAAGAGTGCTCGGAAAGTTAAACGAGCCGAGCACGGTCGGCGCTGGCGTGCTAGGAACCGAATCGCGATCCGTATATATCGAACCTTGAGGGGATCACAAGAGAGTCTACATATAGTTAGTTCGACATATTAGATATTTTATATATCGAAAATATATTCAAGCGGATTTTACAAGTCTTCGATGTACGCAATAATTTGTTATATGTGCGTTCGATATATGCTGGCTCCAGTGCACAACCGTTTCGTCCTCATACGAAGTCTGCACACTTCGCTTTGAAAATCGCTATCTGCATCCAGCCACGCCATGACGATGGTCAACTAGAACGAAGGCACTAGGCAAGTTATCTGCAGCAAAAATCTGACGAATTCTTTTTGTGCACGTGTCTTCCTCTTCCATAGATGTTTGTGGAGGGCAAGGAAAAAAAAAGGTATTTCTCTTACGTTTGGAACACAGGTCGCGAAGACAAGGTTGACGTGAAATACTTCCAACGCAACAAAAGTAAAACTTGAAAGTAAATGTTACTCTTTCTCTTTTTTTTTTTCTTGCGATGGTGTGTCCGAGCGCATTGCCTACAGGACGAAAGATAGAGGACGCGATAACCCAAACGCCGCTTGGTCCCTTTTGTACTCTTTTCGCGTTATTTTTCAAGCCTCGGCGTCCCCTAACCGCGGGATCCATATTTCTAAAACGTCCTTGACTCCATTCCTGTAAGTACTCGTACTTAACAGCGCCAAACGGAACGTTCAGAATTCGTTCGCTATGTCAAAAGCCTCTGTGTTGGTCACTTCCTTACCCGACTAAAGGTGTTCGCTTTTCAATGGGTTTCCTACAAATACCCCAGGAGGGAGGAGATCCAGGAAGCATTTGAACGTCCGTACGTGCTGGGTGGTAAGCAGGGGTTGGGGTCGAGCTAGGTGTATGAGGGCCTCTTTTGCCCTTTCGACACGCTAAGCGGTGCGCAAATTTGTTCCATATGCGGAACGGTCCCGGACAACGAGGTTTCCCCTTTACCGCGCTACGGGGGCAATCCTTAACTCCACCGCGCATACGTGGATGGGGCTTCCAGGGGTGTGGGTCACTTAGGCAGGCCGTGATTGAAGACATCCGTCAAGCCGAACAAAGAAAAAAAAAAAGAATGAAAACTGAAACAGCGTACGTGTGGAAATGCATCTGGATTCCAAATGGAAGCACAATTGGTAACGATTTCCGTTTGTTCACAAGCGACGCTTCCAATTGTTGTCGCCAACTGTCCGCGCGTCTTTCGTTCCTTGCCCCACTTGCATTTGTTTGTGCCGGTCGCAGCTGCACATTCGAAGCGTATGACAAGTATCTTACGGCCACGGTAAAGCGGACAAGACCACGCGCACTTTCGTGAGCTCAAACCTTAATTTGCTGTTCTTTACGCTGCCGCAGTGCGATTCTTTAATAATTGTAAATAATGTGTGTCCACGTGCTTCGAGTTGTCGAAGTATTCGCGCCTTGTGCTGCCAATTGCTAGCTTCCGGGTTAGCCCAAATGGCAGAGCGACCGACCCGGAAAGGCGTTGGTACCGGGTTCGATCCCCGGACCAGGACGAATTTTTCTGAGAACTAAGAAACTTTAGATTCTGAGATATCCGTACGAATTTGCTTGTGGCTTCGTGCTATACGAAACGGCTGATTGTGAATTTCCAATTCTTAACGATCCTTTAATATTCCTCGCTTCTTTTATGAAGAATAATCGTGCGATTCTAGAACAAAGCCTCTAATGGAGTTACGAGTAAGCGAGCGAGAGGCTAATGCGTTCGGCGGTCGCGTTTCTTCTTCACGGTGTATAATTAAGGCGCGCGTTTTCTTCCGAGTCCAACTGAGAGATTACGATCGTGCTCAATGCGCCGATCCAAAGTAAAGGGTGCGTTGCGGGTGCTCACGGGCACGCATGCGTCACCGCCTCAATCAACGACTCCATCGAAAAAAAATTAGTCCCCAAGTCCGAGCCCGACCAGAGAGATCTGCATTTCTCTGGTCCCTTTTAACCCTCGCCCGGCAGTAACCCTCCCTTGCGGTCGTCTGTCGCAACAAAGCAGTCCGCACCAGACGCCGGCGACTTCTGTCAGCCTCGTTTGCTGTGCCCTCCCGCTAAATGCCCCGACCGCCGCCGCAGAGTACAGAGAGAATGGCTCTTCCGGAGACGACGAGCCCCCCCCCCCTGCCCCCCCCTCTTGCATGCGAAGCCGTTTATCTGCGCAGGAAACGGCGTCGTCCCGGCGAGGAGGGAAGGGCGATGGCGTCCGTGGCGTAGCCCCTCGCCCTCGCAATTAGGCGTGGCAGCTGCGGCGGTGTGTCCGGCGCGGTTGTTCGGGGGCCCCCACTAAATGGCCGTGCGCTCTTTCTCGAGTGCGGCTGGTCGGTGGAGGGGGGGGCGAGGATGAATACATCTTTGTTGTAGTCGTGACGGGTTCGCTCGACGCGCCGGTGGCCTCCTCAACCACGACCGTAGGCGAAGAAAGAAAGAAATGAAAGAAAACCCGGTTTTCCCCGACCCCACAAGAGTCGCGGGGTAGAAAGAATGGATCTCTTTGCTCTTGTTCTTTTTTTTTTTTTTTTGCGTTGTAGCGTATGCGCTCACGTACGCATACACAAACGCATGTGCACGCGCCACTCACGCAGAAAAGCGCGAGAGCGCAGATTTTACAGCTGCTACGAGCCACCAGAGCGAGATAATTGTTTCGCGCGCTGTAAAACTTTGCACTCTCTGAGAGCCGTGTTTATCGGGGGGTGAAGGAAAGGGCGTCGTGGGTTTTGGAGGGATATGCGTGTGCGCGTTTCAGCACGTTTTAGTGATGCCCGGAAAAGCGGGCGCATTTCGAGAGAGGACATTTGGGACGTAGGCAAAATATCAATTTTTTACGGTAAGAGTGTAAAACGCGGAAGATTTTTACGGCAGTGTCCGTACTTTCCTCGAAAATATTCGTAACGTGTAACTATACAGTGCAGCATTGTGTAACGACTCGCGTTACGCTTTGGTCAGGAAGAGCACCCCATCGTCGCGGTGAAGGAACCGCGCTTCCGGCTTCCTGTGACGTCTGTGGGGACACGTCTTTGTGACGTAACAGATCTCATAGTGACTTCTTTTTCAAACACGCGAAGTTCACTCTTCGGCTTCCTCCGAATGTATGTATAGTCCATATATGCATATTAGCCGTTCAAAAGATTAACCCGCTTAACTTCTGGGGTTTCACGTGCCAAAACTACGATATGATTGAGGCATGTCCTATATAAAGGGCTCCGGAAAAGTTCGAACTCCTGGAATTCTTTAACGTGCACGTAAATCTAAGTATACACGGGCCTCTAGCATTTCGCCTCCATCGAAATGCGACCTCTAAGGCCGGGATCGAACCCGCGACCATAGGGCTAGCAGCTGAGCACTGTAACCACTGTGCTACTGCAGCGGCTAAGGAGATTACCCATTAACGAGTAGTTATCGTTAGGATGCAGGCAGGGCTTAAAGTCACCCTTCATTGGAGGGGGGGGCCCTCATAGAGCTAGACTATATATATATATATATATATATATATATATATATATATATATATATATATATATATATATATATATATATATATATATATATATATATATATATATATATACATTATTAATGAGAACTAACAGACAAAGATGCCAAGGAAAGTATAGGGGAAGCTATTAGAAGTAATTGTAATGTAAACGTGAAGAAACGAAAGTGTATATGTATATATATATATATATATATATATATATATATATATATATATATATATATATATATATATATATATATATATATATGTAGTGTAGTGAAGCAAACTGTCTCTCGAATTGAATTAGTGATGCTTATGAATGTTCTACAAATAAAAATACAGCAAAAGCTCGTTCATTTGAACTGGGAGCCCCTCGTTTTCATCGCTCCGTCATGTGCAGTGTCTCGAGGAAACACATGCAGCAGTATGGTGATACCTGTTTTCATGTTTTGGTCGTGTCACATCAACCAAACAATCATGATTAAGTCATTTTTGATAAAATTGGAGAGTTACAATTTCCGCACACACAGCACCGCTGCCAAAAAAAAAAAAAATTCAACTCCAGCGCTTGTCGAATGGGTGCTGTTGTGCTGCAGTTGACCAGCTAAGGGGGGGCCCGAGCCCCTGCTTAAAAAAATGGAGAGGGGGGCCGGGCCCCCCCCTGACTTTAAGCCCTGGATGCAGGACGTCAAGGCAATCTTGTAGCGGGAGCTTCACAGGAGCTTCGCCAACAGCCTTTTGCTGCTGTACTTTTTAAATTTTTTTTTCCTGTTTATACAAGCCTGACGAAGGCGTGGCGTCGATTTAGCCTTATTTATCGTGTTTACAATACGAACAATTAACAACCGAAAAAAGTACGCAATCGGGAACATGATTCATGTATCACCATAACTTCAAACATGCTTTCCAGTTTACTGTTTACTGTCGAATATTGCTGAAAGCATGTCCTCGCGTGCGCATACCATGGCTGGCGCCTTTGCTGTTTCGCGCGTTCTAAAATTTTAGTGCAAGCAACTAAAACTCCAAACGAGACAAAAGTTTTGGTGAAGATGACGGCAATTGAAATGACGAGAAATCGTTTCAACAACTGGACTTATTTTCGTCGTTTCAGCAGCTCATCTGTAGCCAACGTTGAAACGCTGGCTCCCTGTGGCCACATTCCACGTTCCACGATTTCTACGCGTAAAGCTGTATTACGAGAATAAACACCACACCCCCCCCCTCCCCCTTACCCGTAACAACTTGTGAGGCTCCATTACAGCCATTGGAGCCCGCTTGTGCCCACAAAGCAGACACGAGAATCACAGCCGCGGCCACGGTCTTCACAGCACAATGACCGCTCTATATTACC